>CM040243.1:60098779-60530727 GCA_022545495.1 Chrysanthemum lavandulifolium | reverse complement strand
GGTAACCTTTAGAATTCTCACAATATCCAATAAAGACTCCAATGTCGACTTTGGCTTTGAGCTTTCAAAATCATCACGATCATTATTCGGATAGCATAGGGATCCAAATACATGAAAGTGTTTGAGATTCGGTTTATGGTTGTGGACAAGCTCGAAGGTGTTTTGTTGTGGCGTTTGTTATCATAGAACGGTTTTGAGTATAGCATGCGAGATACGGCTTCGCCCACAAGTAATCTGGAAGTTTAGCATTGATTAACATTGTTCTTGCGGCTTCACTAACGCTCGGTTTCGCTCTTTCAACAACTCCGCTTTTGTTCGGTGTACGTGCAATAGATGTTTGATCTTTGAATTCCACTTTATCATAGAATTCACGAAGGGTTTGGTTAACAAACCCGCCTTTGTCTGCTCGATTAGTCGGACGGTGTTGCGGAGATGAACCTCGTATTTTCGTGAGAAAGGTGATGATCATTTGTGGAGCTTGGTCTTTGCTTCAAGAAAATAGACCCAAGTCCATCGTGAGTAGTCATCAACAATTACTAAGATGTAGCGTTTGCCATTGATCGCTTGCACGCACATCGGGCCACACAAATCCATGTGAAGAAGGTGAAGCACATCGAGAGTCTGTGTTCCACCTTTGAAGGAAAATGAGCACGAGTGCTTTTTCCTTGTTCACAAGCTGAGCAAAGATGATCTTTTGAATACTGGAATCGTGGGAAACCTGGCTCTGATACCACTGTTAGGTCACTAGTTTTACAAATACAAGTAATATAGAAAGAGATAAGGCGATTGAACAAGTAAAACACACACACACACAAGATAATAATACGGTTAGGCGTAGATGTGTAATGAGAGAAATAACTTGAACAACCAACCCTCAGTGAGGGTTTACATAAGTATTTATAGGAGGAAAGCTAGGCAACACTCCTAGTTTCCATCCTTTTCTTAATGGACTAAGGCCTAGGCTTATGGGCCTTCTACATAAGCCTAAGGCTAATTGCAAACATAAAGGCCATAATAAAGCTAACTATTACATATTAATTACAAACACTTGATTATGGTTTAGGAGTGATTCCAATGATCCTCAGAATCGAACAAGAAGCGACCTTGCAATGTATTTTCTTTATTGGGTAAAGCATTGAAGTCGCATGGGCAATCGTGCGCCCGTGTCGGGGTAATCATTTGGGTCGATGGGACGAATGTTGGGAATAGAGCGTTGGTAATCGAATGGGAATGTTGCACTCCGATCGTTGGGAATTATGGAAATGTGAATCGTGGTAATCGGGTTAAGTGTTATAACTGTCAAGGAATGGGTCACATGGCATGAAACCGTCCCACTAAACCGCACAAGAAGAATGCCGAGTTTCTTCTGAAAGCTATCTCATAGTACGAAGCAAGAAGGTGGATACAATGAATGCCGAGGTAAATGATTTTTCGCTATTGTGGATGATTTGGAAGACCTCGAGGAACTCAATGCAAATTGCATCTTCATGGCAAATCTTCAGGAGACTAAGTATGACACTGACTCTGACACACCTCTTGTCTATGACGCCAACGCAGTGTCTGAGGTACCAATCATTGATCCATGCTATAACAATGTCATATGTGATGTGTTTACTCATGATGAACAGCATTCTGTGACATCATCACCTACTTATGATACATACATGGACAATCCGAGTTGTAGCAATACTAACTCTGAAACTCCATATGTGGATCCTAATGGAGGTCAGGGCACAAAATACCGAGACGATGAGGAAACACATGCTTATTTTGAATCATTAATCAATAACTGTGGCATTGAAATTGAAAAAGTTAGTAAGGTCAATTGCGAGGTTAAGGCCGCGAATAAAAAATTGACCGCTGAGCTTGAGAGTTACAAGGAGAACGCAAAAGCTTTTGAATTTCATACAAACAAACTATCAGAATTAGAAATTGGTTATCGAGATTCTGCTTTAAGATAAAAACAATTGCAACTCAAGTATGACACACTTGATGTGAATTTGAACTTGAAAAAATCTTTTAACAAGGAAATTTCGATCTAAATGACCAACTTTCTAATCAAAAGCAATCGCTTTCGATCTTGAAAAGACAAGAAACAGTTGATTGTCGATTTTCAAAACGAGAAGATTCTCTTCTTGATGAAATTCGGATAAAATGAAACTATCAAAAATTGGATAATTTGCTTCTTACAACGGGTCATTCCGCTAAAACAAACAAGATTCTTTCTAATCAAGCAAATCGATTTTTCACATCAAGCATAAAATGGCTCTTGGTAACAACCCTTCTTCGTTCCTCAAGAAAGCTCGAAATCTCGTAATGTGTTGAACAATGGAAAACCTTTGCATGAACCCATAATTGTTCGTGATTCTCTTGAAACGTTAGAACTATCTCGAGGAGAGTAGATCAAAATGAAACAAAAGAATCCATATCTTAAACCGATTGATTATAACAAATGGAACAAAATTAATGGAATTACTTTTGTTAATCAAAAATAAAAGTCTTCCATCACACCAAGTGTTTCAAACAAAGTGTCAACACCGGTTTCAAAATCGCCAAAACCGCTTGTAGTTTCCAAATCTCTTTCAAAATCGAACAAATGTCTTCAAACAATCCTTTTAACACAAGTGATGCTAGAAGCATTTTAGATGACGTTAAAACTAGAATTGGGTATCTTCAAGAGATCATTAAAACTAAAACCAATATTACAACAAACATCCGTTTAATAGTTTTGATATTGAATAGAAAAGTTTTTGAAACTCAAATTGCCCCTCACCGAATAACATCAACTCAAGGGTAATTCATGTTGAACAAGCACTTTGAAAGAAACAACCGCTTTGTCAAGGACCATAAATCCACGGTAAAGCAAGCTAATGAATGTTTTGAACACATCAAAGTTTTGGAAATTTTGAATGATTCTCTTCAAGATGTGATGACTACCGATATCATGTCCATTATTTTACAAACATATTCTCGTTGAAGATCATGAAAGACTCCACCGAGACCTCCGCAATTGTTTCAAAATATGAAAAGCTCTTGAAAAACTTGAAAAGAAAACGTGTCCTATTTTAAACAACTTGATCGAAAACCGAGGAATGCAAGTATGAAAACGTCGTATGAGCGTGCCTACAAGGACATGCAAGAGCAAAATGATCTTTTGAGAGTTCACCGGAAAGTCTAAAAGGAAAGGTGTGGATACTAAGTGTGCAAAACCATTGACCGAGGAGAAAACAAATGTTCCCAAACCGGTTTTCAAACCAAAATGTCTATTTCTCGCTTTCCTCCAAAAGTCAATGAGAAAATGATTTATCAAAAGCAAATACTCCACGACTTTGCCTATCAAAAATGAATTATCAAAGGTTTTGAAAACCTGTTTTGATAAAGAAAAGTGATTACACAGGCATTTCTAGGACCAAGACAAGGAATGTGACCAAAATCCAGCTTAAAGAATCATTGGTTCTAACAAAATGGTCAACAATCACTATCTAGAAGAAGCTAGGAAAAAGGCACAGACTCGAAAAGACGGAATTTTAGGTGCATCATCTAGGGTGATGAATTCTACAGGATTTCAAGGCACTGCTAGTAGTAGTAAACCATTACCTAGGAACTCTCTACAAAAGACTAGGGATTGGCTTGCATCTAAGAGTAGTTACGCAAACAAAAATGCTATGCCCTTAGAAAACAACACTAGGAATTCTAAGTCTTTTTCGAACAAGTATCAATCTCCAAAAGACTGTAGTGACAAAATTAAAGTCATTGTTTTAAACAAGAATATAGAATTTGTCTCATACTACATGTAAAAATGTGTCTTTTCATTAATCATGATGCATGTGTCTCACTATATCTCAAGAAAGATAATTCTCGTGCCAAGGCACAATCCACTAAGACACCAAATTGAAACAAACCCGCTGACAAGATGAACATCAAAAGGAAACCTAATAGGTGGATCTCTTCAGACGCAGCTTTTCAAAAATGAGTCTTCCATTGAATCTGTAAGAAAACAACTCCTAGATCTTACCTTAGGTGGAAACCCACGGGCAAAGTTTTCAAAAAGTAGGTCTTAGATGGATTCCACAGAAAGATTTTTGATACTTGCACCAACACGATAATAGTGAAACTCATCATGTTAAGGAAGTCGAATCAACTACAACCGTTGATAGTGATCACCCTCGCCGTGAGGAAACATGTACTTCTAACATCGTTATTTGTGAAAATTCTTCTTACGTGGATGCGGTACTTGTAAAAGTGTTGAAGGTTCATATACCCCGTGTGGTAAAGAAGAACTTTATGCCAATTTCGCATGTGGAAATCCTTTTCTAGTTACACTCTTAACTCCACTTTTACTTGTCCCAACTTAATTTCCTTTCTTCAAATCTTCTCGTAAATATTTTTCAAAAACCAAATACAAAATTTGAAAAACCAACAAAATCAAAATACAAAAATATAAAACTTTCAAAAATACAAAAACAATAGAAAATTAAAAATACAAAAATATTCTTCTCACGACATGTCTCTTGTATAATCAATGTTCTGTACGTCTCTAGAAATGTCATTCAACAATGATACGGGCATGTAAAGATGTTTGAGCGAGAGTTCCTTTAATGTTTTCTAAAACATGTCGTTTCTCAAAATTTCTTAAAAATGTAATGGCTTTCGTATACTTCAGTACGAAACCCGGACTTCAACATAATGGCTTCTGGACACATTAGTCCAGGACCCGCGCTTCAAAGAAAGGAAAGTGCTTAATTAAAACAAAGGTTTTAAATATTTTTTCAAGCACTATTCCTAAAAACATAATGGCTTGCAAGTATTTCCGCTTGCAACCCGATCTTTAAAGAAAGGAAAGTGCTACGCATAATCGCTTTTCATAAATATCGAGCACTTATCCTAAAACAAATGAAGATAATTCTTGTCTTCAATATCTTCAAAAGATATTTTAAAATCTTCATCTTGCGTACCATTGATTCGAAATTTTTCAAAAATATTTTTCAAAATCTCTCACATTTGGTACCAAGATAACTCCTCTAAACCCTTAATTGATTCTAAATTTTCTATTTGAAAAATATGCTTTCGTTAAGGGGAGTATAAACCAAAACTGCTCCAAAATTCATGCTAAATCGCTTTCTCTCCAAATGCTTTTCAAAAACATATCTTTTAATCATTTTGTTTCAAAACATCATAGATATACTATTTTTGAGGGGAGAAACGTGATTAAAATGTGATCAAAAGGTTTAATGATCGTTGTTTGAATCTCAAAAGAGCTCGACTCACCGGAACCAATGAATTGACGAAATCATAGTCGAATTGTACCATCTCGAGAAACTTTCTATGGACTTGACCAGACGGGTAATAATTTCAAGCTAGTTCTCTAGTGATGTAAACGTGTCTCGAATCGGTCTAGTTCATTTAAAAGTCGATCAATTCAAAATGTGCGAACTCTACCCTCTATGTGCGATTACACAAAACATATAAGCACATGTGAAGGGGAGTGTTTCGAAAGTATAAAACTCTCGAAGTGTTCCAAACATGTTTTCTATCAAAACACTTTGAGAGATTTTCAAGGAAAATGGTTTTATGGCAACAATAGGACGGTCATGGAGTTATAAGGTGACTAAGGATAGGAAATCATCCTATGATCCGCCAGAGTTTGGAGGATCTATCCAAGGACATCACAAATAGTTAGTATTATAAGTCCTTAGGAATGATTGAAAAAGGAGTAAAGTGAGAAAGGAGAAAGAAGGGTTGAAGAATTAAAAGAAATGTAATGAAAAGGGTGAAAAGAAATAGCCCTCCATATTCAACCTTAGGGCGTAAACCGGTTCAATTCATCACTCATCGGTTGTCACTAGATGACACCGGTATTGAAGACCAAGATGTCATGGACCCAAAGGACGACCGCACTAAACCTTCTAGCCACTCAATTCCTCTCAAAAGGGATTTGTTTCATTCTCACTGGAACCCTACATAATCTATCGACTTTCTCTTAGAGATTGTTGATATTGAAGAAGGAGACCCTCTCCCTAGTCTCCGCCAGAAAACCAAAATGCACTATTGAGTCTAGAGCCACGAGATTCATCAAAAGATCTCATAGGAACACATGACATGACATCGCTTGTTGTTCATCAATAAGGACACAAGTGATATATTCTAGAGTCCTACACGATCTTAGCAATCCGCCGTAACATTTATGAGAAGTTTCACATTTGTGATTCTTCGATGATTGAATGGAAACTCCTGCGGGTCAACATCAAGCGACCCTCGACAAGAGTCACTTCGTAACTCCCGTAGATTACGCTTAGTGTGTCTCAAACGGTCTACAATCATGAGGGATGCTTCGTGTCCCTCAATGACTCATCCGAATTGTAGATGTACTTTGGTATATCGCGTTATCTCACTTGTGAGACTCAGCTCAGAACGGCCTCTGTAGAATTAGAGATGTATTTTCATACTATGTTGTTAACACCTCGAAATTCAAACTTGTAAGTGCCTAATCCGCTTATTACTAACCTGCTTTTATGTTTTCTTCTTATGGAAGCTCCGAGCGGATTGATCGTGCGATTTTCCACATGCTCATACCAACAACACATGAAAGTTCTCATCAAAATCAAAGGCAACAAAGTTAAAGATGATTCTTCGTCAATGTCAAAGAATCTACAAAGTTTAAAGACTTGAGAACTACATCATTGGTAACCAAAAGACAAATAGAAGTGTGAGCATGGTGGAGAAAGACGTGGAGACACCTAACCAACGAAGTTGACAACGGCAGACAACCACATCAATTGATCACAAAGCATGAAGGAACAAAGATTCAAGACTATTCTATATCTACGCACAAAGTTCAAGCTCGAGAAAAGTAAAGACCAAATCAAGTGGAGCATCTTTTGAATGACCACCCCTTAGGGGGAGATTGTTAGCCTTAATTGTTTTATTATAAGTGATGGTCATTCATATTTAGGAACTTTATAACGTGTGTTAGATATCGTGATAGAATAGTAAACGGGGCTCGTGGATTGGGCTAAGCTAATTGGGCATTAGTTAAGATAAGCTAGCCTTGTATAAGTCCAAGTAACCCAATCCATGTCCAAGCCCACTCGAGGCCCATGGCCAAGCCTTAGGGCATCATCCTCTCCTACTATATATACCCCTCAAGTATGTCATTTGAGGGGTGTGCTTGAGTGTGTGTGTGTGTGTGTGTGTGTGTTTCCTTGAAGCAATATACAACTTATTGTTTTCTTTCCTTTATCTCTCTAAATACATACACGATCTATCATTCAAGTCACCACGTTCTTATTCTTTCTTCTTTACGCATATCATCAGTTTGTGTTTAATGTGATATAAGTGTTGGGTTTGTGATAAGGTTGATATAAGTAAGGTCCTACAGGGTGATTTCTCCATGAGGGGTTGTAAGAGTTTCCTAAGTTGTTTTGTTTGAGATTGAAAGTATACCACTTCTCTCCCGTTCTGTTGGTACGCATGGAGGCGTAATCCACAAAAGCTTGTTCGGGGAGTCTTGTGCAATCACGAGTGTCATGGGGACCACTACATAACTCACAAGGAAGAGTGATTTTATTTACTTGATGTGAAGACTTAGGATTTTCGTAGGAACTCATTAGGAATTTAACTTGATCTTCAAGTTCGATCATCCTACGGTCGGAAGATTGCGAGTCAATGGGAGGCAAGGAGATTGCCTTAACGGTTTTGGGCAACTCACGGGGTCATTCCAACTTCGTTGTCATAGAGAGCAAGGTCCTCTATTATACCCCATGATTCTTCCGCGGTGAGATCACTAAGTTTTCCACCGCCGCTTGGTCAATGGATCGCTTTATGAGGAAGTTGACATGATCATAAAAGATTTGGACTTGAAGCCAAAGATCAATGTCGTGATGAGGGACTTTATGAAGTAAGTCCTTGAATCGAGTCCATGCTTCGTAAAGAGATTCACCTTGACGTTGTTGGAACATCAAGATGTCATTCCTAAGTTTAGTGGTTCTCCCGATGGGAAAAATTAAGCAAGGAAGCGAGAGGTGAGATCATCCCAACTTAAGATGGAGCCGTGGGAAGTCGCTCAAGCCAATTACTAGCTTGGTCCCGTGAGAGAATTGGAAGAGACGCAGCGCCGTAGTCTCCCGAGTAGTAGCATCAAGGTCGATGGAATCGAAAATTTTAAGGAAATCCCTTAGATGTCGATTAGGATCTTCTAACGAAGTCCATGGAATGCACATCCGCTTTGCACCAACCGGATGGTGTCGGATCGCAGGCCGTAGTTTGGGCTTGGTCGGGAAGCTCAATGGTGTTCCTATAGCCTAGGTGGCTTGGTCTCGAGTATTCACCAAGAGTACGGGCTCTTGGCGGGTCATTTGGTGGTAGGTTGATGAATGGTGGTTGGTTATCACCTTCCATGATGAAAAGTGATGGGGTTACGAACAAAGGTCACGAAGAAGGGGGATAGACTACGAGAAAGCTAAAAATTGAGATAAATTTACTTGATAGGAATCAAGCAAAGAAACCTAAATGAGGTGGACTACTAACTAGCTATTCTATTCCCGCAATGCGCCTAAAACTTGATAACGCCACACGCGTCGTTCGGGGTCAAAGGAACTTCCTTTTCTTTGAGCAAGTTTTATAACACCCTAGGTAGTGAACCTAATCAATGTAGTGTAGTATTAGGGTAAGCCACGGGTATTGATATCGTTCTCTGGGGAATAGGAATACTAGTGAGAAGTTACTACGCTAAGGTTGGGGTTGAGGAAGATTATTTTTATCTTTTATGTTTTTAGGAAATAGAAAGGTACGAATCTCGGGTTTGGATTTGGGGTTGGTATTTCACCGATTACTCTACTTATCTAATCTAAGGTGTATGTAGTCTATGTCTAATTATTGTGTGCTCGTATGATAGTTTAAAGATGTGTTCACTTAGGTTTTATTACTCCTTAATTATCTCCTATTGATGGTTGAATTGTCACGCCCTTATTCTTAATCGCTTGTGTGTCTAAAGTCGTAGGGTATGCGTTTATCCCTAACTCTTTGAACTTACCAAAGGGTCTCGCCTACAAAACCCTCTAGGGATTATAAACTCTAACTCCAAGGCCCTCTTTGGATAGTTTAGCCTACAACCGCTCTAAGTGCTATAGCCCAAGGTTCACAAAGATTAATCAAGCATTAATTACACAACGAATGACCTATCGCATTACTAGATCATTAATCAATTAAGATAAGAGACAACCAATCAATATTTAATAATTAAGTTTCATATTCCTAAGCAAACACACAAGAAAATTAGCCGAACATGGATAACATGCAAGCATACACACAAATAATTGAAAACATAATTGAATTAATGAAGTAAAACACTTATCTTGATATAAGATAGGGTTTGGAACCCTAAAATCTTGTACAAGACAGGCTTGGTTCGGTTTAGGTTTTACCTAAAATACTACACACTAAAACCGAAAATTTGGATTCTATATATAATATTACAATCGCGACGGCCACCTTATGATTTGTGACGCCGGGTCGCCGTCATTAGGGTTTCGCCTTGCCACGTTAGTCTTGTGACGGAGTCACCTTGTACTTGTGACGCCGTCCTCTTGACCGACGCCGTCTCGGATCAAATCTAGGCCGTCGAGTTGCGACGGCTACTCTTTTAAAGCCCGACACCGCCACTTGAAAATAAGAAATTTGGCTTCGTGTTGTCACAAAATGCTCCGACGGCGTCATGAGCTTAAGCGATGGCGCCGCCACCTTGTATTTCAAAGAACTGAGTGTCTTGATTCTTGACTTTGGCCATTTTCTTCAGATATCCCGCCTTTTCGTCCAAATAAGTGTCATTACGACAATTTGCCTTCAAGAGACCTAAAAGTGAAAAAGAACGATATTAAGTAATAACGGATACAAAAGTGATCAAATAAAGGCTTAAACGACCCTCAAAAGGTACATTTTAAAACCTTATCAGTTCCTCGAGGGAGGGATCCGGCTAGTCTAATCCTAGGGATCCGACATCCGCAGATCAGAATCTTCATAGAAATGATGTGCAGATTTTGCACACTAATAAATCTATAAACAAAGCAATAGGAACAAGCATGTCATCACAAAACACCACTTATAAAAGCATGATAAAGTAACAATATCCAAATTACCATAAACCAAAAGTGCTAAAACGTAATCATCCAAACATAAAATAAAGGAAAATAAGCATATTCCTATTGTCTCTTTCACAATCCTTTCTTTTCCTTTTGACGCTTAGTGAGGTTGTGCGAGGTTTTGAATCATGCCCTCAATTGTTTAAATTCATGGTCTCGCTTGGAATGGTTGGAAGTTGTTCGTAGTAGTCAAAGGGTTCCAATTTGATGTTGGCTATGGAATCGACGCCTTCCTCATCTTCATCTTCTTCTTCTTCACCGCCGAGGAGTCCGAGAGAGCTTGTGTTTCTTTCCATTGACCATGAACCGCTTAGGAGTTTGTTTGGTAAGAGGTACCATGACGTGATCGAAAAGGTAATGATCATCGTTGATAGGAGATGGTTGCAATGCACCAACATACTTACAAAGTCGTGTTAGAGCATACCATACGGAAGTACCATGTTGAAGCTTTGAATACCCCACCATTCTCCTTACCATGTAATAGGAAAGATTAAATGGCCTTTGGTGGGTAAGACAATAGATCATTTGCACAAGACATGCGTTTGGATGATCTTTGTTTCCAAATAGGCTAATGACGCTTTCCCTAAGGATTTCTTCCCATTTTCTAAACATGGGATGCATTTAGAAAAGTTCCATTTGAAAGGGATCACGGTGAATGAGCTTTTGTTATGGTTGTAATGGGATTGGTCGGTCCTAACTTTGAAGATAGTATCTCGAATGGTTTCGGATCGCCGAGAGGAGTGTTATAGAGGCTTAGGATCAAGTGCAAGGTTTTGAGCGTTAATTGCCCGCCTTGAGAGTACATACAAATTCCTTCACAATGAATGCGAAGAATTTGAGCAAAGGTGTTGAGAGGAAGAATAAAGTTTTGTTTGTTGATGATGAAGGTGATTGAGATGCTATTGTCGGTGTTTCTAATGATCCTAAAGCTTTTGTAAAATTCAAAATGAAGACCGGACAAATTTGTTCATCAATGTCAAGGAGACAATCAAAGTTGATTGTCGAGAAAACTTGACGAATGTCGGTATCTTCAAGGAAACATTCCTTGACTACACGACCTTCGTGGATAAGTCTTTTTACAAGGCTTTTGAATATTTTACAGTCGCTTTTGGTCAATCCCTTTTTACGATAGTAATGAGTAAGGTAATGGACGGTGTCATGATGATCTTGTTGGGTGGCTTTGGGCATGGTTGGTCCTAAAAATACAAGTTTTCAATTAGGTAAAATTAGTTGGGATGTGTTTATGTTTTTTATTTGTATTAACAATGTTGTGAACACAATGTGATTTGTTAAAACCCCCTTTTCATGATTAATTTGAAAAACCCAAATTAAGTTAATTGATTAGAAATTAAGAAACCATAAACCCTAGGATGAGGATGATGAAAATTAGAACAAGTTAATGTAATTACTTACAATGGTGTTCTAGGAAGGAATACGTGAAAGTATGGAAGCCAATGAGGATGAATTATGTAGCTTAGTCGTTTTTGTGTTGTGTGAATAGAGGAAAAAGATCATGGTGATTTTTGAAAGCGTATAGTCGAGTTCTGCTCCACGGTTCCCGGATCCTTGTATTTGGGATCCGGCTAGTACAACTAGAGGATCCGCCATCGTGAATGTAAAAGGGTTGTTTGGCATTATTTTATAACTAGCTTAGAAAAATAGTTTGGAAGTATTTAAATGGATGACGGTTTTGATGAATCACATATCGAGGGTTCATATGTGAAAACGGCGTTAGTTTGATTTAATCAAGAGGAATACTATTCCCGATGATAAAAAAGATGAGAAGTGATGAAAGAGACTTCTTATGATGCTAGTAATTTTAAACAAGGAAAACTATGAAATAAATTAAACTCATGTAACCTATCTAATGAAAAGTAAACATACCTCTATGCTTCTTGGTTTGGCGTAATACCAAAAAATACTTCATGAGCTTTTAAAGTAATCCATTGTACTTGGTGTACGTAAGTTGTGATTACTTATTAGATCCTTCCTTGAACGTTGACTTCATTATTCTTTGAATAGAGATGAAGATTTTTGGAGAGATTCTAGCATGAAGATTTCTTAAAAAAATTGTTAGAATGATCTATCAATGTCCAACAAGATGATTTAAAAGAAGTATGAACCTTTTAAAAAAAATCCTTCTTTGTAGTTTTCAAACATACACGGATTGTATCAAGTCTTTAAAGTATAACATTCTTTAAGAAACTTGGTAACGAAGCTCTGATGCCAATTGTGGAAAACTAGAAGGGGGGTTGAATAGTTTTACCAATTTAAAACTTCCTTTAAAATATTTAGATCGACTTATGTCAATCTATTTGGTTGTTTATGTTGGACGTTGATAGATAGATATATAAACGTGTAATGAAAGATAAAGAGTAAGAAGCACATCACCACGACACAAGTATTTATAGTGGTTCGCCACAAGGACACCTTCCTTGCCTACTCCACTCCCCGAGTCACCTACTCGAGAGTTCATAAGCACTACACCAATATCCTTATGGCGGAGAAGCCTTCACAATGTTGCTTAACCTTTTCCCAGACAAAGCTAAATACCGAGTTCTTTCACACCAAGGCGAACCACACCTAACACAACGTCGCCTACCCTTTATACGGTGCTAGGCTAACCACCGAGTTCTTTCACACCAAGGAGAACTAATCCTATCAGAACGTCGCCTACCCTTTATTAGGTACTAGGCTAAGCACCTAGTTCCATTACTATAGAGGAACTACTACCCTTCACAACACAACACCTAATATCAAGGAGATCCACTCCTTGTTACAACATCATCAAGGATATCACCATCCTTGGAAATAAATAAATACTTATATGTATAATGATGCACCTCATCGATTATACGACCTAGGCATTCTTTCCAAATGCGACTTGATTTGATTCTTCGGCATCCTTCACTAATGTCTTTGACAAAACGCTTGGCACCCTTCACTAATGCCTTCGTCTTGACACCTTTAGCATTTTTCACTAATGCTTTAACATGGATGATGAGCACCTTTCACTAATGCTTTCATCTTGACACTTTTGGCATTCTTCACTAATGCCTTCAAACCAACATTTATGGACAAAGGAAGAACTATCAATAAGAGAACCTTAGTTGTCTTGATGATGACGAAGCATGGCAACTCATGGACTTGAGCTTGCTCGTCTTCAAGAAGTGGTGATCTCGCTTTTAAGAGGAACCTAGAAAATCACACAAAAACAAAAGACAAACTACATAGATCACTTGGATCTGAGGTTAGAGGGTTATAATACTTGGGAAAGTATGTGTGTGAAGTTGTGTGTAGAAAGGAAGAAATGGCTCTCTATTTATAGAGAAAATTCTATTGTTCCACGGATCCCACGGATCCCTACCACAAGGGATCCGCTAGCACAAAGCCGTGGATCCGTGGAACGCCCTCTTGCCCATGGGTATTTTTGGTTATGGGTCATGGGTTATGGGTTGATCCATGGTTTTCTTTCTAGATACAATGTATCTTAAGGATACAATGAACTTGGTTAAGTGGTATATGTAAAACCATGGGTTATGGGTCAATACCATTTGCTAGTTTTACCCATTTAGTATATACTTGTTTTTACCCATTTTAGTATACTTAGTTTAAGTATATGTTAACCCAATATGTAAACACTAGTTGTTGTACATATGTATCTAAATCATAAAATCACTTATACTTGTTTTAGTGTTTTATGTGAAAACGTAAGTGTGTTAGGAAACTATTAACTCAAACAATTTACGTATTCTATTTGTTTCGTTAAAATGATTTTACATTTGTTATCGACAAAACATTAGAAGATCGTAAAATATAAATAAACGTTTTTACGGCTTATTTGTATTAACACGTTTTTTTTTCCTAAAGTAGTCCTAAACTTCCCTTATTTTCCTATTGTAACACTAAATCATACTTAGTGGGTAATTGGCATTGTTAAGCACGGTTTCATTGGTTTTGGTGGATTTACTAAATTTCCGTCCGTTTTTTTACAAAGATTGTAACTTTAGGGAGTAGACCTACAACTTTTACTAACACTTAATAACTCCCCCCCCCCCAAATTCAGAACCCTAAACCACTTCATGAATTGTTTCCCAAATCGTTTCAAAATCAAGAACCCTAATCATGAGTAGTTCTTCTTCAGCACAATCACGTTTAGTTGGAGGTAAACTTGAACGTTTTTGTAAGTGTAATCGACAATTGAGAGTCCAAACATCAACCACAAGGACGAATCCAGGAAATAGATTTGTAAAATGTGGTGAATGTCGCGTCTATGAGTTTCTGGATGAAGACCTTCCTAGTCAATAATACAAGGACTTGGTATATGGGTTCTTTCAAAGGCAGAGAGGTGTTGAAACTGCACCCATGGTTGAAGCTCTAGCTTTGGAGAAGTCAAGGTTTGAAGATGAGTTGAAGGCTACAAAGACAAGATTGGGGGATGAGGTGAAGGCGGAAAGTCTAAGTCGGAATTGTATGATAGGTTGTTTATGTTGTTATGTTTCATTTGTGTTTGGTTTGGTATGAAACTATCCAAGTGATGTAGTCTTTTAAATTGTTAATGTAGTCTTTTGAATTGTTAATCGTTAACTTTGGAAAATGAATGTCAATATTTTAGTTTGGTAAATGTTTTAAATTGTTAAGTGTTAGTTTGGATAATTGATAGTCATTGCACATTTGAATTGGTTTAGTATGGTATGCACATAGATATGATAGTCATAGGATTATATAAGATTATTCTAGGGGACTGTAACCATAGGATTACATAAAAGGGCTTACTAAAGCCATAGGATTACATAGGATTATTCTAGGGGACTGCAACCACTAACATTACTAAAGCTATAAAACCAGTTAAACTGCTACCACTACCATTACTAACTTGTAGTGGTTCCAAACCACTCATTTCCTCCCCTTCCTCTTCCCCTTCCCCTTCCCATTATTCGTCTCAGCTTCATCGTTGATAGGTTTCACAACAAATTCTTTTATGCCTAGTTTGGCACAAGTTGCCTTGTTTGGAAATCCCAGAACTTTGGGCCTAGAATCAAAAGCTAGCTTAGCAAGTCGCTTTGAGGTTAGTGGCACCTCCTCATCATCGCTTTCAACTTGCCTTGAGTGGAACCAACTTTCCAATCAATAGGTAGTGGTTCCTCAATGGTTTGCAATGGTGGAAAATAAGTTCCCATGATACTTCTTCATCCGATCTTGTTCAAGAGCCTCTTCTCAGTAGTCTTTGAAATGGTTATTATTTTTGAAAACAAAAATGATATGAGTAATCAAGATAAAAAGTATGACTTATTAAGTTGTTGGATACCGTGTATGGTCGAAACAATGTTCTTGCTTGAACTCATCTTTTGAAAAGTATGTTTTGATAAATGATATGAGAAGAAGATGTGGGATATGGTCATGGTTCATTTGGTTTTATAACATGTCTCAAAACAATTCAGATTCTCAAATAGTTTAGATGATTACCTATGTTACGCTTAGATTCTCAACTAGATATGTCATGGCAATGTTAACAAAGACAATCGCATAAAGGCAATCCGCAAATAGTATAGATTCTCAAATAGTATTGACTGCTTAAACATGTAAACAAAGACGGTATAAAGTAATGACTGTAAACAAAGACAACTGCATTTACTCTAAAGATGTACAAAAGTGGAAAATAATAACAAAACATATTTACAAACTGCATATTTCATTAATCATAGTAGTTTAACAATGACCACCTTTTACTACCCTCAAAGGATGTACAAAATGGGCTATTGTAAGATGGTCATTACATAAACTAATAACATAAGTGGCTGCTATCATGAGTGTATCTATTCTAGCCATATTACATACCAAAATGACCATCAGTTAGTGCCCTCAAAGGATGTACAAAATGGGCTATTGTTTGATGGTCATTACATTACCTATTAACATTAGTTATCTAGACATATTACAGACCCAATTTAAGTTATCATAGTTTACATTAGTTGCCCACAAATAAAATACAAAAAGGGCACATGGAATTTCTTGTTGTTCAAGCATCATCTATTTCCAGTGCAGACTTTGTAGTGTTGCCCTGACCATCCAACTGTTTAGCCAACTTCATTTTGATGATCCTTTCACTAGGCCTCCTTACTTTCAGTTTAGTCAACTTCTTTTGCAACTGTTGCTGCTGAGGTTGTTCTTGACTTTGATCTTCTTCAGCCTAAATGTGTTCAACTTGAGTAGTTGTCATGTCAATCTCTGTTTGAACTTGAGGGTGTTCTTCAAGGTCAACTTGAGGGTGTTCTTCAGCGTCAACTTATCGGTGTTCAGGTACACTGTCTTCAGATGGCTGTAGCCTTCTCATCAAATTGTTCATGAACAAATCATGTTCCATCATAGTCTCACTTCTATGGTTATTAGCAGGTATAGTGTTTTCTGTAGTTGGTTCACTCGTTTCTGGCAATGATTCACTTTCCTTCCCTCTATTAGCTTTGATCCTTTTTCTAAGTTCTATCACCTCCTCTTCACCAGGACTGAGATAGTCAACTGATTTATCTAAACCATGTCCACTGTCATTGTCACTATCAAACTCACCATCTGGTTCATCCTCTCTAACCTTTCCTTTGCCCTTATCCACACCTGATATAGACCTAGTATCATCACCCTCTACACTAGTCTGCAAATCATCACCCTCTGCACTAGTCCTACTATCATCACCCTCTACACTAGGCCTCCACAATCTAACTTGTACTGCTGGATCTTGTAATTGCACTTCATGTGCAACAGTTGGATCTTCTGCATCCATGTTCTCAACTGCACTAGCCTTCCCTTTGCCCTTTATCAACACCTGAACTATTCCTAGTATCATCACCCTCTACACTAGTCTACAAATCATCACCCACAACACTATTCCTAGTATCATCACCTCTACACTAGTCCTAGTATTAACACCTCTACACTAGTCCTAGATTTGTCAACCTCTGCTTTCATTAACCTTCCTAGTATGATCAACCTCCATCTCGTGCCAATTAACCATCTCATCTAATGAAAATTCATTGCAATACCTCTTTTGGGAGAGCCTTTTGCTTTAGCAACCGACTCATCCATAAAAGTGGTATTTGCTTGCTCTAAATACTCGATGATTCATATCATTGTGATCAAGATATAGTTCAAGCCTACCAAACAATCGAGCAACATCAAACATGTGTTATGTTTCCTTATCATTAGTTACTCTAACTAAACCTTTCTAATTCAAGATGTGGCACTTTGTAATACAAACCTTGAAAGTAATTACCGACTTTTTCTTCCGAGAATTCAAGAAAGGTAAGATAGGGCATCCTTGGAGCACACATGTTAAGAATCACCCCATTCGCATACCTTAAAGGTAAATGCTTAAAATATCCGCTATTGTGTACATCAAATTGGTGCAAATTGCACTGTATCATTATGTGACATAATTGAGAAAACAATAAATTAGGGTTTTAACGTGGTTAAAACTTTGATAAAACAGATCATAATCAAACAAATAATAGAAGTGTATACGAAATAACGAAAAAGCATCAAACATGGCTATGCGAACGATCAATTTTTTTCTAGGTGAAATTAGGGCTTGATATTTTACGGTTTATGAGGGATTGGAATTTGGGGGAAGTTATTAAATGTTAGTAAAAGTTGTAGGTCTAGTCCCCCAAAGTTACAATCTTTGTCAAAAACGGACGAAAATTTAGTAAATCCACCCAAAACCGTAAAAACCGTGATTAACAATGCTAATTACTCACTAAGTATGATTTAGTGTTAAAATAGAAAAATAAGGGAAGTTTAGCACTACTTTAGGGAAAAAAAGTTCGATGCCCACAAAAGGAAAAGGTGGCAAATTCGATTCTTTTTCATACATTTAACCCTAGAATCTACTGTTCCTACTGATGTTGAATTTGATGTGGGAATTCTTATTGCTTTGGTGAAGTAATTTAATAACATGTTAAGGAACTCACTTTAGGCGTACAACATTGGCAAAAGGTTCGCATTTCTAGTTCTCGAACTTTATATTCGTAATTTGTGGAGTAAGTATGGAATCCAAAAAGTGACAATGAATGTGTTGGATCGATATACTTTAATCAAACTAACTTAAATAGCTTATTAAGGTTTAATAACCTCGGATAAATCCTAAGTTATTAACAAAGAAACACTGAGCAATCTTTATCAAGTACGCGAATTTACTTAACAAAGCTAAGAAGAATAACTTTATTATAAACTCTAAATCGCTTATTATGCAAATACTCTAAATACAACTCTAAGATAATCGAACTTTCTTCTAAAACACTAATTCAGTAAACTCTAAAACTCTTTTTACGAAATCGTACTCTAATGCCAATCTAGGAGTCCTTTTATAGGCTCAAGGATATCCTAGTCGGTTTACAATTGATAACCTTGTACGACAAGTAATCTAAACATGGAATACAATACTTTCCATAAACGAATATAACAGTTCTTTTGTTCTAGCAAGATTTTGACTTCATCTTGCAAGACTTTGACTCTGTCTTTAGCAAGATTTGACTATTTGACTTCTTCCGGTTCTTTGCGACCACAAGACTTTCATATCTTCAAGACTTTGATATCTTCAAGATTTCATATCCCAACAATCCTCCCTAACTTGAATTCTACTTGCTTGACTTCAAGTTCCTTTGTGAATATATCTTTAACGACTTCATCTTTAAAATGGATTGTTTCTTAATCTTTAGATAGTATTTCGTAATATCGTGCTTGTCAAAGTATCTCTTAGAATTGTTCTCTTTACTGAAGACATCCAAAGAATCTCCATCTTTTCAAAGAACATATGACAATTTGTACAATAATTCAGTTTAAGTTGCATACTATTCTCATCACATCTAAGTGAATCATTGAAAATTTTAATAGATTTAGAACTCTTTACCAAAGCCATTATCTCCGGAGTAGCCAAATGTTTTGGTGTGTAAGACCATGGTACATTGATAACCATATGATTTTAGCAAACCACCGACTATCAATGATTTGTTTTGTCTTTACCAAAAGTCAGAACCTTCGGACTAGTTAGTTCTTTTATCTAATGGTGAACTAATTACCAATAATGGTTTTTCCACAGCCTTTACCACAAGCCATTTTCTTGTGGGCTAGCCAACTCTTCACATTCTTGATATGGTGAGTTGATGACCATCCAACTTATTAGCAAGTTGTCAACTAAAAGCGGATTTGATATATCTTTACGAGCCGTTTGCTCATGGATTAGTCAATCCTTTTGTAACCATGGTGGATTGATAACCTATTGATGTTATCATCACAAAACCATTTATTCAACCTTTATTTCAAAAATATTTAATACTTAGCAAAAGGTTTTCTAAAATTCTTTTAATCGGTTTAGTTCGAGAAACAAGACTTTAATGAAAGTATCTTGTCGATAAGCAAGACTTTGAATAAAAGTACCGATATATCAAAAAGTATTTATTTAAATAAAATTCATACCGGTTATAGATCATTCTCAAAGAATGGTAGTCCGGTCTATAAACAAATTGATAACCATGCAAGCGGTTTCATTAGCCTCTTCTACTTCCAATCCATGCTCTAGCATTCTTCTCATGAGATCAATGTAAGAGGATATCTTCTTTCGCAAACATGTGTATCATTGTTCCATTTTCTAGCTCCAAACATGAACTCCAGATTCTTCAAAGAATCTCCAAAGAACTATTTCCCGCTTTTCTTGATCCTTCCAAATATCATCGTGCTCTCTTCATTAGTTTCCCACATGGTTATAAGATCACCATGTAAAACCAAACCAATCCTTCTAATGGATTATCTTCAAAATAATCCTTCACAACATAATATAAGTAGAATAGATCTACTCTATCTATAATATGCAAATCCCCATAGCCTTTTGAAAACTTTAAAACTTTCATCTTCTTTATGAAATACCATGTAATCTCCATTCTTAGATTTCTCAACTTTGAAAACACTAATCTTTGATATGTTCATCTTCATGTCATTATCTTCATTTGTATAATCAAAATCTACCACTCGAGATAATTCTTCAATTCATCACTAGTCTCGGATCTTAATTCAACCTTTTCTTTCTTTGAAAACCGAACATCCAGAATTTCGCTTTTTCTTTTTCTCTTTAAGCTCTTCTTCCTTTCGACTTCAATTCAATAAGCTTCTTCTCTAAAGTCTTTAATGCCTGCAACATCTTTCTTATAAGCTTCTCTCTCAAAGATCATATAATCTCTTCATATCCACATAATTTAGCTTCTCGCAATCCTTTAAATCCTCTGCTTTTAGATATGCCATCATTGCATTCCTTTCTTTAGCTAAATTAGGTCTTCTTTGCATATATCGAATGTGTAGGTGATCAGAATGGTTCAAGAGCTTCAAAGATTCAATTCCTCATGTAATTTCGAGCTACTTCTCTATTCCGAGCTTCTTGAGCTTCTGTTCTTCTCTATATTTAGCATTTAACTCTTCTTGAATTTTTCTGGTCATGACTTCATTCCTAGCCACTTCAATAGCTCTAAGTTACGCCAAAGTTAGTTTCTTTTTCTTAGTTTCGACCGTAACACCTTTCCTTTGTCTTTTGGATCAATTGCAGGTTGATCGCTTCTTGGTTGTTCTTCTTCTTGTACATCTCTAATAGTAACTCCTCCTCTTAGATGTGACAAATCTAACATTGTAGCAACTAATTCATCATCACTCGCATGAATGAATAGGTTTGAATCTAGGTTCCTCCTCTTCTTCTATAACAGCTTGTAGAAGGACCGACTTCTTCTTCAAAATTCAATACCCTTGGAGTTATTGGTGTTATTACTCGCCTAGATGTATCAAGACTTTGATGTTCAAGACCTTGATCATCGAGACCTTGAACATCGACCTTGAACTTGCACTTCTTCTTCTTGTTCCTCCGAAATAATCTTTCTCAAAGACTTACAGATTCTTTCTTCTTTGTAATATCTTCTTCAGATTCTTTCTGCTTCATAACATCTTCTTTCAAATTATCCTTTTCTAAATTCCTCCCCAAGTTGACAGAAGATGGTTGAGGAACCTTCCTTCGTTTCAATTCCTTTCGAAGTGCTTTACGACGTTTGTTTTCCTCTTTAACCCATAAGTTGAAACCTTGAATATAGGGTTTAATAAAATTCCTTAACCAGATATACCTACGCTTCAACTTCTTAAGCGCTTTAGCTTGACGCTCAACAGTCTTGTTTAACCTAGCTAGCTCCCTTGTTAAAGCATAATTATCCAAAGTCAAACCTTCACCATTGTTGAAAAAGATGAGCACAATAAAGATTGTATCGAATAATTGAGAGATGGTAATTGAGAGATAAGTATGGAAAAGATGTAAAGTAATAATATGAGAGGGAAAATCGGAAAGTAGTTATTTATAGGTGGGATTTGAAAATCACACCTAAATAACAAAGTTACCGTTACTACCAATTACCCAAAGAATATTATCGTTGGAACAAGATTTTAATACGACAAACAAGACTTTCCACATAAGCAAGATTTTCCTAGCAAGATTTTCGTGAAAAACAAGATTTGCCAAATACCTCCATATAAACTAAGTATAAACAAGCATCCTCCCTCAGCAATACACAGGACTATATCTAACACCTTATAGTCCTCCCTTAAACATAGCTTAGTAGTTAATCATTCCAATGCTCACGACCAAGTGATTGAATCGTGACACATCAAAACCTTTTGTTAGTAAATCACTACATTGTCATCCGTGTGAACTTTAACCACATTAATGAGCCTATGCTCATAGCAATCTCGATAAAGTGATGCCTAATCGAATATGCTTTGTCTTGGAATGATACACGTGATTCTTCACAATACAAATAGTACTCTCATTATCAATATTGATAGGAGTATTCTTAAATTGAACCCATAATCCAAGAGTTGATTTTGCATCCATAAAACTTGACCACAACAACTTGCGCAGACTACATATTCGACTTGATGAGATGAGGTTGCCGCAATTGTCTCGCTTTACATGCTGTGAGACTAACCTTCTTCCAAGATATTGGCATCCACCGGTTGTGGATCTTCTATCATAATTATCACCGCATAGTCACTATCTCAAAAAGCTTCTAAGTGAAAAGGTGACTCTCAGGATACCACAAGCCCAACTTAGGTTGTTGTTTCAAATAACGAAAATTCTTTTCTTGCATTCGGTGAGAGATCTTTGGTGTGACTTGATATCTTGCACATAGACAAACCGCAAACATGATATCGGTCTTGATGCGATAAGATACATAAGAGAGCCAATCATAGATCAGATAACTTGACTTCAACAGTCGTCCATCTTCATCTTTTCCCAATGAATTGATAGATTTAATAGGTGTAGTAACACCTTCATATCATCAAAATTAAATTTCTTAAGTATGTCCGAAACATACTTGTCTTGGCTAATGAAAATTCCTTCCTTGGACCGCTTAACTCAAGTCCTAAAAGAATGTTAACCTCCCATTGAACTCATTTGAAATTCCTTCGCATCACCGCTCAAACTCCTTAACCATAGACTGTTTGGTAGCCCCAAAGATGATATCATCAACATAAACTTGAACTAACATGATATCTTTCTTGTCTCTCTTGATAAACAAAGTCTTGTCAATAGCTCCTTCATGTATCCATGTTGTAATAAGAATGTGAGAGCCTCTCATACCAAGCTCTAGGTGCTGATGAAGACCATAAAGAGCCTTAACCACCTTATAGACTTTGTTTGGATGTTTTGGATCTTCAAAACACGGAGGTTGTTTTACATACACCTCTTACGTAATAGTGCCATAAAGAAAGGCACTCTTGACATCCATCGGTATACCGAAAACCCATATAAGAAGCAAAAGCAAGAAAAATTCTAATTGCTTCAATCCTTGCCACAGAGCAAATACCTCATCATAATCTACCCTTCCTCCTGCCTATAACCCCGAGCAACTAACCTTGCCTTGTTTTTGATAACATTGCCTCTTTCATCTCTTTTAACTCTAAAACCCATCCGGTTCCAATAACTCTCTTTCCATCCGGAAGATCACATAAAACCCAAACTTCTTGAAGTTTAAATTGAAGAAGTTCTTCCCGCATAGCTTCAACCCGCTCTCTTTAGTCAAAGCTCGAGCAATATTTTTGGGTTCCTCTTGAGAGATGAAACAAGTAAATAGCGGGTTTGATGGTCCTTATGATTTAGCTTGTTTTGTTTATACACAAAGCTAAGTAAAGCATTATGAGGTTTTGTGAAACCCTTAGCTTTGTGTCTTGTCATAACTCCGGATGTAAAGGACCAATGATTTGATCGGATGGATGATTCTTATGAATTCGTAAGATTGGTGACTGTGGAACTTCATATGTATCATCTAAGTTAGTATAATCAGCTCCTTCATTGGAATCTATGAAAATACCTTCATCTTCAAGCTCATCATCGCTTTTTCTAACTCGGGCATGGTAGGATCATCCAAATCATCTAAAGCATCACAATGAGTGCGGTGATGATTTTGATCGAAAATCTTGTCAAAATCTTGTGAGAGTACTCTAGCCTTGTTCTTCTTCTTTACCTCTTCATAAGCTCTCCTTTGTTCATCGGTGTAAGAATGTGCTAACACATCTTGAAGAAGCATCCGATTAAGTTCCTCTTGAATAGATTGATCCTCTGCAGATAATGAGGATTGTGGTGCAACAAGATTTTGTTTTGGAGAATCGATTTTGCTTAGGAACATCGATGCTGTTTTGGACTTGCAGGATCTTTATCGAAACGACATCGAGTCTAATATGAATATCATGAACAACATATTGAATATCTTCTTCATTATGCAAAGGTTGATTTTCTTCTCTAACAGAACATAATTCATCGAAGGAGATAAAATCTCAAGATCAAACATCCAATCGGGACCCTTTCCTTTCTCATTGTCTTGATCTTCTAGAAACTCAACATGAAGACAATCTTGAATCTTCTTAGTAACTTTGTTGTAGACTCTAAAGCCTTTACTGTTAGTACAATATCCCAATAAGTAACCTTCTTCGACTTGCCATCAAACTTCCCTAGATTATCAATGGTGTTCAAAATAGTAAGAGGGCATCCAAAAGGCTTCATAAAACGAATGTTGGGTTTATTGCCCATCAACAATTCATAGGGTGTCTTCATACGTGGTTTGGTGACGAGACCTCATTAAGTACATAGCATGCGATTTCTTGACACGCCCAAAATTGAATAGGGAGATGAGAATCGCTAACATAGTCCTTCTTGCTTCAATTAAGGTCCTATTCTTCCTCTCTCGCAACACCATTTTGCCGAGGTGTTCTAGCAATACTAAACTCCCTCTTGTTGGGATATGAAAGTCAAGATATCAAAGCATCAAGATATGAAAGTACCGTAGTCGCAGCAATCTTGGAAGAAGTCAAAGAGTCAAAGTATCGCTAAAGACAAAGTCAAAGTCTTGCAAGGTGAAGTCAAAATCTTGCTAGAACAAACAAACTGCTTTATTCGTTTATGGAAAGTATTGTATTCCATGTTTAGATTACTTGTCGTACAAGGTTATCAATTGTAAACCGACTAGGATATCCTTGAGCCTATAAAGGACTCCTAGATTGGCATTAGAGTGCGATTTGGAAAAAGAGTTTTAGAGTTTACAATTAAGAGTTTAGAGAAAGTTCGAATATCTTAGAGTTGTATTAGAGTATCCGCATAATAAGCGATTTAGAGTTTGTTAATAAAGTTTTCTTAGCTTTGTTAAGTAAATTTCGCGTACTTGATAAAGATTGCTCGGTGTTTCTTTGTTAATAACTTAGGATTTATCCGAGGTTATTAAACCTTAACAAGCTAGTTAAGTTAGTTTGATTAAAGTATATCGATCCAACAAGTGGTATCGAGCTTGTGTGGAAACTCGACTAGGAAGAAACCTACAATATTCAAGATGTCGATGAAGTCGCTCCACAACCCTCAATCACCTCACTCGTAATTCCAATTATCAAGAAGGAGAATATGATCTCCGATGCATGAAGATGAGGCGAGATATTGCCATTCTGCACCATGCTCGTGGAATGTAATTGTGAATGGGAATGAAGTTCCTCAAGAATCCATTCAAGTTCTTGGACAACCTATAGCACCAAAGGCGGTTTACCACAAGCAACCCTAAGGAATCAAGAGAAGGCTCTTAACATTCTCTTGTCCGCCATTCCGGATGGTCATCTTCTCAAATTTCACGATGCTAAAGATGCTAAGTAGCTCTGGGCTGCTCTCAAGACCAGTTTGGAGGAATGAAGCCTCTAAGAAGATGCATGAAACTTGTTTGAAACAACAGTTTGAAACATTCACAGAGGGAGAAAGAGAGTCTTGATGTCGCATATGATAGGTTTCGAAATCTCCTCAACATGTTGGAATTATACAAGGCTCAAGTATCCGTTGAGGATGCTAATTTGAAGTTTCTAAGAGTTTGCCATCTTCATGGCATGTGATTGCTACTATGATCGTGAGGACAACAAGGATTTGGATGTTATGGACTTTGATGATCTCTATCATCAATTGAAGGTGTATGAACATGAGATGAGTGGTCAACCCAATTCTAAATCTCACGGATTGCTTTTCTATCATCTCGAAGAAGAGCGATGCTTTAAAATCTTGCTCACCAAAGTATCTTGTTTCCCAAAATCTGCTGTTTACAATCCCCATCATATACTCAAGAGGCCCCACCATCAACCACTTTGAACTCGGATGAAGTTGTGTGCTCCTTCTTTGCACAACAAGCAAGCTTACCCGTCACTTATGAAGAGGATCTAGCATAGATTGAAGAAGATGCACTTGAGGAAATTGATATCATGTGGCAAGTTGCTTTGATCACCGCAAGAATCAAAAAGTACATGAAGAAGACAGGCAAAAATATTGATTTCAAACCAAAACAAGGAATAACTTTTGACAAATCTAAAATTGAATGCTTCAATTGTCAAAAGATCGGTCACTTTGCAAGGAGTGTGTTTGCTAAGTATCAAGCAAATAGAGCATCCGAGAAGCCTAAACTCGAGCTCAAGGAAATTCCAATAAGCGAAACAAAAGCTTTGGTTGCTCAAGAGAAGTTATCGGTGGACCGGAGTGAAGAGTTTGATGATGAACCGTTGACTTCTTGTATGGTAGCGATGGAAGATGCAATTGAAGACACAAAGGAAGCATTGGATTGAGCACCGCTTTTGATGAAGAATCGAACATGCCGCTGGAATCGATGATGGCTTTGGAGGATTTGATTGGAGCGAAGAAAGTGAAGATGATCTCGTTCTTCTTGCTATGGTGGCTACTTCACCAACTCGCCTCCTATCTACGAGGTATGCTCAAACTGTTATGTGTTTTATCAAAATTACTTAATGAGCTTATGTGATTGAAAGAGATAATTGTATTAGGGCTAGGTCCGAGGTAGCAGTTACCAAATCACTTTAGAGTCTATAGAAGCTAAAATCATAACACATGAAAATAATGAAATGGCTTGGGTGAAAAGTATGAACAACAGATTACCGTTAAAACTCGGTGAATGGAAACTAAACGTAAAATTGTTTGAAATTGAGAAATTAACTAAGGAAAGAGATGATTTGTTAGCTAAGTTTCTTTGCTTGGGAGAGTCCGCTTATCCCATGTTGCTTATGTTGAAAAAGCAGAAGGGCTTACATTAGAACAGCTTAGGATTTGGAATGGACTTTAGCAATGTAGATGAAAACCAACCTAGTAATCGGGATGATGGTGTTTTGAGGACATAACCACTAGTGATGATGAGCTCATTAACTATGTAGATTCATCTAGTAATGATGGCTCGATGAAGTGAACCACCTCCGAATATAAGAAAGACAATGGTTATCATGTTGTTCCTCATCCCATTAGTCATCACCCTCTAGGCCCCGATGTTTCTCGTTATGGAGTAGATAGTCTAGAGTTTAGGAAGAAGCTTATTGCTAAATCTAGATCCGAGAAACCCAAAGAAACTGTTGAAAACAATGTTCAAAATACAAGAAGATTTTAAATCAAAGTCTTGCTCAACAAGCAATCTTCTAAAAACCTTTTCAAAACAATCTTGCTAAACCTTTTGGGATAATTTTGGTCAAAACAGTTTAATCACCATCAAGAAGGCAAAATAATTTTGGGCATAGACATAGAAGAAATCACTTTGGTCATATGGGTCAAAAATGTGTTTTGTGTGTTATAGTCCTACTCACTTAATCAAAGATTGTGACAAACACTCGAAATATCTAAGCAAGTTTTCAAGGAATAAGTCTTACAATCGAAACCTAGAGAGCACAAACCAGTTTGGACTAATTCTAATAGGGTTAATCACGAAACTTCACACCGGATCATAGATACCCACATCGAGAAGAACTTGAGATCTCACAAGACTTTCCAGCAATCGCTTCAGAGACAAGGTAATCGAAAATCATACTTGGGATAGATATTCTAGGAGATCTCACTATCAACCTAGAATGTATCACGGTTCATATAGGGATCTAGATCACGGGACCTCTGTTAAAACCGAATGGGTTAAAGGGAAAGTACTGGCGAGACACACAAGACGCTCAACAAAAAGTGAATCGATGTTTTGTGTCAAAAGAAAAAGCTAATAATCGGTGAAAGAAATTTATGTTGAAAAATCGAGAGTTTTGAAAATCCACATGCTAAACATCAAAAGATAATTTTGGATCATAATCGAAGATAGTGAGAATTACATACTCAAAGAATTTGAGTTTGTGACTTCTCAAGGGAACACAAGTCAAGAATGGCTTGGGTTCCTAAAAGTTTCTAACTCTTTTCTTTGTGTGCGTGGCAACCCGGAAGAAGAGCTTAAAGATCATCTCATTGTGGATAGTGGTTGCTCGAAGTGTGACAGGCGATAAAGAGATCCTGTCGACTTTAAAAGTATTAGTGGAGGAAAAGTTGCATTTGGGAATGATCCCAATGGAGGAAGGATTACGGGAAAGGAACAATTAAAGTGGGAGAATTGATTTTGAGAATGTCGATATGTGAAGGAGTTTGAGCGGTGATGCGTATGAATTTCAAATGAGTTCAATGGGAGAGTTAACATTCTTTTAGGACTTCGTGTTAAGCGGTCCAAGGAAGGATTTTTATTAGCCAAGACAAGTATGTTACGTACATACTTAAGAAGTTTAATTTTCTTGATATGAAGGTCATTATTACACCTATTAAATCTATCAATTCATTGGGAAAAGATGAAGATGGATGACTGTTGAAGTCAAGTTATACTGAGATCTATGATTGGCTCTCTTATGTATCTTATCGCATCAAGACCGATATCATGTTTGCGCTTGTCTATGTGCAAGATATCAAGTCACACCAAAGATCTCTCACCGAATGCGAGAAAAGAATTTTCTCATTATTTGAAACAACAACCTAAGTTAGGGTTGTGGTATCCTAAAGAGTCACCTTTTCACTTAGAAGCTTTTTCGATGGTGACTATGCGGTGATAATTATGATAGAAGATCCACAACTGGTGGATGCCAATATCTTGGAAGAAGGTTAGTCTCACGGCAATGCAAGAAAGACAATTGCAAAGAACATCATCTCCTAAGCCGAATATGTAGTCTGCGCAAGTTGTTGTGGTCAAGTTTTGTGGATGCAAAATCAACTCTTGGATTATGGGTTCAACTTTAAGAATACTCCTATCAATATTGATAATGAGAGTACTATTTGTATTGTGAAGAATCACGTGTATCATTCCAAGACAAAGCATATTCGATTAGGCATCACTTTATCGAGACTGTTATGAGCATAGGCTCATTAATGTGGTTAAAGTTCACACGGATGACAATGTAGTGATTTACTCACAAAGGTTTTGATGTGTCACGATTCAATCACTTGGTCGTGAGCATTGGAATGATTAACTACTAAGCTATGTTTAAGGGAGGACTATAAGTCGTTAGGTATAGTCCCGTATTGTTTGAGGGAGGATGTTAGTTTATACTTAGATTATATGACGGTTTTGGCAAAGCATCAGATTTCACGAAAGTACCGCTTGGGAAAGTCTTGCTTATGTGGAAAGTACTGTTTGTCGATTAAATCCTCGATTCTTGGAAAGACTATCAAGATTACGAGGCCTCCATTCGTGATGATTTATTATTTGGTGATGAAGATGGGGCTATTAGGTTTGACAAGCAACCGATTTGGGATACTTTTCGTAATTTGGGTTATGAAGGTTCTTTGGTGAACAAACTTTTAAGAAGGCCTTATTCATCCTCAATGGAAGTTTTTGATTCATGTCTTGCTCCATTGCATAAGTTCTAAAAGCACTTCTTGGGAGCAGTTTGGGTCAAATATTGCATCTGCAGATGGTTGGTTTAGCTACGCATGCAGTGTTTAACTTTTCACGGCTTATTTTGGATAGAATGCTCTCTCATATATCATCCGGGGCTACTTGGTTGATGTATCCAAGGTTTATATGTGTTTTCTTGAATAAGCAATTGGTCGATGTTCCAAAACCTCGCTACTTTACTACCGTTATTGTGCAACAAGCTAAAACCTATACTTTCATGGCTAAGAGAAGTAACTTGTTCAGAGGTGGAGATATTCCATTAACAACATCCATGATGGAAGTTGTACAAGTCGTCCGTGATGCACCGGAGAGATGAAGAAACCAAGGTACTGATCATCGATCAAGGTACCGCTTCACATAGTATCGCATCTGCAAGTCACGCTTCTCATGAAGGTACCGCATCATTACAAGGTGATGATTCTTCAGTCTGAAGTTCAAGTAGATTGAGAGAACACCTACTCCATCTCCACAGCTGCTCGCTTGTGAACTCATTCACCACTTCAAGGTGCTGATTCTACTATTCCTCGTGAAGGTTTAACTATGGATAACTATGCTTTGACAAAGGCGCTAGCTAGGTTGAACAAGACTGTTGAGCGTCAAGCTAAAACTATTAGGAAGTTGAAGCGTAACTATTTCTGGTTGAGAAATTTTGTTAAACCATATATTCAAGGTTTCAACTTATGGGTTAAGGAGGAGAATAAACGTCGAAAAGCACTTCGTAAGGAATTGAACAGAAAGAAGGTTCCTAAATCATCTTCTGTCAACTTGGGGAGGAATTTAAAAAAAAAATGAAAGAAGATGTTATGAAGACAAAAGAATCTGAAGAAGATGTTTTGAAGAAGAAAGAAGATTTTTCTGAGGAACAAGAAGAAGAAGTACAAGTTCAAGGTAATTGATAATCAAGGTATCGATGTTCAAGGTATTGATGATCAAAGTATGAACATCAAAGCTTGAGTTTCATGATACATCTAGGCGAAGTTATAACACCAATAACTCCAAGGGTTTTGAATTTTGAAGAAGAAGTCGGTCCTTCACAACTCGTTATAGAGGAAGAGGAGGAAGCTACATTCAAACCTATTCATTCAAGAAGTGATGATGAAGTAATTGCTACAATGTTAGATTTGTCACAACCAAGAGGAGGAGTTACCATTAGAGATGTACAAGAAGAAGAACAACCAAGAACCGATCAACCCGCAATTGATCCAAAAGACAAGGAAAAGGTATTCGGTTGAAGTTAAGAAAAGAAACTCACTTTGGCATAACTTAGAGCATTTGAAGTTGCAAGGAATGAAGTCTGCAACTAGAAAAGTTCAAGAAGAGTTAAATGCTAAATATAAAGAAGAACATGAAGCTCAAAAGCTCGTAATAGAGAAGTAGCTCGAAATTACATGAGGAATTGAATGTCAAGCTACCGAACCTTTACGCCTCCAACACTGCTCGATTTATGTCAAGAAGACCTAATTTAGCTAAAGAAAGGAATGCAATGATGGCATATCTAAAAAGCGAGAGGATTTAAAGGATTGCGGAAGCTAAATTATGTGGATATGAAGAGATTATATGATCTTTGAGAGAAGCTTATAAGAAAGATGTTGCAGGCATTAAAGACTTTAGAAGAAGCTTTTTGACTGAAGCTAAAAGGAAGAAAAGCTTAAAGAGAAAAAGAAGAACCGATGCTACGATGGTCGGTTTTCAAAGAAAGAAAAGGTTGAATTAAGATCCGAGACTAGTGATGAATTGAAGAATTATCTCGAGTGGTAGATTTTGATTATAACAAGGAAGATAATGACATGAAGATGAATGGATCAAGGATTAGTGTTTTCAAAGTTGAGAAATCTAAGAATGGAGATTACATGGTTTTCACAAAGAAGATGAAAGTTTCAAAGTTTTCAAAAGGCTATGGGATTTCTTGCATATTATAGATAGAGTAGATCTATTCTACTTATATGATGTTGTGAAGACTTATTTTGAAGATAATCCATTAGAAGGGATTGGATTGGTCTTGCATGGGGATCTCATAACCATGTGGGAACGATGATGAAGAGCATCGATGATATTTGGAAGGATCAAGAAAACTAGGAAATAGTTTGTCGGAGATTCTTTGAAGAATCTGGAGTTCATGTCTTGGAGCTAGAAAATGGAACAATGATTCACATGTTTGCGAGAAGAAGATATCCTCTTACAGCTTGATCTAATGAGAAGAATGCTAGAGCATGGATTGGAAGTAGAAGAGGTGATGAAACCGCTTGCATGATGATCAATCTGTTTATAGATCGGACTACCATTGTCGAGAATGATCTTTAAGCGGTATGAATTTTATTTGAATAAATACTTTTTGATATATCGACTTTTATTCAAAGTATCGCTTATCAAACAATACTTTCATCAAAGTACTATTTCTTGAACTAAACCGCTTAAGTAAATTTTAGATGAAACCTTTTGCTAAGCAATAAATATTTTTGAAATAAAGGTTGAATAAATGGTTTTGTGATGATAACATCAATAGGTTATCAATCCACCATGGTTACAAAAGGATTGACTAATCCATGAGCAAACGGCTCGTAAAGATATATCAAACCGCTTTTAGTTGACAACTTGCTAATAAGTTGGATGGTCATCAACTCACCATATCGAAGAATGTGAAGAGTTGGCTAGCCCACAAGAAATGGCTTGTGGTAAAGGCGATGGAAAAACCATTTTGGTAATTAGTTCACCATTAGATAAAAGAACTAACTAGTCCGTAAGGGTACAACTTTTGGTAAAGACAAAACAAATCTGTTGATAATGGTGGTTTGCTAAAAATCATATGGTTATCAATGTACCATGGTCTTACACACCAAAACATTTGGCTACTCCGAGATAATGGCTTTGGTAAAGAGTTCTAAATCCATTAAATTTTCAATGATTCACTTAGATGTGATGAGAATAGTATGCAACTTAAAATTGAATTATTGTACACATTGTCATATGTTGTCGTGTTGTTTGAAAAGATGGAGATTCTTTGGATGTCGCTATGAAGAAAACAATTCTAAGAGATACTTTGACAAAGCACGATTCTCTGAGATATAATCTAAAGACTAAAGAACAATCCATTTTAAAGATGAAGCTTTTAAAGATATATTCACAAAGGAACTTGAAGTCAAGCAAGTAGAATTCAAGTTAGGGAGGATTGTTGGGATATGAAAGTGTCAAGATATCAAAGCATCAAGATATGAAAGTCTTGTAAGTCGCAAAGCACCGGAAGAAGTCAAAGAGTCAATCTTGCTAAAGACAAAGTCAAAGCACCGCAAGGTGAAGTCAGCATCTTGCTAGAACAAACAAACTGTTTTATTCGTTTATGGAAAGTATTGTATTCCATGTTTAGATTACTTGTCGTACAAGGTTATCAATTGTAAACCGACTAGGATATCCTTGAGCCTATAAAAGGACTCCTAGATTGGCATTAGAGGTGCGATTTCGAAAAAGAGTTTTAGAGTTTACAATTAAGAGTTTAGAAAAGTTCGAATATCTTAGAGTTGTATTAGAGTATCTCGCATAATAAGCGATTTAGAGTTTGTTAATAAAGTTTTCTTCTTAGCTTTGTTAAGTAAATTCGCGTACTTGATAAAGATTGCTCGGTGTTTCTTTGTTAATAACTTAGATTTATCCGAGGTTATTAAACCTTAACAAGCTAGTTAAGTTAGTTTGATTAAAGTATATCGATCCAACACCTCTTTATGCCTTTATTAGCACAAAAGTCATCCATAGGCTTGTTCTTGAATTCGGCCCATTGTCGATCTAATACCTCTAACCTTGAGTCTTAATTGGTTTTCAAGTGCTATTATAAGAGTTTGAATAGCATCAAAGGTATCATCCTTAAAGCCCAAAAGAAAACCCAATCAATCTACTACAATCATCAAGAACAACCAAACAAGACTTCTTCTTATTTAAACTTGCCACGAGACAGTCCAAATAAATCCATATGTAATAGTTCCAATGGTTCTCTAATATTTCTTTCATCAAGCTTCTACAGGAAGCTTTGTGTTGTTTACCCTTCTTGCATGCCAAAAGGATTGATCATTCTTGTAAGTCTTTGAAGGTAAACCTCTAACTAAATTGCCTTTGACCGCTTTGTTGATGTTCTTGAAATTACATGGCCCAATCTTCTATGCCATTGATGTGCCTCTTCAGATGTTGCTTTAGCCACCAAGCATGTGGCTCTTCCATAAGAATGTAGACTCTTCATGTCTAAACTATACACATCATTTGTCCTTGGTACTCTAAGTACTACCAAGTCATCATCAACGTGTTTGAAGTCGAAGAAAGGATGAGACATTACGTGTCGGTGAATAACACAGGATGCTTTTTATTACAAATTTGAGAGACCGACAACAAGTTGAACTTTAGCTCCTTCACATATCGACATTCTCAAAATCGATTCTTCCAGCTTTAATTGTTCCTTTCCCAAGAATCCTTCCTCCATTGGGATCATTCCCAAATGCAACTTTTCCTCCACTAATATTTCTAAAATCGACAGGGATCTCTTTATCGCTGTCATACTTCCAGCAACCACTATCCACAATAAGATGATCTTTAAGCTCCTCTTTTGGGTTGCCACGCACATAAAGAAAAGAGTTAGAAACTTTTAGGAACCCAAGCCATTCTTGACTTGTGTTCCCGAGAGAGTTACAAACTCAAATTCTTTGAGTATGTAATTCCCACTATCTTTCACATGATGATCCAAAATTATCTTATGATTTTTAGCATGTGGATTTTCAAAACTTTCGGTTTTCAACATAAATCTCTTTCACCGATTTTCTTTTGTCACAAAACATCGATTCACTTTTGTTGAACGTCTCGTATGTCTCTCGTGATCGTCCCTTTTAATCCATTCGGTTTAACAGTGGTTCTTGTGATCTAGATCCCTATATGAATTGTGATACCTTCTAGGTTGATAGTGAGATCTCCTAGAATTTCTATCCCAAGTATGGTTTTCAAGACCTTGTCTCGAAAGCAAGATTGGAAAGTCTTGTGAGATCTTGAAGGTCTTCTCGATGTGGGTATCTATGATCCGTGTGAAGTTTCGGTGATTAACCCTATTAGAATTAGTCCAAACTTGTTTGTGCTCTCTAGGTCTCGATTGTTAGACTTATTCCTTGAAAACTTGCTTAGATATTCGAGTGTTTGTCACAATCTTTGATTAAGTGAGTAGGACTATAACACACAAAACACGTTTTTGACCCATATGACCAAAGTGATTTCTTCTATGTCTATGCCCAAAATTGTTTTGCCTTCTTGATGACCGATAAAATTTGTTTTGAGCAAAATTATCCCAAAAGGTTTAGCAAGACTGTTTTGAAAAGTTTTGCGAAGTATCGCTTGTTGAGCAAGACTTTGGTTTAAAGGTACCGCTAGATTTTGATCATTGTTTTCAACAGTTTCTTTGGGTTTCTCGGACCTAGATTGAGCAACAAGCTTCTTCCTAAACTCTAGACTATCTACTCCATAACGAGAAACATCGGGCCTAGAGGGTGATGACTAATGGGATGAGGAACAAGATGATAACCATTGTCTTTCTTATATTCGGAGGTGGTTCACTTATCGAGCCCTCATTACTAGATGAATCTAAATAGTTAATGAGCTCGTCATCACTAGTGGTAATATCCTCAAAACACCATCATCCCGATCACTAGATTGATTTTCATCTATGTTACTAAAGTCCATTCCAAATCCTAAGCCTGTTCTAATGTAAGCCCTTCTGCTGCTTTTTCAACATAAGCAACATGGGACAAACCGGACTCTCCCAAGCAACAAACTTAGCTAACAAATCATCTCTTTCCTTAGTTAATTTCTCAATTTCAAAGAATTTTATAGTTTAATTTCCATTCACTAAGTTTTAACCGGTAATCCTGTTGTTCATACTTTTCATTGAAGCCATTTCATTATTTTCATGTGTTATGATTTTAGCTTCTATAGACTCTAAAGTGATTTGATATCCTGCTACCTCGCACCTAGCCCTAATACAATTATCTCTTTCAATCACATAATGTTAAGTAATTTTGATAAAAATCATAACAGTTTGAGCATACCTCGAGATAGGAGACCGAGTTGGTGAAGTAGCCACCATAGCAAGAAGAACAGGATCATCTTCACTTTCTTTGCTCCAATCAAATCCTCCAAAGCCATCATCGATTCCAAAGCAATGTTCGATTCTTCATCAAAGCGGTTCGGTCCAATGCTTCCACCGTGTCTTCAATCGTATCTTCCATCGCTACCATACAAGAAGTCACGGTTCATCATCAAACTCTTCACTCCGGTCAACTTCGATAACTTCTCTTGAGCAACCAAAGCCTTTGTTTCGATTATTGGAATTTCCTTGAGCTCAAGTTTAGGCTTCTCGGATGTTCTTTTGCTTGATACTTAGCAAACCTGCACTCCTGCAAAGTGACCATCTTTTGACAATTGAAGCATTCAATTTTAGATTTGTCAAAAGTTATTCCTTGTTTTGGTTTGAAATCAATATTTTTGCCTGCCTTCTTCATGTACTTTTTGATCCTTGCGTGATCAAAGCAACTTGCCACCGATATCAATTTCTTCAAGTGCATCTTCTTCAATCGTGCTAGATCCTCTTCATAAGTGATGTGTAAACTTGCTTGTTGTGCAAAGAAGGAGCACACAACTTCATCCGAGTTCAAAGTGGTAGATGGTGGGGCTCTTGAGCATATGATGGGGATTGTAAATGCAAGATTTTGAGAAACAAGATTTGAGGAGAAGTTGTACTTTTGGAAGTAATGTTCTTCTTTTCGATGATAGAAAAGCAATCTTGTGAGATTTGGAATTTGGTTGACCACTCATCTCATGTTCATACACCTTTAATTGATGATAGAGATCATCAAAGTCCATAACATCCAATCCTTGTTGTCCTCGATCATAGTAGCAATCACATGCCATGTAGATGGCAAACTCATAGAAACTTCAAATTAGCATCCTCAATCGATACTTGTGCCTTGTATAGCTCCAACATGTTGAGGAGATTAAAAACCTATCATATGCGAGATCAAGACTCTCTCTTTCTCCCTCTGTGAAAGTTTCAAACCGTTGTTTCAAAGAAGTTTCATGCATCTTCTTAGAGGCTTCATTCCTCCAAATCTGGTCTTGAGAGCAGCCCAGAGTGCTTAGCATCTTTAGCATCATGAAACTTGAGAAGATGACCATCTGGAATAGCGCACAAGAGAATGTTTAGAGCCTTCTCTTGATTTCTTAGTGTTCTTCTTGGTAAGACCGCTTTGGTCAGAGGGTTGTCCAGAACAACAATGGGATCAAAAACAACTTCATTCCATTCAAAATTACATTCCATAAAGCATGGTCTCAGAATGGCAATATCTCGCCTCATCTTCATGCACCGAGATCATATTCTCCCTTCTTAATTATTGGAATTCGAGTGAGGTGATTGAGGGTGGTGGAACAACTTCGGTCGACATCTTGAATATTGTTGAAGTAGGGTTTCTTCCTAGTCGAGTTTCCACACAAGCTCGATACCACTTGTTGGATCGATATACTTTAATCAAACTAACTTAAATAGCTTGTTAAGGTTTAATAACCTCGGATAAATCCTAAGTTATTAACAAAGAAACACCGAGCAATCTTTATCAAGTCGTGAATTTACTTAACAAAGCTAAGAAGAATAACTTTATTATAAACTCTAAATCGCTTATTATGCAAATACTCTAAATACAACTCTAAGATAATCGAACTTTCTTCTAAAACACTAATTCGTAAACTCTAAAACTCTTTTTACGAAATCGTACTCTAATGCCAATCTAGGAGTCCTTTTATAGGCTCAAGGATATCCTAGTTGGTTTACAATTGATAACCTTGTACGACAAGTAATCTAAACATGGAATACAATACTTTCCATAAACGAATATAACAGCTTCTTTTGTTCTAGCAAGATGCTTTGACTTCATCTTGCATGATTTTGACTATGTCTTTAGCAGTACTTTGACTATTTGACTTCTTCTAGTTCTTTGCAGCTTACAATACTTTCATATCTTCAGTACTTTGATATCTTCAGTACTTTCATATCCCAACAGAATGTAATAGGTTTCTTTTCCTTTAAATTCAAGACTATTCAAGGTGCTAAGAATGTGCTAAAACATGGACCATGGATGATCCGTGGTACATCTATTTTCTTTAATAAGTGTGTCACCTTCGATTATTCTCACCAAAGAGGATTATCTAAGGTGCCAATGTGGATTAAAATGCATGGTGTCCCTTGTCTTTGCGATACTTGAATATGTTAATACAAATAAATCGTAAAATGTTTATTCACATTTAGCGATTTCTTTGTGTTTATTGATAACAAATATAAAGTTATCATAAGTAAAATTATAAGGATACATGTTATTTTGTAAAGCATTTACATATAGTCATTTAACATAAATTGTTGTAATAATTCATTTGTTGTAATAGTTTATTAGGATGGGTAAAATCCATAACCTATGACCCATACCCATGGAGCAAATCCATAACCCATGATCATTAGGTACATTGTATCTATTTGGATACCGACCTAAAGTCCATGACCCATTAGCAATGGTCCATGACCCATAACCCAAATAGGAGGCGTTTGGCGGATCCCGGTTTACACCGGACGGATCCTCAAGTAAGGGATCATGGGATCCGAGGAACAAGAGAGGTTTTTTTCCTATAAATAGTGAGCCATTTCTTCATTGTAACTCACCCCTCTTCTTATAAACTCTCTCATATATTACTTCTCTCTTCTAATCTCAGATCTCTTGACCTACATAGTAGTTCTTCTTTCTTTTGTTGTGATTCTCATATAGGTCCTTCTCAAAGGCGAGATCACGAGATACTACAAGTCATCCAAGCAAGGGGTCCTTGATTGATTTGTTCCTCCACAAGATTTCTGTAGCAAGATCTTGTATTTCATATTTCACATAGTTGTTGTGTTATAGTTGTGTCGGTTTGGTCCTCCGTGTTAAGGACTCGGTATTTAGCTTTGTACCGGAAAAAGTATAAGCGACGTTGTGAGGCTTCTCCGCCAATTTGAAGAAGCTTGTTGACATAGTGCTTGAACTCTCGAGTAGGTGACTCGGGGAGTGGAGTAAGGCAAGGAAGGTGTCCTTTTAGCCAAACCACTATAAATCGGTTGTGTCATTTCTATCCTTTACTTTACTTGCTTTCATTACTTACATTACTTATTGCTTTATACTTTCTATCCATCCATACGAATTCACATAATAGCGAATCTAAAGTTTTTGACACTAACTTAAAATCGGCAAAACTATTCAAACCCCCCCCCCTTCTAGTTTTCCACAATTGGCATCAAGAGCAAGGTTTACAAAAGTTTTAAAGTAAATCGTATTTTAAAAACTTTTCGATCACAATGGGTTCTGAAAATTATAAAGAAAGGCAATCTATGCAACGACCTCCACTACTTGAAACTAATGGTTTTATTTATTGAAAAAATAGATTCGAAACTTATGTGAAGTCAAAAGATATTGATCTTTGGTACATCATTGTTGAAGGTGACTTTAAAGCCACTACAAAAGATGATAAAACCAGCAACCAAATAAACACACATCATGATCAACTCTCCGATGATCAAAGAAAAGCTTTCCATAAATAGTGAAGCTAAAATGGTTTTATACAATGCTTTACCCAAAAAGGAATTCGAAAGAATTTCTATGTTTAAACCTCTAAAGAAATTTGGAATTTTTTAGTTGTAACTCATCAAGGAAACCAACAAGTTAAAAACAATAAAATAGATTTTTTTGTTCAACAATATGAACAATTTTCAATATCGGATGATGATAGTATAGATAATTCTTTTGCTAACTTTAATACTATAATTACATCATTACAAGCACTTGATGAGTCTTTCTCCAGTCGTAATAATATCAGGAGATATCTCAGGGCACTTCCATCCAAGGTTGTAAAAATCGCTAGGCGCTAGTGAGGCGGTCGGGTAGGGCCTAGCGATTAATCTATATCTTGGGATTAATCGGGATTAATCGGATTGGAATTTTATACAAAAATTGTAATATTAGATATTATATTATATTATATGTATGAGATAAGAATAAGGCATCAAATTTCAAATATTTCAAGTGTTTAAATATAAACATAATACATAATTCTTCAAAGTTTAAAGTCAAATATTGATATTATTCGGTTTGTTGACCATTTTTAAGCAATCTTTGACCGATTTTGTCCAATTAATCGGTTTGTTGACCGATTTTTAAGAGATTTTGTTCGATTAATCAGTTTGTTGACCGATTTTTAAGCGATCTTTGACAAAAACGATTAAATAGGCCGATTATGATAAATCAAGGCGCTTAGTGAGCGATCAGCGATTATGCGGGGATTAATCGGCCGCCTGGACCGATTTTTACAACAGAGCTTCCATCCAAATGGAGATCAAAGGTAACGACCATCAAAGAATCAAAAGACTTAGCAATCCTCACCCTCGACGAACTCATATGCAATCTAAAGGTCTATGAGCTTGTCCTCGCTAAAGATTCCGAAGCCTCAAAAGAAAAGAAAGAAAAGCACAAGTCTCTTGCCTTAAAAGCCAAGAAGGTATTAAGTAATGAAGAAAACTCTTCTTCGGATAGTGATGACGAAGAATATGCCATGACATTAAGGGATTTCAAGAAGTTCTTCAGAAGAAAGGGAAGACATGTCAAGCAACCATATGATGACAAGAAGGGGTTCCGAAAAGGCAAAGATGACAAGAAAGCAAGGGATGAACGCGCATGTTTTAAACGTGGGGACCCTAATCACTTCATTAGTGAGTGTCCCAAACGTGACGAACAAAAGGCGTTCATAAGTGGTTCGTGGGGAATGAGTGAGGAGGAGAACGGAGAAATTTGTCTCATGGCAAATGACTCAAATGAGGTATGTCCCGAATCTCTCTATTATAGTAGCTTATCATTAGATGATGAATCATTGCATCGTGAATATGATAAACTTTGCAAAATTAGTCTAAAAGTAAACAAAAATAAGATTTTGAAAAACAAAAATGAACGTTTAGAAAAGGAAGTCATTGAGTTAAAAGACAAATTAAAATGTTTAGAAAAGGGAAGAAAGCAGATGGGGAATGTGAGCTTTGTGTTCAACTTCAAACATTAGTTGATAATCTTGATTCCAAGATTGCTAGAATGAATACTAATACTCTAGATATAATACTAGATAGTGTTAAAACATGAAACAATCAAAAGGGTTTAGGTTTTCAGCAACTTAATGCCTCAACTAGCGAGAATAAAGAAACATAATTTGCCAAAGCAACTGAAAAACAAGCTACTGTAGTCACAGATCCCACGGATCCCTTGAAAAGGGAATCGTCTAGTGTAAAACCAGGGATCCGTGGGTGTACCAGCAAACAGTAGAAATAATATAGCTACTTCATCTAGAACCGACTTTGTTATCGTTAACAAGAAGAAACCAACCCACGTTACTATTAGACAATCACCTCCACTAAAACAAAATCAAAGTTTTATAAGAAACAAAGGTCCACCGTTTTCAAAACCAAACACATTTATAAGGAGACCTAATAATGTTTATCCGAGAAGTAATCACCATCAAATGGGATGGAATCCTAATGTACAAAACGGCTTTCCATTTCAAAACTTTACACAATGGAATGCGTTCTCACCTTTTCCATATATGCCTAACATGAATGAAATGTATAACACTAATTAACCCATGAACAAATGGGGACCAAAATTTTGAGTTAATTGTTTTTTTATGTGTGCTTAAAGGTCGACCTAGATCCGGATGAATGGATCAAGGATAGAGGGTGCACGGGGCACATGACCAGTAACAAAGACTTGTTTTCCACATACTAATCCTTCAATGGAGGGAATGTGGTATTTGGTAATAGCAAAAGCAAAATCATCGGTAAAGGTACAATTTCTCACAAATCTTTAACCATTAACGATGTGTGTCACGTAGAAAACCTAAACTTCAACCTTCTAAGTATAGGACAAATATGTGATAAAAAGTGCAACGTACTTTTTAGTGAAACCGGTAGTAAAATATTGAAAACGGTATTACTATAGGAAGATGTCACAATTCTCAAATTCCGGTCATTTCTTAAATTAAATATGCATCATATTAATGCATTCACGACATTTCATTTCACCTTCAACGCGTAATTTTTATATTTAATAATCTTTATCGCGTGAGTTATTATTTTGAATATTTAACCCGTTACTTTCAAAAATGATCCCGATGCATTTTTAAACTTACATTTAGTTTATAAAAACTATATTTTTAGTTTTCCTAGTGTTTCAAATTTATTTGGTATATTAATCGTTAAAATTAAATTATTACGTCGTTTCTTAAAAAAAAAAATTGTACGATAATTATTTTATCACCCAAATTTCGCAAGGAAAGTATTTTTACAATTTTTATTATCTCATTACATCCTACTTTGATCTATTAAACATCTATTTTACTCAAAAACTTCTATTTACCTTACTTATACATTTTTCCTACAAACTAAACACAAATATATACAAGTATAGTTTAAAAATAATAATAATAATAAGATTGAGAAACATCCCCTAATAACCGGTTCTAGGGGAAAGTTAGCATTTATTGAGATGGAAATTTATGTCTTTGAAAGTTTAGATCTATACTCAATCTTAAAGTCTTCACTCTTTCATTTTATTTTCATTCTTCTCATTCTTACAAGTCAAAAAAAAAACTTTTCTTCTCTCTTGGGATTCTTCCATAACCGGTTCTACATCATGAGCTAGGAGGGATCAAAATTTTTCTTGAGCACAAGTCATTTACAATCTAGTGTATACTCTTTATATGGTTTTGAAATAAAACCAAGGGTATCTAAGTTTAATCCTTGTTACTTTCACCTCATCACTATCACTAGTAAGCTTGTTTTCATCATTTTCATGTTTCCTTTTCACTTTCATATGTTTCTTTTCATTTTGGAGATATTATGCATGATATGTGATTTATACCATTTATTTCATGATTTTAGAGTTATATATACATATTGGTCATTCTATAATTATTCCCATAGTATTCTTTGGTCTTGATGATGTCTAGGAACCCATGACACCCTAAGAAGGTGTATGGTAGGATTAGATTAGCTTTGGAGTTGATTTGAAGGGATTAGAATAGGTTTTGTCCGAGAAAAACTATTTTCGATAACTATATTTTTATGATCTGTCCTTATTTCGAATTTCTGGAAAAACCTACTGATGGTACGAAACTTTGGCCTTGATTTTTAGAAAATATACTTTAAAACGAATCCGTGGCCGCTTGAACGGATAAAAACGGACTTATAACGAAGCCGTGGTGAATTTTTAAAGTTGGCGACGAAATATATTTATTTTCTGAAATTTCAGCATGCAGTTTTTAGTTTGTTCGGGTCAAAAACGAGCCTTAAGCTTCACAAATTATTTCGACTTCTCAAAAATATATTAGTTTACTTCAATACGAAGCTAAGGACATATTATCGTAGAAAGCGGTTTGAAACGACAAATATATGCACGTTTTCATAAACTTGCCGTAACTATTATTTTCGAAAAACTATATTATTTTTACGTTACAAGTGTTACATTAGTCATAACGACCATGTTTCTTGGTTGTTTTAACGAGGTTGTGAAACTTTTGGAACGAATTGTCTTCTAGTAAAATCAAGTTCACCGCCATATTTTCAAAACAACAAGCCGTTTGTATAAGCGGAGTTATAGTAAATTATTTACGGATGTTCAAACTTGGCCGAAACTCATTTTCTGCACACAATTAGCCAAAATCATTATCTTTAACCCTTAATATCTTTATGATCGAGACCTTTTGGACGAAAACTCCTGAACTGAAACTTCTAGATATCGATACAAACTTTCCAAAACCGTCGAGTTCGTTCTCTAACGATCGACGTACACCATTTTACGACTAGTTTTTCGGAGCCATTTTTGTTGATTTCATGAAAATTCCGACGACATTGTTTTACGACGAAAAGTGATAATTTCACTATAAATCATTATAAAACCATTGTAGGATGACATTTTGACGTAAAAACTTGTAAAGTGCTTTTTGATTGGTCAAGACGTCAAACGAGTATTTTCGACGATAAGTATTATTTTCAAAACTCACAAATGGTATAAATAACATACGAAATGCGTGCATAACATTACATTGCAACTCATTGTATATCATATCATTCATAATAGGGCAGTTTCGGGATTCACGCTACATTTCGGTGTAACCACTTTTGTCATCGCATATATTCACCAAGTGAGTAATCACACCCCTTTTACCGCTTTACTAGATTTTTGGGGCTAAATGCATGAACCATACTTGAATTAAATTGATTCTTACTTTTGTGAACTCTTTTAATTAGAACTTGTGAACTCGAATCAAATCCTTGAACTTAATTACTAAATTATGACTTGTTAGAACTTATTGAACCGTACATGTTATGACCTTGTCCTAAAGTCTCGCCTTGTTGGTGGAGCGTCTCAATAAATCTCGCCTAAGTGGTCGAGTGACAAAGAAGTCTCGCCTTGTTGGTGGAGCGTCTCAATAAATCTCGCCTAAGTGGTCGAGTGACAAAGAAGTCTCGCCTTGTTGGTGGGCGTCTCAATAAATCTCGCCTAAGTGGTCGAGTGACAAAGAAGTCTCGCCTTGTTGGTGGAGTGTCTCAATAAATCTCGCCTAGGTGGTCGAGTGACAAAGGAGTCTCCTTGTTGGGCAAAGTCAAAGCCTCCTATGTTCGGAGCATCCCTACATTATTATATTCATGGTACTATATTGGGAACTATTATGACCACTTACACTTGACTACTTGAAGCACTACATTTTTGTGCAATGGGTTGTGTACACACAGTTGCAAGTTTTGTATGGGCGAATTTGGGCCGAGTGGATACACAATGCCTTTGCTTTGAGAACTATTTTCGTTGACCGAATGCTTTGAATTTTTCTTACGAGTTTTCTTATTTCCGCTAAACGTGTTTACTCACCAACTATTTTCATAGTTGACCCGTTTTCTCATGCATTTCGGTGATCGTTAGTAAGCGTTTCTATCAAGTCTTGCATAAAGAAGTTTTCACCGGTCGCTACAAGTCGTATGTAATAAAACTCAATATTTTGGAATCTAAACTTTGTAATATATTTGCCGATGACTGCTAAACTAGTATTGTAATGGAGTATTATTTCTTTTAATCTTAATGTTGGTATGTTCTATTATCTTGTGCTTATGTTCCTTCCGTTACACCTCGTGTTTCCGCCTCCGTGGTGTGATGATTGGTACCAGAGCCAAAGGTTATAGAGAATGCCGATTTTTCAAAAATAAAATCACACTATAACCGGAAATTTTTTTTTTTTTTTTATTAAACATTGAACATCATCCGAGTCATCTAGTCCTATCGTTGCATCGTTAATCATAAATTATACATAACCCGATCAACTATGTCTAATTTATGAAGAACCATGCAATGATAAGAAGGGTAATTTAAATCATGTTTAGTCGAGTCTTTTGAGTCCGGTCACCGAAGTTGCATTGGTCGGTGGGTATGCATGGCATGTTTTTACGCTCACGTCTACATTACCGTACCTTGTTCATATCTTCTCTTTCCATCTTTCGACTTGTTAGACATATCACGATTCGATCCTGTCATATTTCGATCACTATAACACACATTACCACCGCTCGCACCTCATCGACTTCGTTCGAATGTCGTTTACTCAACCCGATGTTTTGGTCCTCTGCAAGATCATGGTCGCAAGAAACACACGCTCGAGGTAACAACAATAACAATCCAAACAACAACGTCTGCTGAATAGCGGATCTACTCACCCAAATTATAATACATCTCGATGCTAGACGAACCAACAACGGAGAAGGTACTTCAAACAATGGACGAAAGCGACAGGAGGATCACCAGGGAAGCCGAGACCAGGGTCAACAAGACAAGAGGCAACGAATAACCAGGAACTATGGAGCGACTACCCAGGAGCGCAAAAGATATAAAGGTCCACATCCTTTGTGTACTCGATGTAATTATCATCACTCAGGAGACTGCCGAAGGTGCGGCAAATGTGGACAGACGGGCCACTTCTCTCGAAATTGCTCAAACAGAACTGGGAATCAAGGACAGAGAAAAGCATGCTACGAGTGTGGAAGTCTAGATCACCTTCGCAATACCTGTCCAAAGCTGAAAAGAACTCCCAATCAAGGAGGTAATCGTCCAAACTTGGCATTAGCAATAGAAGGCCCACAAGATCAGAACATTGAAATTCCTCCCGCACGTGGTCGAGCATTCTATTTGGGTACCGAGGAAGCCCGCGACGCTTAACGGGTACATTCTTTTGAGCAACCACTTTATTTCTGTGCGACATGATTTTGAGTGCATAACTTCCTCCCAATTCTTACCACGTTCACGACCTTGCTTAATTTGAGACCTATTGATATCGACCTTAGTTGTTATATATTTTGTTGATTGGATTTGATTGTGTAAGCAAATCGAATATCGAGCGAATCTTTCAAAAGACTTCATTCAAGGATTTGGAATCCTACCTTTCTAACAACTTGTTTCCTAGCTTGATCTAGTGACAGTTCTTGTTTGATGAGTTGCGAAAATCAAGCTAAGAGACAAGTTTACTCAAGTCGGTTTAGTTTAATCTCATGACAGTTCTTGTTTGATGAGTTGTGAGATTAGATTATAATCGACAACCTAAAGGTCTTTTGAGAGCTACGTTCGATATTGGGCGAGTTTATCCTATCTAATCTAATCACGGGCATGTACTTAGTTGAATGGGGAACACATGCGCATGGGCATTGATATGATCAATTAGACATGCTCGTATGAACATGAACTTTAGAACTCTTGTCGAGGTTCGGACCATAGTATCGTTAATCGAATCACGGGGACGTGATTCCGCTGACATGGGAAGAATGTCACAATTCTCAAATTCCGGTCATTTCTTAAATTAAATATGCATCATATTAATGCATTCACGACATTTCATTTCACCTTCAACGCGTAATTTTTATATTTAATAATCTTTATCGCGTGAGTTATTATTTTGAATATTTAACCCGTTACTTTCAAAAATGATCCCGATGCATTTTTAAACTTACATTTAGTTTATAAAAACTATATTTTTAGTTTTCCTAGTGTTTCAAATTTATTTGGTATATTAATCGTTAAAATTAAATTATTACGTCGTTTCTTAAAAAAAAATTGTACGATAATTATTTTATCACCCAAATTTCGCAAGGAAAGTATTTTTACAATTTTTATTATCTCATTACATCCTACTTTGATCTATTAAACATCTATTTTACTCAAAAACTTCTATTTACCTTACTTATACATTTTTCCTACAAACTAAACACAAATATATACAAGTATAGTTTAAAAAAAATAATAATAATAAGATTGAGAAACATCCCCCCTAATAACCGGTTCTAGGGGGGGGGGAAAGTTAGCATTTATTGAGATGGAAATTTATGTCTTTGAAAGTTTAGATCTATACTCAATCTTAAAGTCTTCACTCTTTCATTTTATTTTCATTCTTCTCATTCTTACAAGTCAAAAAAAAACTTTTCTTCTCTCTTGGGATTCTTCCATAACCGGTTCTACATCATGAGCTAGGAGGGATCAAAATTTTCTTGAGCACAAGTCATTTACAATCTAGTGTATACTCTTTATATGGTTTTGAAATAAAAACCAAGGGTATCTAAGTTTAATCCTTGTTACTTTCACCTCATCACTATCACTAGTAAGCTTGTTTTTCATCATTTTCATGTTTCCTTTTCACTTTCATATGTTTCTTTTCATTTTTGGAGATATTATGCATGATATGTGATTTATACCATTTATTTCATGATTTTAGAGTTATATATACATATTGGTCATTCTATAATTATTCCCATAGTATTCTTTGGTCTTGATGATGTCTAGGAACCCATGACACCCTAAGAAGGTGTATGGTAGGATTAGATTAGCTTTGGAGTTGATTTGAAGGGATTAGAATAGGTTTTGTCCGAGAAAAACTATTTTCGATAACTATATTTTTATGATCTGTCCTTATTTCAATTTCTGGAAAAACCTACTGATGGTGCGAAACTTTGGCCTTGATTTTTAGAAAATATACTTTAAAAGCGAATCCGTGGCCGCTTAAACGGATAAAAACGGACTTATAACGAAGCCGTGGTGAATTTTTAAAGTTGGCGACGAAATATATTTATTTTCTGAAATTTCAGCATGCAGTTTTTAGTTTGTTCGGGTCAAAAACGAGCCTTAAGCTTCACAAATTATTTCGACTTCTCAAAAATATATTAGTTTACTTCAATACGAAGCTAAGGACATATTATACGTAGAAAACGGATTTGAAACGACAAATATATGCACGTTTTCATAAACTTGCCGTAACTATTATTTTCTGAAAAACTATATTATTTTTACGTTACAAGTGTTACATTAGTCAGAACGACCATGTTTGCGGTTGCTTTTTAACGAGGTTGTGAAACTTTTGGAACGAATTGTCTTCTAGTAAAATCAAGTTCACCGCCATATTTTTCAAAACAACAAGCCGTTTGTATAGCGGAGTTATAGTAAATTATTTACGGATGTTCAAACTTGGCGAAACTCATTTTACGCATACGCTAGCCAAAATCATTATCTTTAACCCTTAATATCTTTATGATCGAGACCTTTTGGACGAAAACTCTGAACCGAAACTTCTAGATATCGATACAAACTTTCCAAAACCGTCGAGTTCGTTCTCTAACGATCGACGTACACCATTTTACGACTAGTTTTTGAGCCATTTTGTTGATTTCATGAAAATTCGGCGACATTGTTTTACTGACGAAAAGTGATAATTTCACTATAAATCATTATAAAACCATTGTAGGATGACATTTTGACGTAAAACTTGTAAAGTGCTTTTGATTGGTCAAGGCGTCAAACAGTATTTTCGACGATAAGTATTATTTTCAAAACTCACAAATGGTATAAATAACATACGAAATGCGTGCATAACATTACATTGCAACTCATTGTATATCATATCATTCATAATAGGGCACTTTCGGGATTCACGCTACATTTCGGTGTAACCACTTTTGTCATCGCATATATTCACCAAGTGAGTAATCACACCCTTTTTACCGTTTTACTATATTTTTGGGGCGAAATGCATGAACCATACTTGAATTAAATTGATTCTTACTTTTGTGAACTCTTTTAATTAGAACTTGTGAACTCGAATCAAATCCTTGAACTTAATTACGAAATTATGACTTGTTAGAACTTATTGAACCGTACATGTTATGACCTTGTCCTAAAGTCTCGCCTTGTTGGTGGAGCGTCTCAATAAATCTCGCCTAAGTGGTCGAGTGACAAAGAAGTCTCGCCTTGTTGGTGGAGCGTCTCAATAAATCTCGCCTAAGTGGTCGAGTGACAAAGAAGTCTCGCCTTGTTGGTGGAGCGTCTCAATAAATCTCGCCTAAGTGGTCGAGTGACAAAGAAGTCTCGCCTTGTTGGTGGAGTGTCTCAATAAATCTCGCCTAGGTGGTCGAGTGACAAAGGAGTCTCCCTTGTTGGAGCAAAGGCGAAGCCTCCTATGTTCGAGCATCCCTACATTATTATATTCATGGTACTATATTGGGAACTATTATGACCACTTACACTTGACTACTTGAAGCACTACATTTTTGTGCAATGGGTTGTGTACACACAGGTTGCAAGTTTTGTATGGGCGGAATTTGGAATTGAGTGGATACACAATGCCTTTGCTTTGAGAACTATTTTCGTTGACCGAATGCTTTGAATTTTTCTTACGAGTTTTCTTATTTCCGCTAAACGTGTTTACTCACCAACTATTTTCATAGTTGACCCGTTTTTCTCTCATGCATTTCAGGTGATCGTTAGTAAGCGTTTCTATCAAGTCTTGCATAAAGAAGTTTTCACTGGTCGCTACAAGTCGTATGTAATAAAACTCAATATTTTGGAATCTAAACTTTGTAATATATTTGCCGATGACGGCTAAACTAGTATTGTAATGGAGTATTATTTCTTTTTAATCTTAATGTTGGTATGTTCTATTATCTTGTGCTTATGTTCCCTTCCGTTACACCTCGTGTTTCCGCCTCCGGCGAGGGTGTGACAGAAGAGGCATTAGAAAACATGGAGTCTGTGTCATTAAAATCGGTAATGAACCTAAAGATAACTTTTTCTTACTTCTATAGATGATACTTCGACCTTATGGCATCGAAGATTGGGTCATGCCAATATGCGACTTCTTCAATCACTATCATCTAAAGAACTAGTAAGAGATCTACCAAAATTAAAATATGAACATCATTTTTGTGATGCTTGTAACGTAGAAAATCAAGTCCATTCTAGTCACAAAGCTAAAAATATGGTCTCTACTACTAAGTGTCTAGAACTACTTCACATGGATTTATTTGGTCCATCCGCTATTCAAAGTTATGGAGGTAACTACTATACTTTGGTTATAGTGGATGATTACTCTAGGTACACATGGACTAAGTTTTTAAAGAATAAAACCAAACGTTTGATTACTTTGAAATATTAAGTAAGAAAATCCAAAGACAATTAGGAAGTCCTATAGTGTCTATTAGAACAGATCATGGTAGGGAATTTGATAATGAAGCGCAATTTGGAGCTTTTTGTGATGCTAATGGTATTACTCACAATTTCTCGGCTCCTCGCACTCCACAATAAAATGGGGTAGTTGAAAGGAAAAATAGAACCCTACAAAAAATGAGTCGCACCATGATTAATGAGCAATCTATTCCTCAAAACTTTTGGTGCAATGTCGTTGATACATCAGCCTACATACTTAACCGAGTCCTAATTAGACCATTCTCAGGTAAAACTCCATACGAGTTACTTCGAGGCAAAGAGCCTACGTTAGAACATTTTAGAGTCTTCGGTAGCAAATGTTTCTTACTTAACACTAAAGATTACCTAACTAAATTTGATCATAAATCAACCGAAGGTATCTTCTTAGGTTACTCTCCTAATAGTAAAGCTTATGTTATATTAAATAAAGAAACAATGAAGGTTGAAGAGTCATGAAACGTAAAATTTGATGAAAGTCAACCTAAACCTACCCAACCTCTTGTCGATGACGAGATAATCGAAAGTGAAGCCATAGAAATCAAGGAAAATATAAACAAAGAAGATGAACCATTAAACAATGAAATCATCAATATTAAAGAGTCTAAAGATCATCCCGTAGATAAGGTCATAGGAAAGTTAAATGAAAGAACCTTAAGATCTAAAGTCCAAAACCAAAGTAGTTTATTTTGTTTTGTCTCAACCATAGAACCTAAAATACGCAAGAAGCCATAAAAGATGAAAGTTGAGTAATGGCTATGCAAGAAGAGTTAAATCAATTTATTTCTAACAATGTTTGGACACTTGTCCCTCCACCTAACAACCAAACCATAGTCGGAACTAAATGGGTATATAAAAACAAGTTAGATGCAAATGGTGTAGTGTCTAGAAATAAAGCTAGACTCGTTGCCCAAGGGTATAATCAACAAGAAGGCATAAACTTTTATGAGACCTATGCTCCCGTGGCTAGATTAGAGTCTATAAGAATACTTCTTGCTTATGCTTGCACTAATGATCTTAAGCTTTTTTAAATGGATGTTAAAAGTGCTTTTCTAAATGGCTTTATTAATGAAGAAGTCTATGTAGCTCAACCTTAGGGCTTTATCGATTTTGAAAAACCTAAACACGTGTACAAACTAAAGAAAGCCCTTTACGGTCTTAAACAAGCCCCAAAAGCTTGGTATGATAGACTCAAATCATTCTTAATAAAAACAACTACACCATGGGGTTAGTTGATAATACACTTTTCACTAAGAAAAGGAATCACATATAATTATTGTTCAAATATACGTGGGCGATATTATATTCGGATCGACTTGTCAATACATGTGTGATGGTTTCTCAAAAATCATGCATGATGAGTTTGAAACGAGTATGATGGGAGAACTAAGTTTCTTTCTCGCCTACAAATCAAACAACTAGGAGATGGTATCTTCTTTAATCAATCCAAATACATAAAAGAAATGTTAAAGAAATTTGGTTTAGAAGAGTCAAAACCCATAAGAACACCAATGTCATCCAATACTAAAATTACAAAAGATGAAGACGGTGAATCCGTTGATAATACAAAATATCGTGGCATGATTGGTAGTCTTCTATCTTACGGCTACTCGGCCGGATATCATGTTTAGTGTTTGCCTATGTGCTAGGTTTCAAGAAGACCCTAAAACATCACATCTAGAAGCGGTCAAAAGAATATTTAGATACATTAAGGGTATGAATCAATTGGGATTATGGTATCCTAAGGAGCAGGTAGAAACTATTGTATATGTGATTCGACCATACAGTGATTATGTTGACCGAAAGAGTACAAATGGTGTATGTACCTTTATGGGATGTTGTTTAACATCTTGTTTCTCGAAGAAGCAAACGGCATTGACGATATCAACAACCGAAGCCGAATATGTCTCTGCCGGCAAATCATGTCAACAAGCACTATGGATGAAACAAGCGTTAGTTGACTACGACATTCATCTAAGTGACATAGCCATTTTATGCGACAACAAATGTGTTATTGACTTAAGTAAGAATCCGGTGTTGCACTCTCGCAACAAGCATATAGAGATCCGTCATCACTTCTTAAGAGACAATGTTCAAAAGGGGAACATTTCTATTGAGAAGGTATCATCCAAAGACAACATAGCTAACGTCCTCACCAAACCGTTGAAGCGAGAACAATTCAACTTGCTTCGTCTTGGTCTTGGTCTCATGGAACAATCGTCGTAATTTGTTTCTCAATTCTACAAGGTATGTAAACGTTAGCCTTACCTTCTTTTCTGAATCTATGATCTCTATTTCACACACAACTCACAAACAATATGGGGATTTTCAAAACTCAAGGTATATTGTCTTTCACCCTTTCAAAACTAACGATAAATTTTTTTTGAAACTTTTCGAAATGTTTTCTAAAAAGGATACTTCTCCCCGTATCATTTTACTAATGCTATTCTCACATCTAGGACAAACCTTTTTCATTATTAATACAAAGTAAAAACCTATTTTCATTGCATCTCATGTCTTTTGAATGCTAAAGGGAACATATAACTAATATGTGTTTTCGTGTACATTCATTTAAGCAACAATGAATTAAGGAGCACTCGGGTTATCTCACATAATAATATGCTTTTTCACTCCTTCGTTTATTTTCTTTTCGCTTTGGAGTCGAGATAACCCCAACTCCAAATGGTTTGCATATAGGCACACACTAGGCATCAATGTTTCCAAAAGGAAAATTTGAGTTGCTCGAGTCACCATTACCACGGATCCCAAAGACTAACGCTGGACGGTTCCTAAAGGAATGGATATGTGGGAACTGTTGGGTTTTAGGTTCCTTGGATGATGAATTACTCTAAGTAATGGAACCACGGACAAGCTTGAAGATAACCACGATCAAGAAGTGTAACCATCGATGAAGATAACCGCGACTAGTAGTATTTTGTAACGTGATAGTACATTGTAAACACTGCTAGTTTTCTATAGTCGGTTAGTTTATTGTATCGATAAATATGGAAAGATATTTATCTTGTAGGTTACGTATTGTATATTGTATAGGACTCCTTAGCCTATAAAAGGAGGTCCTTGGCTAGGTTAGATATACGTATGTTTTATATCTAAGGTCGATACACTTCAAGGTTGCAAAACCCTAATCTTGTAAGAGTATTCGTATTAATAAATAATATTGAGGTGTTGAATGTTAATTGTTCTTCTTCTTAAGATTAAGTATTAAATTCCGCGTGATACTTAATAAGTTCTTTGTTCAAGTCGGTTTATATTAGATCGCTTGCTCAACCGGGATCAACAAGTGGTATCGAGCTTGGGAGCTCATTACCTAGGGATTCACAAGGTTTTATTGGTTGAAGAATGGCGAAAAGAAGAAAAATTCGTGAAAATTTTCGTATATGTTTCGCGACCTTGTTTTGTAACGATCATAACTTTTTCGCTAACTGCTGATCGTGACGAAATTTTAGGTGGACCTTCTCTATATATTCATCTAACTTTTCATGAAGGAATTTTCGATCCGAGCTTCCAAGAAAAGTTATAGGTCATCGAACCGGTCACGAGGAAGGTGATGTTTTCTAAAAGTTGAATTTTAGGGTTTCCTTTTACTTGTTTTGATCATGATTGGCTGTTGCTATATTGGTTGTGGCTAATTGTTGCTTTAAACGTTTTGGAGACACTAAAAACAAATCTATTATAACGTTCTTTGAGTTGATTTTTCATCGTTTGTGCATGGTTCCACAACTTGGCTGATGGTGTCACATGGATTAGTGCTATCTTTACACTTCAGTATGGTCCATTATTCTTCTCATGGGTTGGTGTAAATTCACTTTATTTTAACTATGTATGGCGTGGGACAGTGACATCATAGGGATACAAGAATCTTAGTCTGCTGTCATGACATATTAAGAATCTTTGTACTGCTTTAATTGGATGGTGCGTTGGTGAATTCAGTAATTGAAAAAGAGTATTTAATTGGTCGGTTTGATGATAGTGCTCGAAAGGTTTATGGGGTTTGAATATTATATTATCGTTTGTGGTATTTGCATGTAAACCAACTCATCAGATTGTAGTATATTGATTGGTTGATTCACATAAAAACAAGTTTGTTGATTTTTGTCGAGAGTTTACAAGGTACAAAGAAGAATAAGAGTATACTTGGAGTTGTTACTTTGGATGAAATCTTCATGGTGATCGGTTTTCAAACTATTGTGACACGCTATTGAATAGTGACAAGGCAATGGAGTCGATTTAATGATCATAACGTGGATATATGGTTACCGATGGCACTCTTGAACTCACGACGCTATTGGTTTGTTAGTAAGGAGTTATTAATGTTGCTTATTCAGTTCATGGTTTATCTTGCTCTTGATATCGATACTCATTACTCGCCGAGGTGAACAATCGATGCTTTACTCGAAACCAGCGACAAGCTTCTCAAACCATCGATAGTTCTATCGAAACCACTGACAAGCTTCTCAAAACCACTGATAGTTATATCGAAACCACTGCTATAAGCTTTTACATATCACTGCTCGAGTTATGATTTCTACTGCTACTTGATGATTAGAACTGCCTGTTACTTATTAATGTTGCTATCATGAATTTAAGCAGTTTGTGTTACTGTTCGATTAAAGGGCAGTTTTGACTAAGTTGATAGAAACTTTGGATAGTACTACTGGTCATTGGATAGTACTACTGATTGCATGATCCTATCTTCTTTCTGATTGGTGCTTTGAATGATAACACAGATCATGTTAATATTGCATGTGTTTTGGTTTGTTACTTGTCATGGGTACAAATTCAATCACAACAGCAGTACGTTAATATTGATAAATCGAGTGAGCATGTCAGTGGATAAAGAAGGAGAAGTTGTTTATCTCCGTTTGGTTTAAGATGGAAGCAAGGGATTCGGTTTTGGATTTTTGGACGATGTTGGACGACACACATGAGGTTATTGGTTAACACACATAAGGAGTTTAGTTTTCGGATACGTTCTAAAAAGTGTTAAAAAGCTCGTATTTTGTTTACTGAATAATTGATTACGAAGACAATTATTTATCACTTATTTGAAGATGAAGTGGAATTACTTGGATACGTGTTTTATCATATCTTAAAAGTATCATACCTACTTTTAAGGTAACTTGTTCGTGCTTTAATGATTGTGACGAAGAATTGACAAACACTTAAAGGAGTGACGTTATTGTGCTCAGTGCTTATTGTCAAGAGATTGCGGTCTCCCTATACATTGGTTGTATATGTTCGATGTCATCTATAGTGCAAGACATAAGATACAAGTTTGGGTTATTTTACTTCTTCATCAAATTCGTTATACTTTATTTTCTTCACAAGTGATCATTACATAGAGCTTACTGATTTGAAGAATCATTTTCATGCACCACTCAAGGGGAAGTTTCTACTGCTTAAATTCTCTATTTGTTGATAACAAAAAGGGGAAGATATATTGGAGTGGCGTGGCATGGATTAAGGGGAAGACAAGATTTGTTTCATTTAGGGAGATGTTTACATCTCAACTTCACTGCCGCCTAGGAAGTTCGTACACGACTTTGTTTGTTTTGTCATCATCAAATAGGGAAGATTGTTGGGTTTAGGTTCCTTAGATTTGATGAGACAAAATAAATAAAAGAATGAAACATCAAGGGCTTAAAGAGAAAGAGATGAAACCTACAAAAAGATGGAAGGACTTGCTTGCAAAAGAAGATTTACTTATTAGTCCTTCGTAGTATTTTGTAAACCCTAATGCTCTACTATATAAAGAGACATGGGGTGTAGGTTTTATGAATCAAGTCTTCCATAATGTAGTCATTAAAGGTGTGTGTGTGTGTCTAGGCGTCAAGTCCTCTAAGTGGACGCCTAGGGTTTGTGTAGTTTAGCCTCAAGGATCTTTGATCCCTGTTACAAGTTTAGTGTAACCGTATTATTCCGATCAAATAATATTTGAGGCTTGGAGTGATTATAATGAAAAACCTTGTGTCAATAACATATGAAGTTCTTATTATTCCGCTGCATATTGTCTATGTTATTGTTTAACCCTAAGGCTCAAAACGATCACATGGAGTCTAACAAACTCCACAATTGGTATCAGATTTAACCACGGCTATTGCAAACAATACCACTGTTAGTGATAATGTCAGTGATGGTGCAATTTGTGCTTTTCTGTCAGATTTAACTACTAGTGTTGATGTTTTGAATCAAGATCTAGATCAAATTGATCCTGATGATCTTGATGAAATTAATCTTCAATGGCAAATGGCAATGCCGACTCTCCAAGCAAGGAAGTTTCGAGGAGGACTGGAAGACATGTTAGGTATGATGGTCAAAGGAGAGTGGATTCGACAAAAGCAAGATGGAGTGCTTTAACGCAAAAGAAAGGTCATTTTACTAGGGAATGTCGAGCTCCTAAAAGACTTGAGGGCATTAAGAAGACAATGAAGAGCCTACTATTACTTGACTTTGGTTGCTCATGATGGACTTGGTGATTATGATTGGGTGATCAGTTGAAGAAGGTCCAAATGCGACTTTTCTTGCTAGTGAAGCTTCAAAAGAGCATAACTTTGCTCTAATGGCCTATGCTTCATCTTACGGTTCGATTCGAGGTATCTAATGATTCTAAAGCATCTACTTGTTCTTTTAAATCATGTTCGAAACTTAGAGTCTCAAAAGGCTATCACCGAGAGTATGAGAAAAGAAGTAGATAGATTGACTCTAGATAACTTAGGATATAGAGTTGGCTTAGAGGGTATGGAAGAGAGGCTAAAATTACGTATTAAATGTGAATTTGAGTATGTAGAAAAGATCAATATACTAGGTGGCTAAATTGATCTTAAAAGCAGAGAGATTAAAATGCTTAAAGATAAACTAGCGTAGAAAGTGTAAAAGTTCGAGCCCTAGAGGAAAAAGAAAACATATTGTTAGGGTTGCTAAATTACAATATGCTTCGATCTTGTCTGAAACCAATTGGCCAAAAGCGCTTAGAGATGGTACCGGTATAGGATACAATGATATGCCACCACCCCTTTAATGAAACATGCACCACCGCTTAAAGAACTGTCATTTAGTAGTGAATTCGTTTTAATAAACTGTTGAAGAAGTAAATAAAATGAATTACCTAAGATAAGTTCGATAAGTTATCTGGTGCTCCCATAATTGAAGATTGGGAATCGATTACGAGGATGTTAGTCTTGAATCAACTAAGTCCGAAAAGATAGAGCACATTAAGAAAGTTGATTCTAAGCAAGTCAACCCATGCACTAGATTTGGAGCTAAAGTTACCAAGAAAGTTGTAGAGTACAGAGAAATTCCTAGGGAACAGATGAAACAATTTAAACCTAGGGAAATCAAAGAAGCTTAAATGGTCTAATTTCTAACGAGACTAGGTGATGAGTTTCAATGTGTTAATAAGGCTTGTTTTGTGTGTGGTAGTTTTGAACATTTACTGAGGAATTGTAATAAAAATGCACCACAAGTCCGGAATCATTGGAGTAGGGTAAATCATAAAAACTTTTCAAATAAATCACACCTCATCCTAACAAAGAATATGATTCCAAGAGCGGTCTTGATGAGGAATGGGAATACAAAATCTATTGTCATTTGCTACACGTAAATGGGTTCCAACCATCGATAAGCAAAATGTAAACGCTGCTAGCAAAGGTCAAACCACCGATAAGCCAAAATCACCACCGATTCAAAAGAAGTTTTAAAAATTCCAAAGGTGATAACCGATATGTTGGTTGGAAATCATTTTATCTTCATAAGGCCTCAAAGAAGTTGGCAATGGAAGCCTAAGACAAAGGTTTTACCATATGTCAACTGTGCATCAATGGACCTAACAAAATTTGAATATTTTGATGCAGGTATGCACCAAGTCAAGATCGACTTGGGTCCACAAGAGGAACTAATCTTTGAAATCTTATGTGTGGGGCAATCTTCAAACCGAGCTAAAAGATAAAGGAGTATTTGATAGTGGTTGCTCGGGCACATGACTTGGGATGGAAGCAATTTGGAAGATTTTGAAGCTTATGATGGAGGATATGTGGCATTTGGCAATGATCCAAAGGAGGAAAAATACTTGGCAGAGGCACAATCGTAATGTGGAAGCTAGACTTTGAAAAGGTCTATTTGGTACAGGGGACTAAAGTACAATTTATTCGTGTTTCTCAAATGTGTGATAAGAAAAAGCTGGGTACTTTTGGGAAACCGAGTGTGTGTGTTATCTCCCGAGTTTAAGATGCACGATGAGAAGTTTATACAACTTAGGGTACCTAGGAAGGAAAATATATACTTGCTTTTGATCTTAAAAATGTTCTTCCTAATAGGTCCTTATGTTTGTTTGCTAAAGCATCCGTTGATGAGTCAATATTGTGGCATAGAAGGCTAGGTCATCTAAATTACAAAACAATCAATAAACCGGTAAAAGGAAACTTAGTGAGAGGGTTACCTTCAAAGGTCTTTGAGTGTAAGGAATTGTGTGTGGCTGTCAAAAGGAAAACAACATAGAGCCTCTTGTAAGACCAAAACTATAAACACCATAACACAACCACTGTTTATGCTTCATATGGACTTATTTGGACCAACCTTTGTTAGAAGCTTGAACCATAAGCGATGTTGCCTAGTTATCACCGATGATTATAGTAGATTTTCTTGGGTATACTTTTGGCTACTAAGAGTGAGACTAGTGAGATTCTTAAGAATTTCATTACTATGATAGAAAATCTAGTAAGTCATAAGGTCAAAGTCATCGATGTGATAATGGAACCGAGTTTAAGAATAATGTGATGAATCGCTTATGTGTAGCTAAAGGTATTGAAAGACGTTTAGTGTTGCTAGAACACCACAACGAATGGTGTAGTGAGAGGAAAATAGAACACTAATTGAGGTCGCTAGGACTATGTTGTCGAGTCTAAATTACCAACTACCTTTTGGGTCAAGTAGGAATTGCATGTTATGTGCAAAATAGAAGTAAGGTAGTGAAGCCTCATAACAAGACCCCTATGAGTCGTTACATGGTAGGAAGCCAATGATTGCATTCCTAAAACCTTTTGGGTGTCCTGTTACCATTTTGAATACCATAGACTACCTAGGCAAGTTTCAAGAGAAAGCGATGATGGATACTTTTAGGCTATTCCACTAATAGTAAAGCCTTTAGAGTATACAATAGGAGGACTAGAATTGTTGAAGAGAACCTACATGTTCAATTCGGTGAAAAGACTCCTAGTGTTGAGACCAAAGGACCGGGATCGGTTGTTTAACATTGATATGCTAACCAAATCTATGAATTATGAGCCTATCATTGCGGGAACTTCCACTAATCTTGATGCAGTATACAAAAGGATTCAAGTAGATAAATCTTCAAAGGAAGCCGATTCTCCAACGAGTTCTATTTGGTTGAAAAGTGGAAACCGATGCATCGCTCCTTCCATCATTCACAAGCAAGGTCCCTCTCGATAATGATATACTTAATCTTGGAGGCAAAGTTGATCATCATCAAGATAAAGATGAGTTGGTGCAAGATAACTCGATTGTCGGTAGAAGAAATTGAAAAGAAGAAAAAGCGATGCAAGCCTCGCTAAGCTTCACCGTAAGTCTTGATAGGCCATCCGTAAATCTTGACAAGCCATCTTCTACCACCGATAATTCAAGTGTAATTCTCGCTTCAAGCATCGATGATAGTACTTTCTTTGGACCTTATCCAAAGCTACTATTTGGCAATGAGGAGTATCCACATGATCCTGATATGCCTGAATTAATAGAAATGGATACTCCTACTGATGATGAAGACTTGGATGAATTCTTCAATGCTAATTTGACTAATTTGGACATCATTATAAATGAAAGTCCAATTACCTCTACCGAATTCACAAAATTCATCCCAAGAGCATGATTCTTGAAATTTGAATACTCAGTTCAAACAAGAAGGTGGTAAAGAATTCGAACCCTTTCACGAACATGGGTTCTTTGCAAGATCTCTTCACAAAAGAAACAAATAGAGATCTCAAAATTGCTTGTTTGCTTGTTTTCTGTCTCAAAAGGAGCCCAAGAGAATAGAAGAAGCTTTAATGTAAGAAGGATGGGTAGAATCAATGCAAGAGGAGCTTCTTCACCAAACTTCAAGAGGTTTGGACATTGGTTGATCTTCCAAATGGGAAGAGGCTATTGGAACTAAATGGGTATTCGAAACAAAAGGGATGAAAGAGGAATTGTAGTGAGGAACAAGTCAAGATTGGTTGCTCAAGGATACACACAAACCAAGGTTTGGACTATGATGAAGTATTTGCACCAGCTTAAAAGGATAGAGGCTATAAGATTGTTTTTGGCTTATGCTTCATTCAAGAATTTTGTTGTGTATCAAATGGATGTTAAAAGTGCATTTTTATATGGCACTATTGATGAGGAGGTTTATGTTTGTCAACCTCCGGTTTTGAGGATCCCGATCATCCCGACAAGGTTTACAGGTGAGGAAGGCTATGTATGGATCGCATCGTGCTCTAGGGCATGGTACGAATGCCTATCTACTTATTTGATGGACAATGGGTTTAAAAGAGGACTGATTGATAAAACTTTGTTCATTAGAAAGCACAAAGATGATATTTTATCGTTCATGTTTATGTAGATGACATCATCTTTGGGTCTACTAACAAGGAGCTATGTAGATTTTGAGAAACTTATGCATGATAAGTTTCGATGAGTTCTATAGGAGAACTCACTTTCTTTTGGGGCTACTGTGTTCAACAAAGGACTTATGGTATATTCATTAGTCAAGACAAGTATGTAGCGATGTGTTGAAGAAATTTGGGTTTCAAGATGTAAAAGTGCAAGTACACCCATGGAGACTCGTAAACCAATGCTACCGGATGATGGGAGTCCCAAAGTTGATCTCGAAGTTGCATGATCCATGATTGGATCTTTGATGTATCTCGATCGCATCTAGGCGGACATTATGTTCTCGGTATGTGTGTGCAAGATTTCAAGTAACACCCAATACCTCACACATGAATGTCAGTAAGAGGATCTTTAGGTATTTGAAAGGTCATCCTAAATTGGGCCTTTGGTACTCTAAGGATTCTCCTTTTGATTTGGTGGCCTACATCGACAAAGTGATTATGCCGGAGCTAGTCTCGATAGGAAGTCTACCACCGGAGGATGTCAGCTCTGGGAAGCAGACACTTTCTTGGCAAAGTAAAAGCAAACTATTGTGGCAAATTCTACAACCGAGGTCGAAAATGTGGTCTGCTTTGCTAGTTCTTGTGGTCAAGTTCTATGGATTCGTAATCAATTGTCGGATTTTGGGTACAATTTTATGCATACTAAGATTTACATTGATAATAACAATACAATTTGCATTATCAAAATCCTGCTTTACATTCTAGAACTAAACATATTGAGATAAGACATCATTTTATTAGAGATTGTAATGAGAAAAGGTTGATTCAAATGGTAAAATCCATCCGATTTCAATGTTGCCGATCTTCTCACAAAAGCTTTTGATGTGGGAGGTTTCAGATCTTGTTGTTAGTATTGGAATGCTTATTCTCTAAATTTCTCAAATTGTTTTGTACAAGCTTGTAAAAGTATTGACCTTGTTATTATGTAATCTTAAGTATTGCTATCTCTTTTATATCCATCGATAGTGTTGCTTCTAACCACCGATAGTGTTGCTTCTAACTCTCGATAGAGTTGGTCTATCCATCGCTAGTTGTTATGTATTTCCTCTAACCATTGTGCAGAAAATGCTAAATCATTATAGAGATGCAAGAAGTATCGAAATTTCATTGTTCATTCAACAAAACAGTTTGACGCTTTACCACAATGAAACTTCAAGTGCTAATTAAAGACTACATCTATACATGGTTTCTACTACTACTATCCTTGCGATATCGTTTGAATCTTGGATATGCATTTATCATATGCAAACAAAGCAACTAAGGATCAAAATGGAAAGGATGGATTGATGCAAACGAAGAAGTCATTTGATCGATTGTGGAAGATAGATGGCTAATATGATAATCTTCTTGTGCTCCATCTTCTCTTACCACCATTCAAAGAACTTACTCCATCTTCCTTTTCCTTCCTCGGTTACGATATGTGTTGAAGCACCATGACTTGGTGCCTAAGACCAAGAACCACCTCTCGTCACTAGGAGTGGTGGGTTTCTTGCTCGAGGTCTTGGTTGGGGTTAGAAGATGAAGGTTTGGAGTTTGAAGTTCTCTTAGAAGAGTCATCGAGTCTTCGTATATCACTTGATTCACCACACTATCATCTTCGATGATGGAAGAAATGGAGATTTTCTTGGTCTTGGTGCTAGTGGAGGCAAATAGGTTAGCCATGGGTTTTCATCTTCACTTGATGATGAAGATGATGAAGAGGATGAGGAGGTGGTTAGATCAACCACTTCGGTTTGTTCCAACTAGGGTTCCACATTTTGATTGTCAGGGATTTTGGAGCAATTAGGGTTTTATCTCTTGATTGGTTTGGGCGTTATATGATATTTGGGTGCTTTTATAAGTGAGGATTAGGGTTATGAAGTAACTAAAGGCGGAGTTAAATGTGGTTGGAAAGTTAATGAGGTTCTTGGGATTGGACCGAGATATATTCTAGAAGTTGACTATGTTGACTTTCATCGTTCTAACCTCGGATAGGTTGTTTGTAACCACTTCGGCTATTTCTAACCACCGACAACTATACTCTTTGTCTTTGTGTTTGTTTTGTGTTGTCTTGCGTGAAAGAAGGATGTTTGTGCATAAGGAGCTAGTGTGTTTCTTTGCTTATGTTTGTGTTTAAATATATATATATATATATATATATATATATATATATATATATATATATATATATATATATATATATATATATATATATATATATATATATATATATATAGTTTTGTGTTATAGATGATTTTGTTTAATCCTTCATATCTTGTGAGCTCACTTTTCAAGAGGCATGGATTTGCTTGCTCTTATTTGATCCGTTGGAGTGGTGCTTCTCTGTATCCATCGATGGTGTGTTACAATCATGACGCTTGTTGTAGAACAACGGATAGTATGTTACTCGCTTTGATACTTGAGGTTGTTTTGACACTTTGGCAAAAGTATATATATCACTTCCCAAACTCACGGATGGATCACTTTCACTTGCAAATATCCTAAAACCCTAATCACTCTGGTTGATTTCTTCACAAACCCACTTCATTCATATCATTAATTACAATGGCTGAGTTGTACTCCACTTCACATAATCTTGTTGCTATTCTCACCAAAGATGCTCGGTCTGAAGGGTTTCATCAAATGATTGATTTCCTTACTCATAGTCCGATCCATTTTGCTTTGACGATTGAACCTACTATTTTTAAAACCTATATTCGACAGTTTTGGAAGAATGCTAAAATTGAAGAGGTTAATGGGTTGGAGGTTTTTAGTACTAGGGTGGATGAGCATGATATTTCGGTTTCTGAGGAGCTTCTTAGAGATATTTTGAGGCTTGATGATGCTGATGGTGTTGATAATCTTTCTGATGTTGAGATTGTGGTGGTTTAGAGATTAGGATACACATACGAGGTGAAAAGGTACAATTTTTAAGAATCTGCTTTCTCCACAATGGAAGTTTTGATTCACACTTTGTTGATGTGTATGAGCAATAAGACCATTGTGCTTTAATGATTTTCCTTCCAAAATTGCTACTGCTATTATTTGTTTATCAGATGGAAGGAAATTTAACTGGTCTAGGATGATTTATGAGGGGTTAGTGCAGAATATTAGGAAGAAGGGCAAGTATTATTTGTATCCTCGATTTGTTCAATTGCTTGTGGAACATCAAATCCAGGATCCTATTGAACATGTTAGAGAGTATGAGGTACATCGTATGATTCCTCGAGTGTTTGCATATATGAGGAATCCGCCTCAGAATGTTGTTATTAGAAATGTTCCTTTGTTTCCTCACATGCTTAATTTTCCTTCTGATTCTGAGGTTAATGAGGATAGAAGCACACTGTGGTACTCGGCTTCCTCGGGGCTAGTGCTAGTGGTATGGTTAATGAGGCATCATACGGTGTGAGGTGACATGATTGGAAGGGCTTCCACCATCGATCCATGCTTAGATGTTGGTCGGGATAGTGGAAACATCAATAAGACCCAACCTTTGGCAACTCCTAATGTGGAAAGTTCTTTAGAGCTTACCACGGTGGAGGTATCCCTAGCCAATCAAGCTACTACAGGTACATAGATGATCGCCTCGATCCGGTGCTATGTCTTTTATATCCAAGGATTCATCGCCGGAGCGCTTAACACACCAAGTGATGAGGATAGATTGGAACCCGATAATGAATTGACGGTTGATGACTATGTACATGAGGACTTTTTGATGATCCACCTCTCGGACGTATAACACGGGTCGAAGTGGGAGGATATTCTTGAACGATAAATGAATTGACGGTCGGTGTTCTAAAATGGAGGATAAGATTTCTAGTCTAGTGAGGTCAACGTGCTTCGTGGTAAAACTATTCGGAGATTAAAGCATCGGGTCTTGGTTTTGGAAAGAGTGAAAAGACCGACTTGGTTGCTTTGAAAGCTTTGAGGCGTATGAAAAGAAGGTACACTCTTCTCCTACTCAATGCGGATGATGTATCCAAATAGGGAGGAGTGATGGCATGACTTCGTGGGAGGCCGGAATGTATCTCATTGGTGTTACTATGGAAGAAGATGTTGACAAAGGAGATCAAGAATTTGTAGTTTCCGATAAAGTCGGAATGTCTTGTTGTTCTTGAAGAATTGAAGAGTGTTGACATAGTACGTAACACAACCATCGATAGTATATCCGAAACCCTCGTTAGTACTTTTGTAACCACCGATGTTTCGATTTGGCTATTGTTTCTACCATCGTCATACCCACTGCTATCACAACTACTTCTACTATTGTTACAACTCTTTCTGAATTACCATCTAAGCCTAAAGAAGTAGAGAAAGAGGCTGCAAGCACATTGATTAATCTGAGCAAAACATCATCAATACCTACATCAATAATTGCACCTGCTTTATCTATTCAGTCTACTGCTACTAAAGCAAAAGGTAAATCAAAAGGTTTGGTTATTGGTGAACCTTTGAAGAAGAAAATGGTCAAATCTAATGTTGGAAAAGGCAAAGAAGTAGTACTGAAGTTCAAAAATAAAATAGAACAAGAGGCTTATGATAGAGAGTTTGCTAGAAGTTTAGAAGAGGAGGATAGAGCAGCTTTGGAAAAGAGAAAGAATGATGAAGAAGAAGCTAGTCAGAAGATATTAGCTACATGGTATGAATCTCAAGACTATCTTAAAGCTTCAGAATTGATCAATGATGAATATACAGTACAAGAATGGGCTTTGTTCGATGATGAAGAAAAGGCTAGACTTCTGGGAATGTTGGCAAAGAAGGTTAGTAGAGGAAAGAAGAAAATTGTAAGAAAGAAACCTCCTTCTATTGCTCAGTTGAGGAATGTTTTGATGAGGATTATCAAAAATTCTGGTATATATGTTTCTGAAAATCTTACTACCTGTTCATTTAAAAGAATTTTGGAAATCTATGAGAGATGTATGAGACTTAATAATGATGATTTATGTCCGATGGATTCTCAAAAGGAGAAAGAGTGGATTAAAGAGCAAGATGCATGGATGCAAAGTAAACGAAAAAGAAAATCTGAGGTTCAAGAGACATCTGATTCTAAGAAGTTGAAAGTTGTTGCAGAAGTGAATCAAATCATTTCTTATGAGTTTAATCTTTTAGATGGAAGTGAAGGAGTGTGGAAAATTCAAAGACTAAATAATGACATTTCTGAGTATAACAAATTTTCACAAATGCTTCAATACTTTGATAGAGATGATTTGATGAATCTTTGGGTACTTTACAAGAATAATTTTGGTGAAGTACATCCAGATGATTATCATGAGAGGCTGATGTATCATAATTTGAAGATTCTGTTTGAGCCTACTCATGATGAACCCGAATGGCAAGGACTCTACAATGGTCAAGTTACTCGTTGGTTTTATATCAAACCCGTGGAGTTCATGTTTTAACATTTACGGACGATTATTCATATGCTTGTAGAAGGTGAATATCCTAAATTGAATAATCATCCGGGAATCATTGCTCGATGTTGAAGCCGGGTTGTTTCAAGATGTTATTGTCCTATGATAGTCAAGCTTATGACTTGTTGAAGAAGTATGAGAAGATACTTAAAAGTAAGTGTTTGGTTACATCCTCCACATCGATGTTTTGAGCTTAAAGAAATTTGAAAATTCATTAGAATTTATCAAGTTTAGGGAGGATTGTTGGGTTTTAGGTTCCTTGGATGATGAATTACTCTAAGTAATGGAACCACGGACAAGCTTGAAGATAACCACGGATCAAGAAGTGTAACCACCGATGAAGATAACCGCGACTAGTAGTATTTTGTAACACGATAGTACATTGTAAACATCGCTAGTTTTCTATAGTCGGTTAGTTTATTGTATCGATAAATATGGAAAAGATATTTATCTTGTAGGTTACGTGTTGTATATTGTATAGACCCTTAGCCTATAAAAGGAGGTCCTTGGCTAGGTTATATATACGTATGTTTTATATCTAAGGTCGATACACTTCAAGGTTGCAAAACCCTACATCAGTAAGAGTATTCGTATTAATAAATAATATTGAGGTGTTGAATGTTAATTGTTCTTCTTCTTAAGATTAAGTATTAAATTCGCGTGATACTTAATAAGTTCTTTGTTCAAGTCGGTTTCTATATTAGATCGTTTGCTCAACTGGGATCAATGAACTGTAAGACGTAAGCTAAATTTCTTCTATTTTCTCACTTTGGCTATAAACCTTCAAATTTTCATCATTTTAGCTCTTTCACTAATGAGTATGTTACTTAATGCTTGTGTTCTCATGATCACATGCCTTAAATTCATATCTAATCATTAGATTTTAGTCTACATTTTGGGTCTAGCGCTCATTACAATGCACTATTTTCTATAAATAAGGTTCCCAAAATGCTTGCATATCCATCACTCTAAAACTCACAAACAATCATCATCATGTCTTCCAAAAGATCTTCCAACATCGATGAATCACCTTGTGCAAACAATCCTCTTCAAGAAATCCAAAACTTTATCCTACCACCTTCCGTAGTGCCACCACCCAAATCTAGAAAAACCGCACGGATTAGCATCCGCCCTTGTTGTTTAGCCAAACGATTGTCAAGAAGTTCATCACCAACTACTCATTCACCACCAAATGATTCCATAGTAGCACCTCCATCATCTCCAACAAGCACATCACCACCATCACCTATCAAGTCTCCACCTAAAATCACCCTATCTAACTCCTTAAGACTCAAAACAATCTCACTACCCATGTCTAGTCCACCCCCACATCATTTCAACAAACTTGCAACTTAAACCCAAAAGAACTAGTCTTTTAATCTCCAAACACTTTACAAAGATCTTGCAACTTTACCACCTTTAGCTCCCATTATCTTACAACAACATCTAGGTTCTTATATTCCACCACTCACCAATATAATAGACTTTGATCCATATTTTCCAACTTTTCCACCACATATTCCGCCTTCCACCAATTAAACTTACCCGAAAACCATCCACACACAATACCCACATCATTTACATTGTGAACATTGCCATTCCACTAGGGAACTTGCAATGGAAATAAAGGACGAGATACGATTCATACTTAACCACATCCTTGATCGCATCAACATCATTACTCACCAAAACTTCCATAATTAACCCTATGCAAGCATGAAAGGAATGGTATTACTATTTTCTTTTCTTTTTTTCTTTTGAGTCATTTTAAAGAACAAACCTTGTTCTTAGTTTTTAGATGCTTGTATGTGGCCTATATACCACTACACTTTGTCATTTTATTACGAGGCTTTGTTTACATATCTTGGCTCTCCATCTTGTTTCTCGTCAATTACAAGATTATATTACATGTTACTACTAACTTTTTCTTTGTAGGTATTATATTTTCTCACTTGATGCCCTATTCTAGAGGAACTACCGTCATGGGGAGTTAGTGCTTCGTGAATTATACTATTTTTCCATACTTTATTTCTTCGTTAGGTTCGCTTTTTGTTTCGACAAAAAGGGGAAGAAGAAGTAAAACTTATATATGCTTTCAAAACATACATCTAATCTTAATATTTACTCATCTTTATAACATTATGTTTTGTCATCAACAAAAAGGGGGAGATTGTTAATACAAATAAATCGTAAAAACGTTTATTCATATATAGCAATCTCTTTTTGTTTTGTTGATAACAAATATAAAGTTATCATAAGTAAAATTATAAGGATACATGTTATTTTTGTAAATCATTTACATATAGTCATTTAACATAAATTGTTGTAATAATTCATTGTTGTAATAGTTTATTAGGATGGGTAAAATCCATAACCCATGACTCATACCCATGGAGCAAATCCATAACCCATGATCCATACCCATGATCCAATGTCTAGGTACATTGTATCTATTCGATACCCATGACCCAAATTTTGTGACCCATTAGTAATGATCCATGACCCATAACCCAAATAGGAGGAGCATCCGATGATCCCCGGCTTACAATCGGACGGATCCTCAAGTAAGGGATCCGTGGGATCCGAGGAACAATAGAGGTTTTTGCCTATAAATAGAGTTCCTTTTCTTCATTGTAACTCACCCTCTTCTTACAAACTCTCTCATATATTACTTCTCTCTTCTAATCTCATATCTCTTGATCTATATAGTAGTTCTTCTTTCTTTGTTGTGATTCTCATATAGGTCCTTCTCAAAGGCGAGATCACGAGATACTACAAGTCATCCAAGCAAGGGGTCTTTGATTGATTTGTTCCTCCACAAGATTTCTGTAGCAAGATCTTGTATTTCATATTTCACATAGTTATTGTGTTATAATTTTGTTGGTTTGGTCCTCCGTGTTAAGGACCCGGTACGTAGCTTTGTACCGGAAAAAGTGTAAGCGACGTTGTGAGGCTTCTCCGCCAATTTGAAGGATCTTGTTGACATAGTGCTTGAACTCTCGAGTAGGTGACTCGAGGAGTGGAGTAGGGCAAGGAAGGTTTCCTTGTAACCGAACCACTATAAATCGGTTGTGTCATTTCTACCCTTTACTTTACTTGCTTTCATTTCTTACATTACTTATTGCTTTATACTTTCTATCCATCCATACGAATTCACATAATATCGAATCTAAAGTTTTTGACACTAACTTAAAATCAGAAAAACTATTCAACCCCTTCTAGTTTTCAACATAATGGACTAAGCATGATTGCCACTAAACTTAATACACCTATGATGTTGGATACTTGTATGAGTAAATTTTTTGGGAGTCATGGGGCATTGTAGCTATGCTAGGGCCATGATTTAAATTAATGTAAACAATGATTTGGTTGATAACTTGGTTGTGGTTGTACCAAAGTTGGGAGGAAAGTGGTTATACGCGTGTAACTATTTGCATTGAGTAGAATTCAAGCCTCCTAGGTGTGGTACTTGCTCTTTATTCGTGCATGTGATTGATACTTTCCTAAGTCCACTAAAGAAGTCCATGGTACGAATCGAATGTGGATGACGAAGGTTTCGTGAGATTAAAAAACAGTAAAAGGTGTAACAATAGACCGCTTATGATACCTAAATCTCGCTTTGAATATAGACTAGGACTAGGTTTAAGTATGGTGCTACAATCGCTCTAAAGATGGGAAAGTTATGTTGAATGGAACTAGTTCTACCCAACGTTGTGGCTAATACGAGTGGCACGAGCAAAACTTCTAAGGTAGGAAGTTCAACGAACACTAAGATCGCTATTCCAAACCCGCTTGATGCTCTTAATTTGATTGATAATGATGAAGGTTTAGTGTCAAGGCTAATATGGCTATAACAAATAATCCAAGTGCGAAAAAGGTAGAACAAGAGGAAAGTTTAGAAAGTGATGTTTAGGAAGTATATGATGAGACAACTCAATTTATGGCCTCTTTTTCTCAACGCCCTACTGGTAGTGGTGGTGCAAACGAGGCTAGTTTACTTGAGGATGAGGACTACCATATGTATGATGGGTATGAAGATTATGCATATGACTTAACTGAAGAACATATGGCATTTTGTAAGGCATGGGATATTAATCTCCTTGGTCAAATTGGGTGTTAGTTTATGTTTGGTGTCATTTATGAGTCAAATGTATTCTAGTGATTAATTGTTTTCTTCTTTAGAAGTATAAGTGTCTATTATGTTAGTTGTTAGCTTTTGAGTTGGCGACATTTACGTGTATTGGACTAGTTATCTAGAGTTGTGTATACGCAGGGGCTTATAATGTCAATATGTAATAGATGAACATGTGTGAGCCTATATATACCCCTCGTGACTCTCCATAAGAGGTGTGGTTATGTGATAGTATAGGTCATTTATCAATAAACACGTGTACTCTCACCCTCTATGTACTTTCTCTCTCTAGAACACCATGTCTTGTTTTGTATTCTTTGATCAACCTCAACTTCCCGATCATCGTGAATCTCAATTGGCATTAGAGCTTCAGATGTGATTTGTGGAGTGTTTGTTTTAAAAATCAATCAAAAGTGTATTTTTTATCTAGTTCGTAAAATTTTAAGCAAAATCGTGTCATTTCTCTTTAAAAAACCGAGTTCTTTACAAATCATGACATGAAAGCATACTTTTTGCGTTGTGTTTCATGATTAAAAAGGTTTTCTTGCAAAAAGAATGGATTTAAAACAACAAAAAATGTGTCTTTTCGTGAATTCGCAAGTTTAAAGGGAAAAAGTGTACTTTTATCTACAAATACCAAGTTCTTGTTCTAACATGAAATCATACATTTTTATGTTAGGTCTTGTGTTTTAGAAGGATTCTACGCAAAAATAATGAGCAAAAACCTTCAAACATCGAGTGTTATAGGTCGTTTTTGGTGAAAAACTTGTTTAAGTGAGTTTACCGAGTTTAGTAGGTAAATCCAAATCTTGAATATCTTTAAAGGGTAGTTTACCCATGTTTTTCTAGGGGGTAACTCGATATATGGTTTAACAAGTTAGTATGTGATTTACCGATTTCTCATTTTACCGAGTTATAGACTTCAATATACAGAGTTGCACACAATCCATATACTGAGTTAGGTCTGTTTTACCGACTTCTTATTTTCCGAGTTGAGGGCTTGCTTCATTTACCGAGTGTGGAGTTGATATACCGAGTTAGATCCTATGTTTTACAGAGTTACCATATATCGAATTAGGGTCTGGTCAGAAGTATCTCTAAGAAGGTCCTGAAATTCTGAAAGATTATACTAAAGGGGTTTACCAAGTTAGGGATTGGTTCAAATACCGAGTTAGGTTTTGCTATTTTACCGAGTTATGACTTATGTGACTACGGGGTTTTTGTATGGTATTGCTTATTTGATTTTTAAGTGGCATTTCGGGCGCACGTACACTAATTTATCTCTAACGAGGATGGTTGGATGTATGACTTTTGTAGATACTTGTTCGGGCATTTGTTGTTAGTGATTAAGACTTAACTATCTAGTTATATCTGATTATGGGATTATAGTATATAACTATCACTTTAAGGAGTTACGTAGTAGTGCTTAGTGTCTCACGTAGTTGAGGATAGTTCAAGACACATTTATGCACCAGATACTTTAAGGAGTTACTTTGTAGTACTCAGCAATGGTTCTTAGTTAAGTACAATACAACATTAAGTCACAAGTTTGGGAGATACTACTTCATTCGTAAGTATTTTATACTGGGTTTTCTCCATATGTAGTCATTATTTCTAGTCGGTTGAATTGACAAAGGGGGTTTGATTAGAGGTTGATTTGAGGAGAATTTTAAAGAGAGTTATTGTTCGACATCTTCTCACGGATAGAGCTTATGCTAGATACGAGGTTTATGATTCTTCAAATTAATCTATATTTGGGATGTACACTGATTTATGATAATTTTGAAAGATCGTAATCATCATGGAGGGAGAAATGTGCACATCATGGACGCACAACAAGTTCACGTGACCAAGTTTAATGAATTATGCCAGATAGAAGTGTCTCATAACAACAGAGATGATCAGGGCTTCAACTTGTTACTTTGGTGTTATCATTTCGACTTTCGTATATTTGATAACTGGGATGAATTCTAAGTAAGTTGATTTTGTTTATATTTTGTTCCCCAAACGAACAACCTTGAAGAAGTTACAATTTACAGTCTCTTCTACATTATTTATTGTATTTGAAAAGACAAAGACTGAAGACATTTAGACATAAAACAGACACTTCTTCAGCATCAAGTTTCAAATCAGAAGGGTTGTGAGTTTGGGAGGGAGCTGCACATTCTTATCTATTTTGGTTTATCCTATTTTACACCAGTTTCATTTTACACTTCTATGTTATTCGGCAATACTTTGATAACTACGCACATATGGAAAACATATAATTGGCTTGGTCAAATAAGAAACAATGCATGCAACATAATAACTACCCTATGTGTGTCTTCACATTCTTTTTCTTATGCTACCTTTTACTTGTCAATTTTGCATGGGACGTGGTTAGTTTACACGTAAAAGATGTCAGTATACAATCATTGTATGCTGACCTAAATAGAAGTAACGATAGTTTAGTTACACTAAAGGGCAACGTTATCCTTCCTATTAGATTTAGAATATCAGGTGACATTAAATTGTCACACTTAAGGGATTTTACCGTGACTATTAGTAAGGGTGTATTAAGGGTAAAGATGTTAAAGCTATTGCTTGATGCCTTCGATTTTCTAAGGCCTTGATTTCTAAGCCTATCTATTAATATCAATTTTTATGCTTCTTATTTTATAGGCTTTTGACTTTTAGAATTTTCTTGAGGCAGATGATACAACTTGGAAAATACCTTAATAGTGCTAATGTGAATGAAATGAAAAACATAAGACTTGATCTAGAAGACATAAAAGAAAAAGGTTCCAATTAGGAGTATTAAAACTATTCGTATTCGGGTATCCGAAATTTTGATTCAGATTATTCAAAAATGTGGATATACGATTGGTCATTTTCTGAACACGGATATAAGTTTTTCAGAAATTCAGATATGTGGATGTCATATTTTTGAATATTCGAATATATGAAAGTGTTATCCGAAATTTCAAGTGTATGAAATTCCTTGATCATTTTATACACATCGTGCTTGTCATGGTATAAAATTCATAATTTGTGATATAACTAATTCTTGACAAGTCTTGTATTTTTTAAATTAGCAACAAAAGGTTATAATCGAAAGTGCCATGTTTCCTAATTTTGCATTAGGCATCCAAGAGATATGAGATGGGCATGACTATAGTATTAATAAGTATTAAACCATCAAAACCACGTCTAAAGGTATATTTCAAACATCCAGAGACGAGCAGCTAATCTTTGTAACGTTTTAGGCATTTCAAATCAGCTTACGAGTAGAAGAAATGCAGATTCTGCGACAGAGAAATGCAGATTCTGCGACAGATGTTAAACGAAGAAAAGTTGTGGATAGATATTACTAGAAATTTTTTCGGCACCCGGATAATAAAGAGCTACTTATTTTTAAGCATACACTGCACGAGGGCATACAAGTTTTAGATGTCGGGTTATCAACCGAGATTGACTTTGTAAAACAAGTAACTTTGGAGTATGTCATCATTGGTTGCTAGAATCTTGTTCTCTTGTGTTTGAAATGAAAAACACTTCGCCATCAAAAGCGTACGTTATGTTTTGTTGATCAAAGTTGTATAATTATCGTAAAATTGTTTATTTTAATTAAACAAACTCAACTAATCAAGAAGCAATAAACTTAATTTTATTTTTCAACCTTATTTCTTAAACAATATCGCATGGTTAAGCTATTGTATATATACTCAATACAATATGCAACATCAAAAAGGAGGGTGCAAAGTGTACACAAACTACTTCCATTTTTATGCCTTTTCTTTTAACTACTTTTTGAACTAATTAAGATCCCAAACTTAGGAATGTTTAAATCAACGATAACAGTAAGCATTTTGATATATAGCTAAAAAAGGAGCCGAAATGAAAGAATGACTTTTATTCTTTTTTTAAAGAGCTCACATTTTACAAAATCTTAAAAAATGCAAAAGATATGCAATTCCATTTCTACACGGATAAATATTTAAATATAGGTTTGGGGTATATATAAACAAATAAATAGTTGCCCATCAACAACATCAAGAAACAATCTAAATGTAATCAAGCTAAATTATGTATATATTTTTTTTATTGTTTACAGTGAGAGCCGAAGATTTGCCGAGAACATATAATTGGCTTGGTCGAATAAGAAACAATCTAAATGTAGTCAAGCTAAATTATGTATTAATTGTTTTTTATTGTTTACCTGAGAGCCGAAGATTTTCCGAGAACATATAATTGGCTTGGTCGAATAAGAAACAACGCTTGCAAGATAATAACTACCCTAGTGTGTGTCTTCACATTTTTTTCTTAGCTACCTTTTACTGCCAATTTTGCATAGGACGTGGGTAGTTTACACATAAAAGATGCCGGCCTACAATCATTGTATGCTGACCTAAATATATATAAGATAGTTTAGTTACACTAGGGGGCAACGTTAGCCTTCTTATTAGATTTAAAATATCAAGTGATGTTAAATTGTCACACTTAGGGCATTTTACCATGACTATTAGCAAGAGTGTATCGAGGGTAAAGATGCTAAAGCTACTGCTTTAGACATTCGATTTTCTAAGGCTTCCGATTTCTAAGCCTATATGTTTATATCGAATTTTATGCTTCTTATTTTGTAGAGTTCTGACTTTCAAAATTTCTTGAGATACAACTTGATAAATACCTTAATCGTGCTAATGTAAATGAAATGAAAAATGTAAGACTTGATCTAGATGACATAAAAGAACAAGGTTCTAACTAGGGGTATTAAAACTATCCGTATTCGAGTATCCAAAATTTAGATCAGGATTTATTCATGAATGTGGATATACGATTGGTCACTTTTGAAACACATATGTAAGTTTTTCCAATATTTTAGATATGTGGATACCATATTTTCGGATATATAAAAGCGTTATCCGAAATTTTGGATGTATGAAATTCATGGATCATTTTATACATCTTGTGCTTGTCTTGGTGTATATTTAGTAATTTGTGATATAACTAATTCTTAACAAGTCTTTTATTTTTATTTTAAATTAGTGACAAAAGGTTATAATCGAAAGTGCCATGTTTTCTAATTTTGCTTTAGGCCTCCAAGAGATATGAGACGGGCCTTATTATTAGTATTAATAAGTATCAACCCATCGAAACCTCATCTAAAGGCATATTTCAAACATCCGGAGACGAGTAGCTAATCTTCGTGATGTTTGAGGCGTCTCAAACCAGCTTGCGAGTAGAAGAAATGCAGATTTTGCGACAGGTGTTAAAAGGAAAAAAGTTGTAGATAAATATTACTATAAATTTGTGTGGCACCTCGATAATAAAGAGCTACTTATTTTTTAGACATACACAAGGGCAGACAAGTTTTAGATGTCGGATTATCTATGGAGATTGGCTTCACGAAAAAAAGTAACTTTTGAATGTGTCATCATTGGTGAATAATTAGTTGTTAGTATTACACTAGTGTTTGCTGACTAAGTTTTGCTGTTTTCAGCAGTTTTTATTTGCTTTACGCTGCAGCAGCGCCAGACAATTTGATTGAAGATCGTTTTTTTTCGTATATAAGAGGGTAAAATCACTTTTCTCTTCTACTACGCATAAATTTCTCTTTTCTCCACTTTTTTCCACTTCTACTAGTGAAAAGAAAAAAAAAAAAAAAAAAAAGAAGAAGAAAAGGAAAGAAGTCTTGAATAAGACAAAAACAAACTGTGCTTCTTTGCGGATGAAGAGTTAATGTATCTCTTCTTCCGCATACATGGTTTCTAGATGAAGAGTAAAAAGCTGAAAAAACAAACGACACCCAAGTTTTGGTGTGAAAGTCGGTTCATGGTATTTGCATCAAAAATGTTATTTTTTATAAAAGAAAAAGAAAAGAAAATTAAAGTTTCGACATGTAATTTTTGAAGTATAATATTAAGTCCGGTCATAATTGACCGGTTGCCCCAATCGGTTGAGGTAAGGTGAAGACCGGTTGCCCCACTGTGGGGGACTCGGTTGTGTTCAGTTGAGAGGCCAAAAGGACGAACTAGTTTGCATACTTAACCGAGTTCAAAGGTTGCATGTGGACAAAAATCCAACCGTTTGAATTAAAAATAATAAAAACTTTACCACTAATACAACATTATAAATACCAACCTCAAACACATTTTTAAACACACATTCAAACAAACAACTTCTCATCAATATTCATCATATCAAAAGAAAGATCTCATATCAAAAACCGACGATCCCGACTTCCCAAAATTCCCGAACTTGAATTTCTCACGGATCCACCGCTTGAATAACCGTGTAACACCACCACAAAATCGAGGTATTCGTTTCGAGCACCCGTTTTGAATATGAAACACGACTACCACAACCCAACCAAAATCAAAACCCATTTTACGTCAATCGTCCATATTTCTCACCGGGTCGTCCTAGTATCAATCAAAACCAATCACCAAGCGGGTCGTCATATCATCCTTACATGGATTTCTCCCAATCTTCCCAACCTAATCAATCGTTTTCACCGCTTCATGGTGTTAATCTTGATATGGATGATCATTTTATGGAATTTCCTCCTCAAAACTATACGTCTCAACAATACCCGACTCAAGATGCTTCGATGGGCCAAGGTTCGGGGCACGGTTCATACCACGGTTCTATTCATATTGAAGACGATGTCGAAGAGACGTCACCCGTCAAATCAAAGAAGCGTTCAAAACGGGCTACAAAGGAGAAGGGCAAGAATGTTGCAAACAAAAAGGCCGAACCATGGACAAAAGAGGAAGAGGTCGCGCTTTGTAAAGCTTAGATACATGTGTCAGAAATTCAGCTAGAGGGAACACTATCAATCGAAATGGGTTTTGGGATGAAGTGATATCGTACTTTGAACAAGAAACTGGCTCAACAAGAACCTATGAATCCATAACGACCAAATTGAAGGGTAAGATTCGTTCTAGGGCTGGTTTCTTTTGTGCAATTATGGATAATATCAAGAAGAATCACGGAAGTGGTGAGAATGACGAAGACGATAATGAAAAGGCTTGTAATGAATACCGTGTGATTCACAAGCATGAGTTTACGTTGAAGGAGTGTTGGAAAGTTTTGAGAAAGCATTATGCTTGGAAAACTGTTGAGATGCCTGCTTTCACCCCGAATAGTCAAGAAACTAAGACTTGAAACCACCGGGTCAACAAAAGTTCTTTTAATCCCAAGACGTGGATGATTCCAAGAGGACGAGACTCGAGAATCACGACCAAAAGGTCGTGACGCAGCCCAGAAGAAAGCACCCGAGCCACCAAAATCATTTGTTACTACGATGGCCAAGAACTTTTTCAAGTTCAAGCATTCAAATAAGGAAAAAAAATAAGAATATGGAAGAGGAATACTTAAAGTTGAAGAAAAAAGAGTTGGAGCTTGCAGAGGCAACGACATGGCAAGCCGAGGAGTTCAAAAGGGAGAAACTTGAGCTCTAACGTCAAGAACTTGCATTGACAAAGACAATCAAACCGGACACAAGATTTAATTTTCAACAATACACCCTCGACCCAAGTATGCCCAAGACGACAACTACAAGAACTTCAACAACTTAAGGTAGAATCAAAGAACGTTACAACTTAAATTATTAGTTTCGCTTTTAATAAGTATTGTAACGCTTACATTTTATTAGTTTAAGTTTTTAATTATTGTTTTAATGTTAAGTATTTTTATTATCAAGTTTAATTTTGTTTTAAAAATATTTGAATTAAAAATAAATAAATAAATAATAAAAATCCCAAGTCACCATCGCTGTGAATTGCGTCGTCGTCAAGTCGTCGGAGAGAGAAAGCTGATGTGGCAAAGTCTACCCATGTTACCACTGTGACTAGCCTAACTATTGAATTTAATCTATACCTTTTATTACTGGTTTCTAGTCTTTGTTTGTAAGACTATTTATCAATAGGTTGGCAACCTAATCGGTTTGTTATATCATACATAAATAATAATATTTTAATAAAATTCTCAAATCCTCCCACGACCAAGGTCACATGCCAACTTAAATTGTCAATCTCCAATCTGTCACATGGAGGTTAGTGAATGGCTATTTGTTTTATTTTTCTTCTTTCTTTTTAATATTTATTATTTTGTAAAAGAATAGATTGGTTGGGTTGGGTTGTTGGTGAAAATATATAGATTGGTTGTGTAGGTGAAGAAAAGAAAAAAAAAATACCTAATATTTTAGTAAAGATTGTGTCGTGATAGATTGTTGATAAATATACTAAGTTAAGAAATGATATAAAGAGAAAAGTTGTTTTATATACAAAAATTTTCTCGCATGGGACTCATCCCAACTCTCTATCTAAAAAAATCAATGGTTGAGATTAAAACATTTTATTATTTCACATATTTTGTATAATTTAAATAACTCTTAAACCACTAATCGTTAAGCGAAAATAATTACACCATCACGAAGAGCATTTAATTATTTTTCTATTGACGGGCACTTTAATATACTTTCGAAAAAAGAAAAAAATATTTTTTTTCACACTTTCTCGTCTTTTTTTTTATCTGACATTTGCATAAAAAATCACATGTGATTAAACACTAATTTAATATCACATGTGATATTAGTGCTAAATCACATATGATATTACACTAATATCAAATCACATATGATATTCACATGTGATATTCGTATAATATCATATGCGATTTAACACTAATATCACATGTGATATTCAAATTAGTGTTTAATCACATATGATTTTTTTCATTCAAATTTCAGTAACGAAAAAAATGTGAAAACACGAAAAAAATTTGACGAAAGTATATCAAAGTGTTTATCTATAGAAAGATAATTAAATGCTTATCGTAATGGTATTTTTTTCGCTTAACGATTAACGGTTTGAAAGATATTAATATTTGAAAAAAAATGATGAAAGTGGGGTTTTTAAATTGTTGTAATTAATTTCATCCATTAGATCAAATAAAAATGGAGGAAAAATGGAGAGTAAAGATTGATACTTTAATATGTAAAAAATGTTTTGTCTTCAAATAAGCTTAAATCATGATATAAAATGTTCACCCAACATGTTTAAAAGTTTATGAAGTAGATAAATTGACAAAGTTTTAAAGCATATATTTCTTCACTTCGAGGGACTAAATATGATAAACAAATTTGCATTAAGTTAAAAGTGAAAAACATATTAATTTAAAGGTGAGCATGTAAGTTTTCAATTCCTTTTATACACATTAGAGGCGGATAGCGGTGTATAACTGTGTTAATCTGTGTGTGCAATTCTTTTATGTAATTTAGATGCGTAGTAAGTGATAGTGGAGAAAGTTAGTGGTTTAATTGTAATTAAGTATTTATATATTTAATAGTTTGTGTTGTCTTTTATAAGTGAGACTATTTTAGTCTAACAAGATTACTCATATTATTTCTTAAGATTTTTTTAGGGCTAATAACCTTTTAAAACACTATACTTGTCAAGAATGGCAGTTCTGCGTAGCGAACTAAAAAAATAACTCTTTTAGACATTAAAGTCGACATTTTTGTCTTTCTTTAAGTATTATAACCATATTATGACCATTTTACCCTTCGAATAAGAAGTTAAAAAAAAGAAATTCGAAAAAAAATTTCAGAAATTTCAAAAAAAAAAGTATTTCGGAAAATATAAATTCAAACAAAAATTTTGGAAAAAAAATTTCGAAAAAAAAATATATTTAAAAAAAAATTAAAAAGGGTAAAATGGTCATAATATGGTCATAATACTTAAAGAAAGACAAAAATGTCAACTTTAATATCTAAAAGAGTTATTTTTTTAGTTCGCTACGCAGAACTGCCATTTTTGACAAGTATAATGCTTTAAAAGGTTATTAACCAATTTTTTTATTTTAATCAAATGCGTTTTCTCTTTATACGTAGTATAGACCGGCCGAAGAACCAATTTGACACCTGAACACCTTTCGTATCCAATCACACTATATCCCATCACACTTTTCGTTTATGGTGATTAACACCCTGTGTTAACTCATTATTAACGCCCCGTTCTAGGATTGTTAGGTTGCTAGGGTTTCTGATTTTGTTCTTTAGTGTTATTTTTAAAATTGATTTAGGGTTTGGTTTTCTTTGCGTTAATTTTTTTGTTATTTGTGTTTGATCTTGAACAGTATTACTAACCTCCCCGTGGTTTATTTAGCCGGTTGAATCTAGGGTTTTATTGTGCTTTGTCCGTTGATATTGGATCGTATGTAATTAGTATGAAGTAAGGGTTTTTGAGTTCGGGAGGGGGAGGTGTCAAACAGAAGGAGGGTGCGAATTATGCATGTACTGTGGTGATCAAGGATAACAATTTGAGTTTGTTAAGGATGTCATGAGGCCTAATGTTAACAATGATGATATTGTCAGTGTGGAGGACATGAGCTCTATTGTTGTTAAGATCCATGATATGGAACGTTAAATGATTGAAGGTAAGCTTGTATTAGTAGGTAATGATGGTGTAACTTTAAAACATTTGAATGCTGATGGTCAAGCGAAGGATATGGAACCGTTCCATGCTTGTCAGACACTTTTGGTACACATAACTCATCCACACAAGAAGCTACTACTGGAAATAACGATACTCCATCGAATGATACGACGCCTGTTTCCTATGCTAATCGTCTAAATGGTGAAACAAGTAAGAAAGCCGCTAACTTTCGGACCTTATTCACCCCGTCTCGTAATGGGTGATGTTCTCGTATCAATGGAATCAATTCTTAAGGTTACATAATGTCTCGAAAGTTCTTTTTATGGGTTTTTTCTAGGCAATCGAGTTGCGTACCCAGTCGTTGAAAATTATGTCAAGAACGCGTGGAGTAGATTTGGCCTTTTTCGTACTATGATGAATTCAAAAGGTGTTTTCTTCTTCAAATTCAGTTCTAATACGGGTATGGAATCGATAATTGATAATGGACCATAGTTGATACATAATGTGCCATTGATTCTTCGAAAATGGTCTCCTTACTACTTGAAGAGTGTATCGGTTTGGGCCAAACTTTATGATGTTCCTATTATGACACTAACGGAGGATGAATTAATTGTCATTGCTACAAAACATGGTACCCCATTGATGTTAGATACTTATGCAACTTCAATTCAGAGCAAGAGATCAAAGTTGATATCATCGGAAGAGAAAACTTTAAATCATCCTCGGTATTATGTTTGCAGTGTTCGTCTACAAGTAAAGAAGATGAGAGCTGGGGTATTCATGGAGATAAAGAGTTATGAAGTCATTCTCAAAGTTTTTGCACTTACTTTATTGTATATTTACTTGTATGGAACATTGTGACCAATTCACGTGTATCATCACCTGGAGGGAGATCGTTAGCTTTTGAGCTGACGATATTTACGTGAATTGAACTAGTTATCTAGAGTTGCGTATGCACATGGACTTATAATGTCAATATGTAATAGATGAACATGTATGAGCCTATATATACCCCTCATGACTCTTCAGAGGTATAGTTGTGAAATAGTGTAGGTCATTTATCAATAAACACTTTCACTCTCACCCTCTCTACTTTCTCTCTCTAGAACATCATGTCTTGTTTTGTGTTCTTTGATCAACTTCGACCTTCTGATCACCTTAAATCATGATACTAACATTAGTTTTATCGATTATGTAACGGTTTGAGATGTGAAATTCACTCACATTCTATGTACTTAAACAATTTTTGAAATAATATATTCATTGAGTGTAGAAACCTTTTACTCTAAAAAAGATGATGTTGACTCACTTTTATACACATCTTCTCGTTCATTTGTATCCCTCAACTGATGTAGGACAAACATACTTTGTCTATATTTTCTATATTTCATTTTATGATTTTATTTCAACAAATAAAATCAAGCTACTATATTAGCTAAAGGCTTATTACATCAATTATATACTACGAGTCCAACTTATATTCATAATCTTTGATTGTATATTTATATGAAGAAAAAAAACATTCAGCTTTATATTACTTTACAAATTTATATATAGTTAGTATCTTTATAGCTATTAAAAAATCAAAATACATACAAAGTACATAAATATATGACGTTGAACCGGTAGAATAGCCGGTTTGATATCCGGGTCGGTTTTAAGAACTTATTTGACTCGTCCGGTTTAGTTGGTTGAACCAGAAATTGTTGTGTTTACGAAGAACTAGTTTTCTTTTTCTTTTTTTCTTTTCTTTTTTTTTAAGAAGAAAAAAAAGTGCTTTAAGAGGTTGTTGTACCTGAACTTAGTTGAGCTCACTAGAAAATTGGTTTTTCATACATTAATATCTTTTATATAATAAAGGAATTACATCATTTTGGAGTGATTTTGTCGATTCATTCTTATTGAAAAATAATTGGGCGATAGGAGTCTTCGATTTCGTGCGTAAAGAAAATCGTGTTATGTGATTGGTTAATAAAAAGTCAAAATTAAATTGATTTTTGTAAACTTTAATATATTTGATAAAGAAATTTGGTTAATAAAAAAACACATAAAATAATAGGTGTCAAATTTGTGAAAACAAAAACTTAAAAAAAGATGAGGTAATTTATAAAACTTTAGTGTTTGAATTTTAAAAATTATATAGAGGTAAGTGTAATATTATAAGTCTCCATGTTTTTTAATAACTTTGGATTATAAACAAATATCTCCTTATACTTTATACCCTTTTATACTTTATATCTTAAAAAATACAATGTATATGTTGTTTTAAAATAACAAAATATAAATTTGCATAAGATTATAAGTATCAATTTTTTTTACTATGTACGTTCAATAATGACTTATTTATTTCATTTTTAAAAGTTTAACTTATGTGACACGAGTTTACATTTTAAATACATTAAATTATCGAAAACGAAATGTAATTATCAAATTGTAAGCGGGTTATTTTAATATAAAAATAAATATACACTGATTGTCTTATAATAATAACTCGTGTAATTTTATTTATTTATATAAGGATATCTAAAAACATTTTAAAAAACTTTAAAGGAGTATACTTTAACTTTATCAACGCTCGTTATGTCTATTAAACTTGCATCATGTGTACAACATAATATCAGTAATGAAATTTAAATAACAACATCAACATCTTTGTCAGCTAAATAAAATTAAATCTTGAGTTACCTAACATAAATTTTTACAAATATTTTACCAAATTCTTATGGATATTAATGCATAATGAAAAACTCGTGCATAAGTATTAGTTGTACTTATATTGCAATTTTCGTGGACAAATTCTTATATGTGTATATATTGAACTAAAATGTTAAAATAAATTTGATTTATGTGTAAACATCGTGCGTGCACGAAACTTATAACTATATAGTTATATGCAATTACCTTTAAAGACATAATATTTCGTATTAATACAGAATAATTTTTTTTTTGTCAAAATCACGTGCGTGCACGGATTTACACATTTGATTGGATGCTCCAATTACTGCATTAGACAGTTCTACTATTTTTATATCATGCTTTAGATACGTGTACAGTGAATGTACAAATAAAAAAAATGTACAAATCAGCTCCCTTTGTATTATGCAATGTTTTGAAACCCGGGTTTACAATCGACCCGGTCGAGTCACCGGTCACCGGGTCAACCTGTTCGACCGGTTCGACCGCCGGGTCAACCCGGTTTTCATTAAAAATATATATATATATAAAAATAACCGGGTCAACCGGTTCGACCGCCGGGTCAACCGGTTCGACCGCCGGGTCAACCGGTTCAACCACCGAAGTCAACCCGCTTTTATTAAAAAAATTTAAAATAAACCCGCTGGTTTCGAGAACGGGTTGACCGAATCACTCAAAACCGTGGTCTAACTGGTTAACCGGTTTTAAAACCCTGGTTATTTTGACCGTTTTTGCGAACCGGTCGGCCGATTAACAAGTAGCGGTCGACCAGGGTTTCAAAACATTGGTATTATGTTTCCAATATGCTTGTACATGTTGGATGCGTATAAAGGGAATCGATCTTCACATCATATTTTTGATGAATGTATTATAATCATGAATTACGTTTTGTCTTGTGTACATCAGAATCTGCACATTTGTGATCGTCGTCAAAAAATATGGTGTGAGTATCACCATATTTATGTGATGGGTGCTTCAACAAGTTTGTGCAGTGATGATAAGACGTGAATTGCTTTTTTCATTATTTACAGTTTGTGATATGACAATAACCGACAAACAATACACATACCTTAGCCAAATACCCGATAATACAAGTTTTGGGGCATCCTGAATATAAGGACAATAATTGCTCATATCAACTTGACAAATTTAATTAGAGAGGTTGTAACAAATTTATCTTTAAGGGTCTATTTATATTTTTATTTAATATTGGTACTAATAATGTCTAATACTACAAAGTGTAAGAGTTAAAGAGAATTGATTTGCACACTCTCATAAATAATTGTGACACTTTAATTTTAAGCAATTGGACATTTATATCCTTACAGAATAAACATAACTAAAAATAATGTGAATGTATAAATATTCAAACATTTAAAATTTAAATGTCCCATTCATTTATGGGAGTGTGCAAATTACCTCACTTAAAAATGTACGTCCCAGCTGTATCATTATTAGCTACGCGCTGCAAATGTACTTGACAAATTCCATATGGGGTGAGTTATCCACACCCATGAGAGGGTATCCAATCATTGAATGCATCATCGGCTTGTACGGTGTATATCGCGGATTGTACGATTTGACCAAAATCTTTTGATGTGACAATATAGGAAGGGATTGTACAAGATACCCCATTCCATTTTTGTCAACATCATTTGCATAAAATAATTATGCAAATCACTATCTAAAGACCTGATTTTTCTACACAGATGAAACAAACATGAATAACTATATTATATATATATACTATTTGTGGTTGGGGGTTGTATAAAAATACATGCTAAAAATGAAGTTGTGTCAAAGTTCCATTGGCCTAGAAGATGGTATAATACATAAAAAGTTGATTTGGCAACACACTATTGGTCAGGTGTGTTTGAGAACTTCTTGTCACGCATCTATACACTCTTGCGGGCAATACGTATGTACTTCCTCTTTGCTAGAACTTTCTCACCGCACATCATCCTTCCTTCCCACTCCTTCCAACACCTACATACACCAAACACACACTAATTTCACTTTAACCAAAACACACACACGCAAAACTAAGTTGAATAATCACAAACCCTATACAATCGAGCCGAAATCAACATTTCGACTCCTTAATCCTTTTCACCACCAAAAAATCACTTCGGAAAAAGCTATTAAGATAATCATCATCAAAACAATACACAAAGTTCATCACATCAACTTCGAAACTTGCATTCATTCGGTTTTGCATAAATCACTTTTGAAAGTTTATCATTGTGATTACATCTTTGGGGTTTTATTCTTTAGGGTTTACCTCATATAATTTCAATTAGAGGTTTTCATTTTTGTGTTTGACTAACTTCGGTCAAATTGTTTTTGCGGCGCTTCATTTTCGCCTAAGTTCATCAAGATAAACGGTTACATGGGGATGCGATTACACAGTGGCTAATCTTAAAGGTCTTGTTGTTTATTAATGATGTTTAAGATAAAGCGGGAAGTGGGGTTATGGCCGATGGTGTGGAAAAGGTAGTTGGAATTATGCCTACCATGTGTTTGATGAAAGTTTTAAGAAAAGTTATGTTGTTAATAAATTAATTGTTGGAACACAAAAACAAATGAGACTAAAATGTGCCACAACATTTGTTTTGTGTTTGTGAGATGTGAGATGAAGTACTAAACTTCATAATGGTTTCTTTGGGATGGGGGGTTTGAGCGTGATGAGATGCCGGTTGTCAGTGTTCTTAGGCGGTGTTGGGATATTGATTGGTATGTATGGGAATTGTAGGGATTTGGTGTCGGCTAGGAGGGTTTTTGATAAGATGGGTAAGAAAGTTTTGGTATCGTGGAACGCTATAGTTACATGGTAAGTAATGAAAGTATAGCGTTCCACGATACCAAAAAGGAACTACTTTCATTACTTACCATGTAACGTTCAGCTAATTTATAATGAAAGTAGTCCCTTTTTTATAATGAAAGTATAGCTGATGTACCACTTTAAAGACTGTTTGTCGGTGAAACAAAGACTTTAAAGTGGTACATCAGCTAATTTATTCATGATTTCTACAGATGGTCTTTGGTCAAGTGGTTAGCGGTTCTCCGAGTTAACGCAAGACCAATGTGAACTTGACATATATACCGAGTTACTACAAATATAATAATGTGTGTTTGCATTAGGATACTATACAAATTAAGAAGACGTTAACTGATTTAAGTGTTAGTTTGTTGTTAGGAGCTCTTAATGTTTAGATTTGTACCTGATTTTGGATGATTTAAGAGATGAATAGGAGCAACAAAAAAAGAAGGGTAGACAGTAGGATTGATCCCACTGTTAAGAAGCCATTACGTATGCAGACTAAACTTGCTGGATCCTTAAAGTAATTTCCAATCTTCCTTAAGTGTTCTACCCACTGTGACATTCTAAATGACAACAAAGTTAACTTCGATAATGGCGAAATTAGGCGGGTCATGCAAATGGGTCAAAACAGTTACAGGTGGGTCAAAATGGGTCAAACCGATACTTGAATAGAAATTGAACAATTGACATACATAGGTGACTATGGTAAGTTCGCTATGTAGGGCGTTTTACTACAAATCTCTTATTGGCTGAACATATTAAGGTTCGGTATCGTGGTTCGGTGGGTGTATTCAGAGTGTGTGTTCGGGGGTGTGGGGTGCATTAGGGGTGTTACTTGATGAATCGATTAAGTGTTCGGGGTATGTATTTACGAGGTGGGTCATTTTCAGATTGACACGATCACTTTGTGGCATACGGATATAAAAGAACTCATATGTTCTTTTCAGGTTATCATAAGGTGCAGCTAATCATCTTTAGTAAATAGTCTGGACCAGGTGATTCTTAAGGTTAAATAATGTATTCACGGTTGCCTCATTTCTGCCGCTTGGTTGTCGGGAACTCGGTTGTGGCACTCCTTGCTACATTTTCTCATTATACTCTATCGAGAAAAAGCCAATTCTCTTTACATTGAACTTCATTTGTTTATTTCAATTGAAAGATTGTGTATGTAAAGTTGTGTAGTACAATGTCTAGGCTAAAATCTTCCAATGATCTTATGAGTATTGAAACTTTTCTATTGGTGTTTTGTGCGGTGTGTATGTGGCGGCAAAGGAAAGCACGAATTGCAGATTATGAAACCAACGCCTTCCCAAACATTTGCACCTCGGGTGAAAGAATGTAGTGTTGAACATGAGATTCAAAGGACTAGCATCGTTATAACGGCAGTGGGACCTCTTTCATCTAAATTAAAACTTTAACAACTAATGACATAGAATGGCGTTAATCATTAGTGATGAATGCATTTCAAATAAAATGGATTTTTATACAAGCAAACAATTCTTAAGTTGCAAGCTAAAATATGTGGTTACCCACTGTTTGGAATTGCTAATTAACTTATCGTGCTTTGCAAAAATAGATACCTGACTTTGTGCGACTATTAGGTTTTGGAAATCAAAAAATATGGACATCGACTACTAGATTGCATTTGGGTGTGTCACCCAACCTCTATGGATAGATTATAATAGTAGATGGACAACATAGATAGTCCAAAATTGTGTACCTATTTTTTTTCTTATTGTTGGTGTTAAAACTTAAAAGCGAAGCGGACATACACAAGTTAAAGAATATGCTTTAAAAGTTATATTGCCTTAAACTAGGGTGTTAAGTGATGTTTGGATAAAGGTTATTTTTAAGTGTATATTAGCCCGATAAAATGCATGAACACATATCTGCAGTGGATGGAAACTTCATGAGCTTTTGACCCAAACTCAAGTTCTTGAGAGTCCTTTCAATGGTATATGTCACCATTTGATATCTATGTTAACAGCTTCAAAAAAACCACATTTATTTTCGACTTTATATTTATAGTTATTATAGTTATAGCAGAGTTCATCAAATTAATTTTTTTTCTATCATGTTTTTCAGTGCCTGGAACACTTGCGTGACGTGGAAGGAAGGTGATGTTGAGTACAGTATTGGACGCAAATGTTTGGTTCCCTTTAGGTGAGTTTTGGGTAAAGGCATTACATTATAAGCTTATAACAGTTTATTTGTGCCAAATAGGTTGTCTTTAACAATAAACTAAACAAATAATAACTTAATGTCATGTATTCGAGAACATATTTACGTCACCACTCATAGATACCAAGTGACCTGAATTACCGTTGAAAAAGTACAGTATCAGTTTTCCCTTTTTTTGCAAAATGACGGACAACTGTAGAAAGTATTAGGTGGCTTTTAACCTTAGACATTGTTTGTTAAAATGTGATTGCAACTTATGAGTTCCTTTAAGTTTAATGCGGTCACTATCATTAGAGAATGTCGAGCTATATTGAAAAAGTGGAATGCCTATTGTGATGGGAACCACTGATGGTTCCAAAATCAGAACTGTGTCTATAGTATACCTAGCATGTTACTTGATACTGCTTATGTTCTATTCTGGAAAATGGAACTGAATATTGATTTGATATCTGCCTATTCGCTATGTTATGAAACGCATTAAGCTGATCTTGAAACATAGTGTTGACTGAATTGATTATGTTGCAGGTGAAGCATTTTGATAGGCAGTACTTTGCAAAGAAGAAAAGGCTTCTGGATGACAGTGAAACAAGGAGAGGTCCCATTACGCTTCCAGCTACCATTGTATATATGTTTTCTAAACTGAAATATTGAGAGGGAAAAAAAATGATAGTCACCAGAAAATGGGTAAGCAAAGTTTAAAATATAATCATTATGGCATCTTGGACCTTTAGATGGCGATCAACGATAACTTTTTTCGGTTCATTTTTAAACTTCACGTTAGTCATGTATGATCAATCGTGATCTCAACTGATGTCTATTTTTTAAATGTGAACTAACTGGTACAGAGCCAAGGAGAAGATCGAAAGCAACTTTAACGATTGCCGAATATGGTCCGGCATACTAAGATTGCGTCTCACCTGAACCGGAGGAACGTGAAATATCAGTTATGAATATCTTGATCAAGAAAAAAGGAAGATGAATACTTTTTGAAGATAAATAGTACTTTGTAAAATGGGATCAAATGATGTTATAGCATTCGTTAGCGACTCACAGTTGGCACTAAATTTTTGTATACTTAAACTTATAAAGATTCAATTGAAACAATTGCAATAATATCTGGATTATATAAATTAAATAACTTTGAACCAATTTCAACCCAGCACGCCACAATTGTTCTATGCATGCTTATAAGAACCCTCAAAGAACGCTACGAACCACTTAGTTATCATCAATCAATAATAGACTATTAAAAAATTAATTGTTGTTTTTAATGTGTAAAACTCTTTTGGTATTGAATATATGCTGAAATTACTTGGTAATTACGATTTAATCTGTTTTTTTACCAAAGCGATGGCTGAACAGGTGAACCAATTACTCGGATCAGCTGGTACATAAACCATGCTTATGATGATCATGCTACGTAGATCGCTTAATGAGAGTTTCTGAGTCCTCGAACCGTAAATGTAGACATAGGGATATATATTCCATATCAACAAACATTTAAATTCAAAATTCAAAATTCAAAGCCGGTTACATGGTACTAACTAACTATTGAAATACTTATTAGTACACAAAAGCTTTGAAAATTTACATGTTTCTTCCTTGAAAAATATCCCCAACAAAATAAAAAAAAATCACAGCAATTTCTGCTCTTTAGGGATCAAAGATGTCTACACCATGACACCCTTTAACATAAAACTTTCTTGTTACGAGCACACCACGTGCCTCCAACAAATTAGCGAAATCCTTTTGTCTGTCAAACCATGGGATCCTCACCATTTACTCTAATCAAACAACTCGGAAGTCGTTCAATTTTTTCATTAGTAGATTTGGTTTGATCAATCAACGGATTACAATACTCGTGGTCATTGCCAGAGATCACATGAGATTCGTTGCTGCCAAAGGAAGAATATGGTCATTTACTAGTCGTAGTTCAGCTTCACTACGCTTGACCCCACTAAAAAAGGGTTAGTCTATATAATAAGCCCTACGATCTTAACCGGGTCAAGATCAAGATCAAGATCAAGTGCACGTAGACCTGCATGGTAGGTTAAATTCCCTCCAACACTAGAACCCATAAAATAGACTTTACAAATGTCAGCAAGCTCACTCAACCACTCATCACAACCGTTGACTTTTGATCTCAACGCCTGGTCATTCAACCACTGAATCGCGCAACCCCGCCAACATAGGCTGCAGCATGGGCGTAGCCAGGATTTTACTTTTGGGTAGGCCGAGATGTAGCACAAAACAATAACACACACTTGATGAACAATTAGTAACTCGCCAAAGTGGATCAAACAAATTAGTGTATGGGTAAGTGGCTCATTCAAATCAGATTTTACATGTGCCAAATTAACTTTTTAACGGGTATTTACTCTAAAGTTTTAATGAATATTTTGTCGATTGGCCTAAAGGCTAAATCATACTAACTTTTTTTACTTTCAATGGGCCAACTAATGTACACAATTGCAAACGATTGCAATTTTTATTGGGTGGGATATAACAAGGGCCGGAGAGTGAGCAGATATATTGGAGCATGTAAGGGGTATGAAAGTAGTAGTAGGGCTGAGATCGATAAAACCGCCACCATGGAAGTAGATGATGATAGGAACTTTGCCGGTTGGTGGCAATACAGGGTGGTAGAGACGGAGGAAGGTTTTATTGTTGGTGTTTAATGGGATGTGTTTTAAGAGAGTGAGTTGGGAATCAGTGTTGAGCTGGGGGTGGCTGGTGCTGATGGAAATGTGTTGGAGCGAGTGAGCGATCCATCGGAGTTCAAGATGAATTTGAGGAACTTATAAGGATCCAAATTGGATGGTTCGGGTGTAGCAGCCATTCTTGCTGTTAAAATGGAGATGTATTACTAGCATTATGTGTAGATATGGGTATGTTTAAGCAAAACCAAACATAAAATGTATCTTTAAATTTAAACATAGTATTAGCTAAAACTGTTAAAATAAATTCTGTTTATATCTTTTTTCAATAAAAGTGTTTGGTAAGTTAATTGTTAAATGTAATTATAAGATGTAAAATGACGTAAAAGGACGTATACATAATTATAAACAAATGTTTAGAGGTATATCAAGAATTTAAAGTTTTAACATATCGAAAATGTTTAAAAACATGAATGAATCGCCATTTCATTTAGGAAATTTGTTTGAAATAAAAGCTTGAAGTTAATCGTCCAAACGTGTCCAAACGGAAATTTATTTATTTTAGAAGAGATTGTTTTATAACAAAAGTTTCAATACAAAATAAAATTTCTCCAAAACAGTACATGGTTGTTATATAAACCTCCTCTGATTAAAAAAGCAATAATTGACCAAATGGGCATATAAACAGAAGTAAACAGATGGCGGGGATTAGTTTATTAGGTTATTGTATATACTATTACTTCATAATTCATAAAATTTAAAACTTGGAAAGACTCACACAGGCCTTGATGTCTTTTTAGAAAGGCCGTTAAAACCTCCTGCAGATGGTGATTAATTTGTATAACAGAGACCAACTGTGAGGTCCGTTCAGTAGGGATGAAGAAAAAAAAAATGTACCGATGAGAACCAGATTGAACCTTGGTATCAACAACCTATCTAGCAATTAGATTATTGGAGTTACCATGTGCATATGTGATTCTTGAACCTAGATATCAACAAATTGACTATCTCAACAATTAGAATATTGGAGTTATCGCATAATTAGCCTAGGACATATCTTTTTAACCATTGGTGCTCTTTTTGAAACACTGAAACGAATAAAACTTTGCATATCTATATCGTGCAAGACTGCAATCTCAAAGTCAAGCCCAATAAGTACATGATAATGAAATAATACATAGATAAATGATGTAAAACATCTCTGATATCTAAATGATTAAGCTTTCCAACAGCTTAATGTATATTATAGCTGTTACGCTTATCTTTAGTCAGTCGCTCCAAATGAAATTCTTAACATCGTCGTACAATATCTCAGCCTTTTTAGCATCAAAGACCTCTGCACCGTGCCACCCTTCCTCGTAAAACTTTCTTATCACATGCACACCACGTGCCTCCAGCATATTAGCAAAATCCTTTTGTCTATCAACCATTGGATCTTCACCATTTACTCTGATCAAACAAGTAGGAAGTCTTTTAATATTATCATTTGAGAATCTATCTCGCTCAAACAACGGATTGCAATACTCGTGGTTTCTATCAGAGCCTACAGGCAATGCAAGACACCACATAAGATCCGCTGCTGCCAAAGGGAGAACAGGGTCATTAACTAGTCTTAGTTCAGCTTCAGTACGCTCGACCCCACCAAAGAAAGGTTGGTCTATTATAAGCCCTATGATCTTGATCGGATCAAGATCAACTTCAAGTGCACGTAAACCTGCATTGTAGGTTAAATTTCCTCCGGCACTAGTTCCCATTAAGTAAAGTTTAGAAAAGTCAGCAAACTCACTCAACCACTCGTCACAACCGTCAACTTCTGATCTCAGCGCTTGGTCACGCACCCATAGTATTGCATCTAGACCATCATCATACGCTGCAGGGAGACGGTGTTCTGGGGCAAGACGGTATTCAAGGGATACGATAACGGCTGGAGAGTGAGCTGAAATGTCAGTACATGTAAGGTGTATGAAAGGAGTGGTGGCATTGACTAAAATGAAACCGCCACCGTGAAAGTAGATGATGATTGGTAATTTTTTTGCGGGTGGAGTTACAGGGCGATAGAGACGGAGGAAGGTGCCTGTAGTGGCGTTTAGTGGGATGTCTTTATGGAGACTAAGTTGGGAATCGGTGGTGAGTTGAGGTGTTAACTGTGTTATTGGAAAGGTGGTGGGTCGCGTCAGTGATCCATCGGAGTTTAAGGTGATATTGAGGAACTTGTAAGGATCAGTATTGGTTGGTTGAGCTTGAGAAGCCATTCTTGCTCACAGAATGGAGCTGCCTGTGTGTGTGACCACATATACCCTGTCCAAAAATAATATCCCATTTATTATTCTACGTTTCTATTTTGTTTTCGCTCGTTTCTATTTTAGCCGAGAAGCGAAAAAAAAAAAAAAAAAAAAAAAGCATTTACATACATCTCCATATACACACCACTAGTTACATATTTCCTCAAACTTTGCTTTAATAGCCATATATCACGATTAAAAGCTTGTAGATTTGGAAATATTAAATATTGGTGTGTATGTGGGGATGTATGTAAATCTCAAAAGAAAATGTAAAGATGATATTTGATTGATAAAATCTGTAGTTAATGGGATTTTCTTAAATTGTGTACAATATGAAAGTGGACTAATAAATAAGAACCGAAGGAATAGCTATGTTTTCTTTTTTGGTTTTCACAAATTAATAGGTAGAACTAATTAAATAGACAGCCTTATAAACTTATTTTATGCATTTGAATACCAAATCAAGATTTTTTTACTATTTCAAAGATATCCTTCTCATAATTAAGTAATTTCATTTGTCTTTTCTTTAAATCCTTGCATCTGGTCTCCATCCTCGGTCCCTCGCCACCTAATTATATTTTGTACCGTAGTTTTATGCCACCAGGAACATGTTTTTATTCATTTGAGATCGATATTTGTTGAGTTTTTCTGTTAATGTTGGTTGGAGCAAGATAAAATAATATAAAATTATTTTAATTAATTAATATACCCTACATGTGACATATAATTACAACTTGAAATTAAAAAATGAGAGGTCATTTTAATGTTAAGCTGCATACTTTATGTATTTTATCAACTTGAAACATCAATTGTATGAATTGTTATTTGAAATATGATCACTAAAGACAAAAGTTCAATGCAGAACATATTTTATCTAAACATCAAACCTTTTGATTTCAATCACCTATCCAACTTCAATCCAATGGTTTAGATTAATGGATTAATTTCATATATCACCCTACTTGCATGCTTAATTTCATATATACCCAAAGTGCAAGTATTGAATGCATAATGTACAATGTTTTTAATACATGTTTGGGTATATATGAAATTTCCAACTAAAATGAGAGGAGATATGAAATTGCCCCTAGATTAATTGTCTTTTTAAAATAATTAGTTAATGAAGGTCATATTCGTAATTCACACTCAAAGTTATACACCCGGTCTGGTCAGTTAGATCTCTTTGATTATTTCATTTCTTTATTTCAAAACACACATCATCTCATTAAGTTCTCTGTCTCACCAACCTCTTTCCCCATTCCCCCAAATCAACCCCTAATAACTTACTATCAAATCCAATGCAAAATCAACCAAATCGATTGTAAATAATGGATAAGAATCTGTTGCTAACGTGGCGGATCGGCTTGATGTCGTGGCACTCAACGTGGATGACGTGAATGTGAAGGATGATGTGTTGAAGGAGAGGAATCTGTTTAAGGTGGTGGTTAAGGTGTACATGATGCATCAGAGTTACGAGAAGATGTTGAGTGAAGCGGAGATGAAGCTGGAGAAGTTGTATGATGCAGCAAAAGAGGCCGCGGAAAAGAGGGTGCGAGTGGTGAATGAGAGGAAGGAAGTTCGAGAGGTTTGGATGTGGATGGGTAGGATGAAGGCATGACGGAGGCTGGAAGTGGTTGGGATATTGAATGATGCATTGGTGAATAATGTTGAGACTTGAGAGAGTTGATTTGAGTGAGAAGTGGTGAATATTGGAGCATCAAATGGTCGGTATAAATTCACCTTAAAAAATGATCGTAAGTTAGTATTAACATGTAGATAGTACAAAAAAGTATTTGAAGTGTAGATTGAAATGGGCTGCAAGTTATGATTTTGGACCTCCAACTTGGTACAACAATCCACACCCTTAAGAATATTCACTTGTTGTACAAATCTTCATACTCCTAACATGGCACCTTCTTTGATTCTAAATTTCTTTTTCTTATCGCTTAATGGACCATTTGTTGAGATACGAGTGTCCGATGGCACCATCATGCTAATTTACTAAGCATCAAGATGTATATCTTGTGTGTGGAAACTATTAGTGGTTTATTAATGAAATGCTTTTTTTATGAAGTGGTATGAATCAAAATGAATTCATTTGGTATTTGATTCTAGTTTTCTTTACGTTAAATAAAGAAAAAGACATGGTGATTTATTTTTGCAAGACTTTTAATTTTTTTTTAATGTGATCCACCAAAAAATCATATGGGATTTTGTAAGAATCACATATGATAAACACATATCACAAAAAAAAAACCAGAATCACGTGTGATTTTCTCCTTTTTAAATTAAAATTGGTACACGATATCGTTTTATGGTTGGTACACGATATCGTTGGTGATTTGGTTCTTTTCATTCAGTTCTATCAATTGTTGTACACGAGTCAATTTGTAAATGTTTTTGTCGTGTTTGGAGACATAGTATCATTTGACGCAATCTTAGGAATAATAAGTAAGTATTTTAATAAATCACATGTGATTTCTAGTAAATCGCATGTGATTCATTTAAAGGAATCACATGTGATTTCTGGCAAATCACGTGTGATTTTACAAATCATGTGTGATTTACACATGAAACACAATTACTTATGATTCACACATTTCTAAATAAAAATAGAATAACATGATTTTATACAACAAAGAGTAAATCACACATGATTTACAGTTTTCATATGGAAACACAAAAAAACATAATTTCGTGTGATTTACTCATTTCTGGATTAAAACAAAATCGCATGTGTTCAGTTTATATGAGCAAAAAGTAAAATCACATGTGATTTATAAAATCGTACGTGATTTTTAAAATAACAAATCACAAGTGATTCTACAAATTACATGTGATTTATACATGAATCACAACAATAAACATAATCATGTGTGATTTACTCATTTTTAGATTGAAACAAAATCACGTGTGATTTACACACGAATTATAACAAAAAAAGCATTATGTGTGATTTACTCATTTTTACAAATCACTTGTGATTTTTTTAAAATAACGAATCACATGTGATTCTTTGGTGGATCACATGTAATTCTTTTCGCGGATCACTTGTGAATTTTGGTGGATCACTTGAGATTTTTTAAAAATAAAAAATCACTTGAGATTTTTTTATGAATCACGTGTGATTCATCTGGACGAAAATTTTGAAAAAAAAATCCTCGAAAGTATATAAAAGTGCGTATCTATAGAAAGATGATTTTTTTTTCGTCGCGATGGTGTATTTTTTGTAGCTTGAAGATTTATTGCTTGCAAGATATGATGTTTTTTTTTAAAAATGTGAAAAGTGGTTTTTTATACAATTACATTTCTACCCTTGTTAGTTTTTGCTTTCATCTCATCCATTGGATGAAAAGAAAATGGATGGTTGAGATCATATAGTTTGTTTTTTAGATTAGATGTGTTTTTTATTGATCTCACCTCGATCACTAAATCATGTAACTGCTATAACTATAGCATACGTCTATAAGAGCATGGGGTGTCGAAATTTCGTTCCTCGCCGTTTACCACGTGGCGGCCCGCCACAATTTGGCCTCGCGACACCATCACAACTCGCCAATTTGGCTCTCGTCGTTACAACGACATGGTAGACGACAAAAATCAACAATAAACCATTAATCAAAATCAACAATAAACCCAAAAAAAAAACACAAAAAGAATACCTTGTGTAAAAATCAGTTGAGAGATTAATGAAAGTTTGAAGGCCTAGTTTCTGATAAAGATTGGTTTGGTCAATAGCAAATGCATCTTCATGGTCAACGCCACTCCATTCTGCAGCTTTTTCTTGTAGAGTTTGCATTGTACTTTGATTTGAAATGAGTCTGTGTGTGTTTTTCTTGTAGATTGGTTGACTAGTGGTACACATACTTATGGACAGTTTTTTTTTTTTTTTTTTTTTTTTTTAATTTTTCATATGTTTTTTTTTTTTTTTTTTTTTCCGTATTTTAGTTGTATTTTATTTAAGTAGAATGGAATGAAATTTATTTTGTTTGAAAAATATGGAAAAGAAAAAAAATGGTGGTGAAACGAATGAAGAAAGTGAGTTAGTTGTGATTGTGGGGTATTTTAAGTGAGTGTATTGGGTGATGTGGAGGTGATGTGGCGCGTGAGCCTAAATGAAAAAAAGTGAATGACCGCGACCACGTCTTTCTAATATTTCTTTCTCCACGATAAATAAATCAATGATAAGTACTAGTTTTTCTCTGTGACAAACATCAATGGTATGGATTGTTATTTGCAGCAACAATAGGTTTAAAAAGGAGAAAGATTTTAATACTTGAAACAAAGAAGATAGTTGGGATGGGTATATTTGGAAGAGAGTAAATTACACCGTTCGTCCTTGTGGTTTGCGTTGACCGCAATCTTTCGTCCTTTGACCGAAAAAAATGAGTCGTTCATCCTTAAGTGGCAAACATTATGCGCCGTTTGTCCTTCACTCTAACGGACTTCACTAATGCTCGTTAAGTGTCCACGTGTGACACCCATGTGAGGATATTTTGGTTTTTTTACCCATTATTTTTAACTTTATCTTTTTCTTTAATTACCTTCACCTTCCAACCACCACCCACCAACATCTCCAACAATCCCCAAATTCAACACCAAAAAACATTGTACAAAAACTCCATTTTTATAAACTCAAACACAAAATCAAAACCAATAAACACTAACCATTTATTACCATGTACCAAAACCCACATCAACGAAATCTTAAAAAGCTATAACAAACTCTATAAATATTCAGAAACTGTAAATAATCATAAAAAACTACAACCCATGTGGCTTAGTTCTTATAAATCACCTTAGTCCAAAAAATCAACAACAAAACAGATACAAAACCTACAAATCCCCCACACCTCCCGGATCCGCTGCCATCCAGATCCACCTCCAGAACCACCATCCAGATCCGCCGCCACTCAAATCAACATGACTAGAACATTTAATCAAAATTTTTAATGTTTAGAAATTATAATACATAAATTCAATCAGATTATTGTGATTGAAAGGGCATAAGTCTAAAACTAAATAAAAACACAAAAAGAAATATTGAAGGGGCGAAAAAAATCACAAATGACAGATTAGATATGGGCTTAGGATGTTTTGAAGTATTATAATAATAGTTTGGATTTAATAATAGTTCGTAGGTATATATGGATTAATTAGTGTTTGTGGTTTTTGGTTTTGTGAAAATGACGTGTGGGTATTTATGAAAAGTGAGAATGAGATGTGTTTTTGGGTTTTATAAGAAGGTGGCCATAGGTGGTGGTGTATGGTGATTGTGAAGAAGAAGATGAATCACATAGTTTGAATCGTGGTTATGGTTTTAGATTCGGGATTGGTTTTCAGATTCGGGTATGAATTCAGATTCAAGACTGGTTATGTTGGTGACGGGTTCGAATTCGAGATTGGTTATTGTCGTGAAGATGGAGAGGATGGTGGTGGATGTAAAGGTGTTGTAGGTCTTGGATGGAATGGAGCGTTTTCATTTAATAGTTTGATCAGTTGATTGTTGTGAGTTGTATTTAATTTGATAGTTGGGCAAGATAATGATTTTGCTTAATTTTTAGTTTTATAATATGGTAGTGATGGTGTTTCCAAGTTTTTAGGAAAGGTTGAATTTGAAGTGGTGGTGAGGATAGATGAGAAAGATGAAGTAGATACATAAATGGTAAAAAGACAAAAATACCCTCACATTGGTATCATATATTGACACTTAACGATGGTTAGTGAGATCCGTTAGAGTGAAGGACAAATGGCGCATAACATTTGCCACTTAAGGATGAACGACGCATTTTTTTTTGTCAAGGGACGAAAGGCTGCGGTCAATGCATACCACAAGGACGAACGGTGTAATTTACTCTTTGGAATAATATAAAATGTTAACTTGGTATTTGAATAGATAAATAATGGACCAATAAGATCTTTAGGCCCATATTTGGGTCTATTTAGTAGATGATTAAGTTTAATCGGTTTGTTCAAGAAAAAAATTCATTAAAAAATAATAAAAATAAATAATCGGGTTTACCATATTACCGCTTCTTTAAATTATTATTACAAAGTTTAAAAAAAGAATTAATTAATTAGTTAAACGTAAAATTGTAATTGTTCAAAAAGTAAGAAAAAATAAACAGTAATTATTGTATTATTATTGTATTTTTTTTAAATTATGTGTTTTTATGTTATGAATACAATTATTTTGAGTGGGGGGAGTAATATAAAGTCGATAAGATATGAGTCCATACGTTATGATAAGTAATTTTTGCAACCTAGCTAGGTGACTCAAACACAAGACACAAATACGTGACTTATCTTACGCGTGCTTCCATCTTCATGAATTCTTCATGTGCTAGAATGATGTACTTCTTGGGATATAGATACATTTTAAGATGGCCCAGACTGTTATACTTATAAATTTGATACTGTACTCATTAAGATATACCATTGCACTATGGTGAAAATATGATTCACAGTAAGTTTCTTAATGGAAAAAGATTCATGTAGGCAGACAAAAAATTAGCATGTGACGGATCTGCTAAGGACATTAGGGGCACTTAGATGCAGGCTTTGGATTTGCACTTAGGTGAGGCTTTGGATTTGTACTCACTGATGTAGGTTAATATCAAATTATTCCCTTTCGGTTAGATTTCCTGATAGTATGATTAAGGCACTCTTGGAAGCAACGAAGCCAGCGGCCTAGCTCTACATGACAAAAGCATCAATTCTGCTCCTTTCGGTTCATATATTTTAATATAACAAAATGTTGAATTCAAACATTATGGTGCCAAGTTTATAAATAGCATATGTATGTATATCTCCATTTTATATCTTTTATAAGCCACAATGGCGTCCAATTCGGATCCCTACAAGATCTTCAATATGACCCAATCTGATCTTTATAAGGTGTTCAATGTCACCCAAAACCCTGATGGGTCTATGACCCGACCCACTGGCTTTCCATCCTCACCCGACACTCCCGAACTCACCCTCTTTAAAGGTATCCCACTAAACACCACCAACAATACCTTTCTCCGCTTGTACCGCCCTGTCTCACCCCCAACCCAAAAACTTCCTATTATCGTCTACTTCCATGGTGGCGGGTTTGTCTTCAGCAGTGCAAAAGATGCTAGTGTGCATAATGCATGTTCCAACATATCCGCTCACTCTCCGGCCCTTGTCATATCCCTCGAATACCGCCTTGCCCCAACACATCGTCTCCCTGCAGCCTATGATGATGGGGTGGATGCTATTCAATGGGTTCGTGATCAAGGGTTGATGTCGAAAGTCGAAGGTTGTGATGAGTGGTTGAATGAGTTTGGTGACTTTTCTAAAGTCTACTTAATGGGAACTAGTGCAGGAGGAAATTTAACTTACCACGCAGGTTTACGTGCACTTGAGCTTGACCTTGATCCGATTTTGATCGTAGGGCTTATAATGGACCAACCTTCTTTAGGCGGGGTAGAACGTACCGATGCTGAACTAAGACGGATAAATGATCATGTTATCCCTTTGACAGCAACAGATTTCATGTGGTCTTTCGCATTGCCATTAAGTTCTGACAGAGACCATGAGTATGCTAATCCGTTGAAAGATCATCACAAATCCTCCACTGAAATAATCAAACGGCTTCCTATGTGTATGATCAGGATGAATGGTGATGATCCAATGATTGATAGACAAAAGGATTTCGCTAATATATTGGAAAATTATGGTGTGCACGTCACAAGAAAGTTTTATGAGGATAGTTGCCATGGTATAGAGACCGTTGATCCCAAAAAGGCACAAATCTTGTACGATGATGTTAAAAATTTCATTTGGAATTGACAGAAAAGAAATTCTTCCTATCAATAATTATAATACATGATAAACTGTTGTGATAAGTTTCTTACTTGTCGGTAGGAATTACATAATTCAAATCGAACTTGAGTAAGAAATTTAGCTCATCAGCATTACAGATGACAACATAACTCTTGTTTTTCAATTTAGAGTCGAAAAACATAACCAAAAAATCTTGAATCTATTGACTTAAAAAGTAGAATTTCTTGCAAAAGGGGGAAAACAGGTGCATTAACAATCGATATACAATGTATCATGGATCTGGAAAAATGTTTTAAATTCTTATTTTATTTTTGAAGTTACTTTAAACCTAAAAACGATATTTGAAGGTACTAATCAAATTTCATACAGTTGGCATATTAAAGGAAACAAACACAATACAATCACTATAGTTTTGTCTTGTATATATGTATGGTTTTGAAATCAATGAACATGAACATATGTAATAAATTCGGAATGAGATAGGCCCATTCCGACAAAACGAAGGAAACAAAAAAAACGTGTTTGTTAACCTGTTGTAGATAAAATTGGAATTTCATGAACTTCCATGGAAATGCATCGAGATTGAGAAGTATTGCAATTTGAGGTTTTTGCATCTCTCAAGATTATCAAGATTCACTAGGTTTTTTAAAAAGAGCAAGTATGCAAAACATCAAAATCTCCAAATTTCATAAGCAACCATCATTAAAAATTTCAGAAAGAAAGAAATTTTCCTTAACAACTTTGAAGTCTGAACATAAACAAATGTAATTGAAGACAAGGTTACTGTAATTGTAGGACAATAGTTAGGTATTACTGCACTTATTTTCCTCCTACCCTTCAAGTATTTTTTCCAGGTGGTTTTTTTTTTCTTGTCTATGCTGAATAAATGAGATTAGTAATTTTTTTCATTTGGAAAATTCGAGAAGACAGAGAAGTTGAATATTCCTTTTCGAGAAGACAGAGAAGATCTCGGTGTTTCACACCAAAAATCCTTTGACCACGCATGAACCTTGGATGGTGTAATAAGACATGACGCGTGAAAGTTGGCTAACAAAGTCGTCATGACCTTATTACGACCATTATTAACGATCAACCTTTTAGCTTTTTAATTAATAAGTTGGTACAAGTTTCTGCTTTTTTTACTTTGTAACAGAATTCAGTATGTTGTCACTGTAAAGTGAGGAAGTAAACTATAAAAAGGCAAATGTGACATTATGGGTCCCTAAAAATTCCCAATGCATAAAAAGCTAAATGTAATCAGTTGAAAGAGAATATCTAATAGAAAAGTGAAAAGGGTCACTCATGTTATTCATGGAGACTAAACTAACCAACCACCAGGGAAAAAGAAAGTCATAGACAAGTTTATTGGACATACTATCAGTACTTAAACTTTATGCCTGGGATTCCCTCAAATTCAACAACTTGTGGGGGCATACACTTAAGGAAGAAAGTTTGGGTCATAATCATAACTGATAACTCTTTCCTAAAAGTTCAATTGCAATTAACTTGTAGGGCACACCAATTCTGCTAAAGTAGATAAGTATTGTAGTCACTGGATTTTTCTTATTCTATAACCTTTCTAGTTTATATAAGCGAAATTAATGAAAGGATAGACAGGCGTTGACATCGCGCTGAAATGGTATTTTCAGTGTGATTCTAGAGAGTCGTTTGCTTGTTGAAAACACTAGGAACTACGAGAGCCATACACGAAAACGATGTATTATAAATGAAATATCATTTTCATGAAATATGAGTTGTGCAAATGAAGCAACCTATATACTTTGTTTCTTTTACTTTTTTTTTTTTTTTTTTTTTCTGGTAAATGTTAACAAAGAAGAAACATGCTTTACCAACAATGCTAGTGGAATATAACTTTCTCATGAACTCACCGAGGTTTTCTCCGGGACTTGAAGGGAATATTTGTTGGCGGTGATGGAGAAAACTCGAATGGCAAGTGAGGTGGCTCAGACTCGCCGGACAGCATACCAACAATCTCTGTCATCGTAGGACGTTTGGCAGGTGAGCGCTGAAGACACAGAAGTGCAGTAGTGACACAAAGCAGTGCTTGCTCTTGATCTAGTGAATGAATATTAGGATCAACAAGATCTAAAAGCTTCCCATTACGCGCAAGCTGCCTTGCCCACGAAATAAGATTAGCCCTTTCAAATTCTGACATAGGAGAGGCTGTTACTTGCAATGGCCTTCGCCCCGAGACCAAAACTAATATTAAAACACCGTAGCTATACACATCACTCTTCTCGGATAGCTGCCCACCATCACATTTCTCAGGGGCAATATAACAAACAGTTCCTCTCATACTCGGAGTACTACTAATACCACCACTTTTCGGGATTTCACCACTAGGACATTCTTGACTATTTCTTCTACGGTGTCTAAACTCGCCGCTCAAACCATCTAACCACCAATCGATACTTCCTTTACTATTACTCTTACTCTTTTTCTTCTGTGGCACAAACTCTTCATCTCGTTGCCACCACATCTCGCCAGTATTACTTCCTCTTCTTTTCTTCTTCTTTTTCTTCGACAATTCATCACAAAATTCCTCTTTCCACCATTCTCTCGGCTTCCGATTCTTCTTATCTGATTCCGATTTCTTCTTCTGCTGCTTTTTCTGCTGTGTACTCACACTACTATCATCTACCTCAGATGAAACCGGATCATTACTAGTCAACCAATCTTTCTTAGGCCTCTCTTTCTTTATCTCACTTCCAATCCACTCCATAACATAATCTTTCACTCTCCCCGAATCGCCACCACAACTATTATCCTGTTTCCACCACCAATCCCTACCCGAACCACCAACAACACCCCACCCCACTTTTCTTCCTCCCCAAAAACCTCCTATTACTACTATCAACACTAATCTGATCCGAAACACTCGCCCGTTCCAAATACTCAGACGGAGACGCATCAGCATCCACAACAGTAACACAGCAACTCTCGGGCGATACAGGGTCCACATTCACTACAACCTCACCTGTTACCACACTCTCGCTCTCCTCTCTAACCAACTTATTATTATCATCATCTAACGTTTCTATTTCTAGATCTCCTTCCTCTTCACCACACTCGACAAAACTCTCAACAATTTCACTCTCATCCAGGCCCAACACTTTCGCCAAACCAAAATCCGCTATTTTCGCGTTAAAATTACGATCTAATAAAACATTAGAAGGCTTAATATCACAATGAACAATAGGCGGATCACACGAACAATGAAGGAAATCAATTCCTTTAGCTACATCCAACAATATCATAAACCTAATTTTCCAATCCATAAGCTCAACACATTTTCTATACAACAACGCGTCTTGTAAGCTACCGTTCTGCATATACTCATACACAATCATCATCTTCTTCTTCCTCCTACACCTCACATCACAGCAATAACCTAACACCGATATCACATTCCCGGCGCGTGCACCACACGCGCCAGCCACGCGCGTGGACAACGACAGCTCGTTATGAAACTCGCGCTCGCCTTGCAACGATCCACAACCGTTCATCAGCTTCACAGCGATCTCCTTACCTGACGGCAACACGCCTTTGTACACCGAACCAAATCCACCTTGACCTAACCTGTTACTCACTGCAAATGCTGACGTGGCACGCCGGAGAACGTTATACGAAAACTGCTGTAACTGCACCTCCTTCACCGCTTGCGGCGGCGGCGACTTCAGATCCGCCGGAACAGTTCGCTTTCGCGACATTTTTCTATAGACAATAGCGAAAACTATAAACATTACGAAAACTGATACTCCGGCGAGAACGGAGTGAATCACCACTGATCCGTGGTGGTGATGACGGTGGCTATACGACGGCGGCGGCGGTGGTGGTGGTGGTAACGTCGTCGGAAAATCAGGTAACGGTGATGATAGTGTAGTCATTTTTTTATTTTTTTTTTATAAATTTTGAGTAGTGTATTAAGTTAGTTATAAACTTATAACAAACTTTCTCTCTCTAGAAAAGTGGTTTTGTCTGTTATGTTTGTTGTTTCTCTCTCTAGAATTTGAAGGAGAGCTTATCCGGTATATCGGATTTTGTTGAAGGTGAGCTGAACCAGTGTGAGTTTTAGTGAGTGAGTGAGGGGTTAGGTTAAAGTGACTGACGGTGAGGGTGATATAGGTTAGTGGGGAATAGTACACGTAGGTATGTTGTTAGTTGACTAATTCGGTCGTAGACTGCGTGTTTATAGCCGTTTTATTTCTACTCCTTAATATTTAAAGATCTAAAATATAAATTTGTTAATCATAATGATAGATTTTTTTTAAACTTTTTTTTTTTTTTTTACCAATTTGTTAAACGTATTAAATCCGCGACTTACATTTTATTTGAATAATAAAAGTATTTATAGACACTCTTTTTAGACATGTGGTAAGACTGTAAAAGCAAGGATCAAATGAGAAATAATAGTAAAATGAGAAGAATGAGAAGTAATCACAACCGTATATTTCAGATGCATCCATAATAAAAGATGCAACTCTCATGAATTTCTCTTTATTCATTCGAAATATGTGGCTAAGACTATTTCTCATTCTTATTATTATATTTTCTCTTCTCACTATATCTACACTCCATGTGGTAATAGTAACTGCGAATATCTCCAAATTTTATTTGGAGTAACTGTGAATATAACCGTTAACTCAACGTTGTTATAGTTTTTTATTTTTCAACCAACATAGTATAACGAGCAGGTTAGCCCGTGCGTTGCTGCGAGGCGGCCGTATTTATGTTTATGATAATATTGAGATTAGTTTGTTGCGACATTATCATTCCAACAATAAAATGGTACGAAGGTACATCCAACATAAGGCGAACTGACTCATTATGGTAATATATTTAACATTAGCAAAAATTTAACATCAGTCCATTGGAGAAAAGACGATTGTAATTATTATTAGCAAAAATTTAACATCAGTCCATTGGTTTATTTTTTAAGTGAGGCATCCTTAATTGTCTCATTGGCGTCAATATACAGAAGGTTGGACTCCCAAATCTGTTATTGTGAAGTGTTGTTTACCATGCTATGATTTATTTGATTATGCTAATCAATGGTTGGAGGAAGTAGCCCTGAAGAAATGCCGAGATCATTACGAGTTCTTCCTGTTAATAGCTTGGTACTTCATGGCTTGAACCTCTTCATCGTAGTCGGTACCACTCCTTTGTAGCGCACAAAATATCCTCCAATCTGTCACATTTACATTATAAAACAAATAACACCCGAAGATCAGTAAAGGGGCATATATGTGTAAAAATCAGATGATAGTTATCGTTTATGTTACATATGAAAAGAAGACGAAACAAAATTTGAGAAAACAAACAAACAACCTATGTAAATCTTATTTATTTTTGTATTGATGAACTGATACAAATTTTCATAATAAAAAAGAAGGAAGAATGTGAGCTACTCCGAATTTGTTAGACTCCTAGTCGTACCAGCTAGTTTCAAAACAAATTTTTGAATCTTTTTTTTCCTATAGCAAGTTTCAAACATGTAACCTCAAGTATTAAAGTGGCAAATCCTAACACTAAGCCAAATTAATTTTGTTAGCAGATATCTATTTATACTTATTTAAAATTGGTTCATAGATAAAAAGATGCAAAAGTATTCCCTATTGCAATATTCGAACTTGTGACCACATTTATAAAAAGGAAGGTGATTACCACTAAACCAAACTTTTAGCACCCTCTGAACCAACTCTCTAAACCAACTCCCTCAACTAACCCCGTAAACCAACACATCCTAAATTTCATCAATTCCTGTAACATAGATGATTATTTCGCTAATGCAAGAGATAAAGTATGATTTTCGAGAGATAACGCACTAACATGTTTCACATATGACCATATCCTTGGGATAATGCTACTTTTGTTTCTGTTGCGTTTTCATTATGATTAACTAAAAAAAAGTGCCCAAAAGGATCCATGTGATTTTTATCCATGTGATTTTTTATGTCATCCTACCCAGTGATGTAATGCTATTGATGATTTTGTATATATAGCACTTTTGTTTCTTCACATCATGCTCAAAACCTTAATTCAGTCATAGAACCTGATTGGTCTATGTACTTTTTGAAGTTTTGCTACTGAATGATCTACCGGATCTTTTTGGAACAATGTTTGTGATTTTCGCCTCAATGATGTCTGGCAATAGTTGTGTAGTGACCCTCTAGGAGTACAAACTTAGAAACCTGGGAAAAAATACACATAATTGTGAGACCATGAATTAGTAGCCTCTTTGAACGAAACGATTATGATATGTCAGAACATTATAAACATGATAAGTGAAAGTCGAGACTAATAAGTTTGTGATTTTAAAAATAGATATATCATAGGTGTATTGTCTTCCCAAAGGCTAAAGTTATGCAAAAAGACACTCAGTGAAGATTTCTATGAATGTGAGCAAAAATTTATAACCTTAGTGCATTTATTGATAGTGTACCGTTCTTCTATTTTAATTTGACTCTCCTTTGAGGCCACCCACAATCTTCATCCATAAGATAACACAAAAATTCTTTCAGACGTATCGGGTTTCGACATTCAACAAATGTAGGAAGCTTATACTTCAATAACCTTCTTAGTGGTAATAAATTATGCATCGTAGTATGTCCTGCGTATGTAAGCTCAATCAAACTCATGTAATCCAATATAGTTTCAATCAAATTCATGCTTAAAAGAAGGTTTTATGCATGTATTTTAGACATAATTATGCATCTCTATTGTGTGTTTATAAGATGTCGATGACACATTTCACTTCTACCATTAGTTTGTAGGATCCCCGTTACAAAGGCTATTGCAACCCATTAGAAACTGTTATGACTCATCTTAACCCAATATGACCATTAGCACATTACAGGTGATTTTTGGTCTAAAATATTTGTGGCAAGATCAAGGAGGTTTAAGTGAGCAAAAATCTGTGAGAAAAGTGTTGGGAGATTTGATGAATAAGCTATAATCGATTCTCAAACATGTAATCCAAGGCAAACAACCCCTATGAAATAGACTTACCACAAACAAAATTCTTTTAGGACTTTTATCAAACACATGGTAGCCATGAACCACCACATCAAACACATAGCGACAACAGTTTTTTTTTTTTTTTTTTATTTATTTATTTATTTATTTTAATGATGAAACAACAATTGTATAGAAAACAAAAAACATAGAATTAGATTAAAGTTAAAGCCTAAAATTGTTACAGAAACTTACCTATCTTACAAAGATCTACTCGTATGGCTTCAATCACGTATGCGGATGATCTATAGTTGAATATAAGTTCTGGATACAGTTTTTTTTTCTTCGTTTTTTTCTACTTTTTGTTTTTGCCTTTTGGTTTGTCTGATTTGTGATATTGGTTTGTAAAGATAAAGATCAAGTGAAATTTTGAGTACTATCAAGAAAGTTCTGTTGCAGAAAAACCATGGGGTAGCAACTTGTATGTCTTAGTACACTCTTGAGATACACTTGGATGGTGGATGTTGAATGTACAGACATTAGGTGCATTTGGTCAATAATCAGCTTTGAACTTCTATTACAGTGTAATTAAGGTGGATCATTGGTGCACAGTAAATTTTGAAACTACATTGGACCAATGGCATAATGCCAAAGGTGCATGTTGTCTACTGTTACAACATAAATCACTTCAAACGGACCAATAGAATGCCACATTAAAAAATAACGGAGGGGTTAACGATTCCTTAATTGTGGTAGCCAATTTTTATCTTTATAATATTATATAATACATAACAAACATCATCACCAAAACACTCATTTTAACACAAATCTAGCCAACAAAAACCAAAATCACACACACAATAATAGCAACAACTTTCACAGCTCGGTCGTCTGAACGACCAAATTCTTTCTGTGAGGTGCCAACAAGGCAAAAGGACGAGTTGTCCATGCCTTATTACCACTAGTCTTAGAGTGGACGGTGTGGTAACGCGGAAGGGGAGGTTAACCCCTAACGCAGATGCGTTATGGGGCGTTAACCACACCCTCATTCTCGTTAAGGGAAGGTTAACGTGGGAGTGTTAGTTAACGCCACGTTAAGGTTGCTTCAAAAATAAAATAAAATAAAATAAATAAATTTTCATTTCACTCTCTAAACCATTTAAAATAAATTTTCACTTACACCCCTTCAACCTATTCAAATTCAAATTTAAATTTAACTGGTTAATTCTGAGCGGGATAAATAAAGTTCATATTTGAAATTTAAAAATCAAATATGAGCAGGATTTATTCAAATTCATAAAATCAAAATCAAAATCAAATCTGCCTATATATACAACTCTACCTGAATTGTTTAGCACACACAACTTAGACACACAAGTTACACACACAACTCACACACACAATTCCCAAGTCCACAACAACTGCCGGGAACTACCTTTCCAAGTCCACCACAACTGCCGGAAACTACCTTTCCAAGTCCACCACAACTGCCGGAAACTACCTTTCCAACTCCACCAGAAGAAGTTGAAGTTTATTCAACTCCACCAGAAGATGTCTTTCCGGTTTTCCAACCGGAAAATGTATTTGTAAACACTCCACCTCTTAACAATCCAATTGTTAACACTCCACCTATTAACAATCCACCTGCTAACAGTCCACAGGTGGACCTCGAAAACAATCCATTTGGGTTTAGTGAGGCTTACCTTCGTGAACTTGCGTAGGACGAGGAAAATTATAGAGAGATTATGGAAAATGAGGCACGCGAGGAAGCTGCTCGTTTGGAACAAGAAGCCAGGGAAGCTGAATATCTTAGGGAGAACTACTTTGACATCATGGAGAGAAGTACTTTGCTGGCGAGTTTAATTCCTCTTCGAGTGATGAGGGTTACAACTCAGATGATTCGTATTCTTAATTTGTAGTTTTATTTTCATCAATCTCGTTGTAGTTTTAATGTTTAATGTACTTCGTGTTTAATGTTTAATGTACTTTGTGTTTAATGTTTTTTAATAAATGAAGTGTTTATTTTAGTTTAGGGGTAGAATTTGAAAATATTTGAGTTAAAGTTTAACCTTGGGAATGTTATGATAAGGGGTGTTTTTATGTGAGTTAAGGTGAAATGTTAAAGCTGATTGTCGCTGACGTGGCAAATGTTAAAGCTTGACCTAAGGTGACCACACCTTAGGCTCTTAGAGCATCCACAATGGGTAAAGTGGTTTAAAACTTTTTACTATTCTAAAAAGCCTTTTAAAAGAGTTTTTTGCATTACAACTAAACTTTTGAAAAGCTTTTCTACAAAGACTTGATAAACATCAAGTTTTTTCTCAAAGTTTTAGCTATTAAATGTATAATACATTAAATGCATTAAATGAATCAAGTCTTTAAGACTTGATGCATTGTAGATGGAGGAAGATCCTCTCAAGTTGGAAACACAACTTGACTCAAGTTAGGAACTTATAAGCCATTAGATTTAATCCAATGGCTCAAATCAAAAGAACTTCTTTTGATTTGAATCATTAGATTAAATCCAATGACTCACAGTCGTCTAATTTGAGTCAAGTTGTGTAATACAACTTGAGAGGATCTTGATCCAATGCTCTTAGTACTCACCTAATTTCATTTAAAAGGTATGTTTGCACGGAGCGGTGTAGAGCTTTTTGAGGCGGTGAGCATTAAGCATTTTAAATTTTAGCAGTCGTTTAGCAAAAGAGCATTGAACTTTGACTAATTTTTAGGAAGACTAATTTTTCAATACTTCTTTAAGAGCGGTGATGGAGAACTATAGCTCGTCTTGCGACTCACGACCATAACTCATCGCTTCATCGCTACTACTCATTTCTACTTTTAACAAACTCACCTAAAACCGAATATGTTTTTGTTTGTATATCATTTCATAATATACTAAACGATTACTCGCTTATAACGGCGACACTGTAACTAGCGTCAATTTGTTTGTGTGAGCTTATATTTTAATTTTTCTTATATATGGGTGTAAGTGTGAGTGAAGAAAGATTGTGGATTAAACTATTTAAATACTTAATAGAGTGTATTGCATTTTATAAGTAAAGTTATTTTAATCAAACAACATTAATTCTTTTATAAGTTTTTTAAGTTTTAAGCTAGACCAAAATTTGAATTTTTTTTCTTTACATATAGTAAAAATTAACTTTTTCTTAAGTTTAGTGTTGTGGATATCTTTAACAAATGGCTTGTGTCCTAGTGGTACTCATGTTGTGTGAGAAACTCTCTAATCAAATGGTTGTGACTTCAAGTTCTGCTTAAGAAATGTGAGATAAATTTGTGGTATAAATATTGTCATATAGTTAAAAATTGCCTTTTAAAAAAAATTGTAGTTGTTATGTATTTGTGTGAATACATACAGAGTATTACAATTGATCAAGGTTATAAATAGCGCGAGGCGTGGCGTGGCGGCATGACCAAGCCTCACGCCTTTGCAGCTAAGGCGAAGCTTTTGCGTTTATAAGGCGTGGCATAAGGCTAAGACAAAGATGAAAATATTTATATATTCATATCATAATTCATATATATCGAGTTTACAAAACATGCCAGGCGTAAGGCGGCGTGGCGTAGCGGCACGACCAGCCTCATGCCTTGGAGGCTTTTTTCTGGCCTTTGCGGCGCCTTTTAAAACAGTGCAATTGATGGTATAAAAGTGGCTTGCTGAATAAGTATTTAACTTTTTAAGACATAATAATTAGACAAAACTTTTACAAGAAAGGTTTAAAAACACATGAGTGAGAAATAAAAAAACTACTACTACAATTCCACTACACACCATTAGAATGCGAACCACCAGAACATATATTGAGAAACAAGACCAGAGATCGCATACTCCCAACGCTTTTATCAACAGATCAAAACCATATCAGCAATCTTGAAGACCTGTTGCACCAAAACTTACAAATCACCTCTCTTTGCTGGGTTAATATACAAACAAATCACTAAACTTTGCGAAAAATTTGTCCTAAGTCACTAATGTTTTATTTTTGTCATCTAAGGTACTCAACTTCACGAGTTGTTTAAACATGTTACTGAACCTTTAAAATGATGACATTGCATATTTTTTTAGTACAAAACGGTCCTTGTGGTTAGTCGGGTGTCACGTATTTAGTCCCTAGACCACTATTTCTGTTAGTTTAAAAATATGTGTGACACCCGACTAACAGAAATAGTGGTCTAAGGACTAAATCCGTGACACCCGACTAATCACAAGGACCGTTTTGTACTAAAAAAATATGCAATGTCATCATTTTAAAGGTTCAGTAACATGTTTAAACAACTCGTGAAGTTGAGTACCTTATATGACAGAAATGAAACATTAGTGACTTAGGACAAATTTTTCGCAAAGTTTAGTGACTTGTTTGTATATTAACCCTCTCTTTGCTTGTATACTCTTTGTTCTAACTGTTTTAGATTCCAGATGTCTTTTGTAACAACGAGATTAGATCCGTTGTCGGATGTCTTTAGTAATATAATTTTTTTTTTTTTCCCAATGTTTTTAGCCAGCAATGTTCAAATCTTTTTTTTTTTTTTTTTTGCACATAATCACATGGATTTAGTCTAATTAAAATAGGAAACCTTACACATCTTTAATATATACTTATAATGTTAAGCAATGTTCAACTTACACACATGGATTTAGTCTAATTAAAATAGGAAACCTTACACATCTATGAGGTACATATTATAAATTTATATTTTTATGAAAATAATTTAAAACTTCATCTAAATAAAATTTAGGGTAAATTGTATAAATTGTCCCTGAAGTTTGGCCAAATTGTAAATTTTGTCCCAACTATTTCGAAAGTGCAGGTACCGTTCATGTGAGAAACCTTTGTGTAAGTTTTGGTCCCTGGTTTTAACCAGGGTTAAGTGTATTCTGTTAGCAGTTACACTTTAGCTCTTTGGCCAACGACCATTGCAACGTCTATCCTTTATACTAACAGTTGTTTATAATTTAAAATTTTTGGTTTATTTAAAGTTTTTCGATTTTTTATATACATTTTTACGAAAACATATACGTTTTTATACTCTTTTATATACGTTTTTATATACTTTTTATACGCTTTTGGATACTGATTACGTATGTTTATGATAATACATAAATTAAGTCCCCATGTTTAGACAAAGCTCATTATTCATATAATGGCCCAAAGGCCCCCATCTCATCATCGTTGCACTATTTCCACCCTATATATACCACATGATATAGGAAATTAGGGTAAGTAAGTCACACAAGCCTCTTCCAACAGAGCACACTTTACTTTACAGCCTTCTTAGGCTCCTCTCCCACCAATAGTAGATCTACATCCGCTATTGTCTAAAACCCTTCTCTTCATCCTCTCTTATGAAATAGAGATGAAGGTACCACAAAACCCTTCCCCTCACCCTCTCCTACGAGGTAAGACGGAGGTACCCGGTCGATGTTAGTGTTACCCCGACTATAGGAATATCTTCCTTCTCACGGGGTCCTTACTGTTCTACACGGGAAACCCGAGCATCCGACCTCCACCACCAGACTTATACTCGTTTCACACATGATACGTGAACATGGCGCCATCGGTGGGACCTGGCACAAAAAGCTTGTTTCGATCTTCGCTGTCTCGATCTATTGACGGCGATCCTCCACTTTTTCAGGTTCTAAAATATCATCTTTGTGGTTTTATAAACTTGGCTATCATAAAAAAGGTATCATTCAAAATAGTTTTATTTATTAATCACCAGTTTATTGAAATAATATATCTATTTTCAAACCTCCCAGACTAAAGAAAAAGGGTTGTGGATGGCCTAGCTCTCTAGCCTTGCTCCCCACCCTTGCTTTCTACCCTTGCTTCATAGCCTTGGAGCATGGTCTAGCTTTCTAGCCTTGCTCCTCACCCTTACCTTCAAGTGTTGCTTCACGGCCTGAACGTGGCCTGGAACGACCTGACTCGGTCTGGTCACGACCTGAACGTAGCCAGGAACGACCTGACCCAGCCTGGACACGACCTAAACGTGACCTGGAACAACCTGACCTGGCCTGAACATGACCTAAACGCGGCCTGAAACATCCTGGTATGGCATGGCATGGTTGTGAACGTGGCTTGGTACGGCCTGACACGACCTGGTACAACGCCCTGGTACAACCTGGCCCGACTTGACATGGCCTGAATGTGGCCTGATATGGCCTGAACAACCCGATACAACCTAAACGCGACCTCAAACAGCCTGGTACGGCTTAAACGCGACCTAATACTGCCTGGTATGGCTTAAACGCGACCTCAAACGACCTGGTACGGCTAAAACGTGACCTGGTACATCCTTAAACGGCTTGGTACGGCTTAAACGCGACCTCACATCAGCCTCGAACGGCTCAATATAGGCCCCGAATGGCCTTACATCAGGCTCAAACGGCAACTGGCTCACACGCCAACGGGCTACGATGCTAACAGGATCCGACACTGATGGAATCCGATGCCAACGGGCTCAGACGCCAATGGACTCAGACGCCGATGGGCTTAGACGCTATCCATACTTTCATGCCATTCAGGCTCTAATGTCATTAAGGCTCTGACGTCATTCAGACTCAGACGACATTCAGGCTCAAACGTCATTCAGGCTCAAACGCCCTTAGGATCTGAGTCATCTGACCCTTTAGGTCCGGAACCCAAAGGATCTGACCCTTAAAGCTCTTAGGCATTCAGGCTCCAACGCCCTTCAGGCTCATATGTCAGTAATCGACTATGACCTGCTAAACAAATGCTAGTCTAGCACACTATAATCCAGGTATTATGATGCAGGTTTTACGGACCAGGTTTTAATATTTATAAAGTCTCATTATACCTATAATCTACCCTAATGCACTAACGGGCAGTGTACCCGGTCGTGTGTAGTGTAGTATTCGGTAAAATCGATGTCGTCCCAATAACTATGTGTGTGGATTTAAACTAAGTCTAGGTGTCACAGATTTAAAGGTAGAAATGATTAATTAATAACTAAATACAAGAAAATAAAATAAAGAAACTAAATAAAGGCGAGGGTTGTGATCAATAGAGGAGAAGTGTGCTAACCTAGTTACTCATCCTATCAAGTTAAGTTCACGTTTAATTACTTCCAATTGCTTCAAGTGGGGGTAAAAGTCGCTAGGAGAGCATTTGGTCAGTTCGTCCTAACCTATCAGCAAAGGCCTTCCACCGGAGAACTAGCTACTACCCTTGTAAGTCCAGTTGTTTTTAGTCCCCTAAGCCAAGTCATTAAGTTCTGCTACATGCAAGATTCATAACAATAAGTGCCCGGGCGCTATCATCTTAAACACTCATCTCTAACTTCTTAAGTTCATCTAAACGGTAGGTGATCAGTTGGTCAAATCGCACAAGCGAAGAAGGGTCGTCAGTTGGTCAATTCTTACCCTTCCTACTCAGTCTAACTACTTAGGGTCAGTTGGTCATATCTCTGAAGTAACTAGCCACTATCGCCATTCAAAACTACCGAAACAAGGGTAGCTACCAACATACTATGCATGCATACACTAGAAACAATTATATAGAAGCAATGTAAACATAAACAAAACAATCAAGGAATCATAACTAGGCTAGCACCAGAGGTGCTTAGCCGTTCATATTAACTAAAACAATCAATTCAATGTTTAACATATCGAAATACATGAATTGAAAGTAAAGAAATGATAAATTGCTAATGCTTATCATAGGGGAGTGATTTCTCCCTTGGAGATGACTTTGTATGCTCCTCAAGATCTGCCTCCAACCTTCTACCCACGTTCTCTGATTTGGTGTGTGGAGTGAATGAAATAGAAATGCTGGAATTTGGGCGGTATTTATAGGCCAGATCTGGTTACGGCGTAACTTAAGTTGAGAGTTACGTCGTAACATCAAATTCTTCGTATTTTGCTCTGGAAAAGCTAGTTACGGAACATCATGAATGAGTTACGCCGTATCTTTAATAAATCATGGTTACTCCGTATTTGTGGAATGAGTTACGGCGTGGTTTGCAACGCGCTGAACATCATTTGACCTAATTAGTTACGTCGTAATCCTAGGAGGAGTTACGCCGTAATCTTCGCTTTAGTTGGTTTTCCGAGTCGCGCTCACATTGCGGTAATGTGAGAGGAGAGTTACGCCGTAACATCTTCAAAATAGGCATACTATCATATATCTTCAATAAACTCTCCAAATCCGCGTCTCCTTAGCTCCAATGCTCATAATTTACCCGAAAGCGAAATATAGAGGAAAACGAGCGTAAATCCATGTAAATGATATAAAATACGAGCATTATCGGGGGAAATTGACACTTAATATTCAGGACTATTTGATGTTATCAAATATTCCCCCACTGAACTCTATTTGCCCTCAAGTAGACCTTATTAGATAGATTCCTAAAAAGATATCTCCCATACCTGGAAAATATAAGTTTACGAATCCCTTATGCTAGAATAAAACAATGCCGAACACCTCACGAAATGGGAACAAAACACTCAAATCTCTCAACTATTCTAAGTGTCAATTTTGGGGTGATCACTCAACGCACAGTCATAGCATGTAATATATCATAAGCTTGGCGGTTACACAAATCTCCACTACTAGAGTTAAGGCCTAAACAATTCTTGAAGGCAATATGGGTAGACACGACAAAGGTTAAGGGTGAGTCGTCATTACTAACATGTCACGGCGAAGTGGACAAAATAAATGATACATGACCAAATCCATGGCCAAGACACCAAAGATTGCTCGCTGCATCATCTAGACACGCTTCATGACTAAAGGGTAGGATAAGACATGTGATAAAATTGGTGTAAAATAAAATCAAGCAAATAGTCTAAATCTATAACCAAGTCATCACCACTTACCGTTCATCCAAAGTTCAAGTTTTGAAGTTAAGAAACCGGATCATGATAATACTAGGTAGATGTGCCATTAGAGGACGTCATGATGGGCACATTACCTTTTCTTCAACTGTTGGCGCAATTACCAACTCCATTCTTCAAATGTGACCGAGGTGGCCTCCTCGATACTAAATCCATAATAAGCTCATAACATAGTGCTTATAACTTCGCACTTTATAATCAAATAAATAACACATTTTTTATTTTTTATTTTTTATTTTATTTTTTTACATAACATCCCCCCCCCCACTTGAGATGAATGAGAACTTGGGGGGTCTTCAATGATCTTTTAAGAATATGTCATCGACGAAGGTGTGATTCCCGAACCTTTCCACTTGAACCTTGAACTTAGGCAAACAATGACTTCCCAATTACAAATAAAGACTACAGGGTAGGCTAAGGTGTAAGGTTGTAACGAAACAATATGTTGGGTGAACAATATGAAAGGAATTGCTCAGATGGGTGTATCTAGGGGTATCTTGCACTAAAGGTGAGTGCAACAAACGGTTTAACATGGGGGTCGAGAAGTCGATGTGACTAATCGATAGACACATAATGATAGGCTATTTGGGTGATAATCCTATAATAATGCCTTCTTAAACTGAAAAGTCCAAATACATCGAGCTAACTCAACATACCTCGTCCATGGTCTCGAAATGATGCAAAGGCCAAGTTCTAAAGTTTACAAGCTACCGGCACACTCATATTTTGGTGGATTTGGGGTAAAAATTTGAAAACGGATAAGGCTAATCTCACCATATAATATCAAGGGTTATAATGTGCTCGACTAAGATCTAATCTAGTTAGGTTAAGAAAAACATGTCAAAATTAAAAATGGCATAATTTTTTAAAATAAACTAGAAAAACGAGGGCAAAATAAAGTTCAAGAGACAATTCTACTCCCGTCCCCTCACTTGAAGTGTACACACTCCCTTTTGTACTAAGCGTTAAATAAAGGTGAAGAGAAAGTAGAATTAGGCGAGAACTTCCCCGAAATTTGCTCCAAAAGAAAGAAGGCCCACGAAAAGAATCGTGCCTTCGCATAAGCATCCACGAGCAAACTTCAATCCCTGAAATCATACTACCGACAAGCATAATTCTAAAAAGAAAAATAAAAATGAAAAAGAAACCTAACTCACTTTCGTAGGAATAACGGTTGCATTTAGCGTATGAAACAAGCCTTTTAAACCACTTGGTGTCCCAAGTGGACGAGTGTAGTCTCGTGAGGGCTTACAGGGAACATACCCACAAAGTTCATTTAAAAACTAATATAAGGTTATTGTGTTTAAAAAGAAAGAAGTGTTACAGAGGATAGTAACGTCGTAATTCCTATTAGGAGTTACGTCGTAATTAATGCAAAACATGGCAGACGCTACAGGAGTGTAGCTATGTAACACCCCCAAATCTCGGTACAGCGGAAGACTTAATCAAGTTTTTGGGGCGTTACGAATGGATTGGTATCTCACACAAGTATAGTAAACAAGATAGTCATTTTCATTCAAAACCAATCCCAAATTTAATGTTCAAAACATTAATCCAAAAGTATAAATATTAGGCCCAAAACATGATTTAATAAAATAGGTCCCCATAATTTATCAGAGTCAAATATGATCCTTGAACCATGCCTCATTGCCAAGCTTCCACCGAACACGTATTCCAACATCATTTAAATACCTGAGAAAACATGCTAAAAGGTCGACTTCTTTTGGTGAGTTCATAGGTTTAAGTTCAATAAAACATAGTGGACCTGTAGGAGTTGATTTGCTATGCGAGACTTAAGATAGATATACATCATTCACAAACCGTTTCATATCCAGTGATCACACGGGCCCAACGACTCTAGTCCAGCACTGTCGTAGCAAAGTCTAGAACAATTGCTAACCCCGGACTAGGTCGAGGTAGAAGTCTACTCTTAGCTAGGAAACAGTTATAGCAATTAGGATTGCTACCCTAGTCTAAGGCAACGACTACCACACATCTATCTAAACAGTTAAGCACATAAGCAAATCCAAATAGTTTTAAAGGTCCAAAAACAGTAGCATGATTCTCACCCCAATTTAGTTAAGAACGTAGATAAAAGTGGGGCTATAAAACTCACCTCAAGCAAGCAACACACAAATAAACACTAGCAGAAGATAACAGGTAATCACGGCTCAGCAACTATCGACTCGGCACAACCTATTAATGTAAACCAATTTTAATATATATTTCCCAAAATCAACGTTATCTATCCCAATGTATTCCATTTCGTTATTTCCAAAAATGTCTCGTTTCACCGTTTAGTCCTAGTGTTTGGTATCCTCATGTGGGTGTATCGACTCAATATGATGCCATGAATGCACTCAAACAACCAATATGTGACTCAATGCAACACAATGAGACATCTAAGCGATAAGCTCCATTGTCCAATAAGTTTCGGAATAAATAGCAGACCTTATCGAATTCGTCAACTCGATAAACTCAATTATTTATTCGTGTAGCGCTTATTATCCCATAAACCGGTCGCATCCTAAAGAGTCATAAGGATAATTCACCCATTAATAAGGTTACCCAACGTATCTAGCGGGCTCTTATTAGATTCGTCAACCTAATAAGTACGCTACCCACATGGATCAACACTATTAATGTTAGGTTATCCGTAACCCATGCACACAACGTAAGTAAATAAATACTTGAAACCAGTATTAAATGCCCATAATTGGCATATTTTGATAAACGTGTACTCGAAATATTAATTACTTATTTATTAGAAAACCTTTCCATTTTTAGTCGTTAGTTTCTATTTAAAATAGTGAATAACAAGATAAGTCTTGTTATCGATATTTTTGGTATAAAAACCTTTTTATTATTAACGTTTCATAGTTTATTAGCATTTTCATATATACTTTTCGTCAAATTCCAATGTTAGTTTCATATCGTTATTCGTTTCGAGTCCACAAGCACGAGTCATGACTTCTCGGCTTTTAATCAATCAATAGTCCAAACTATACTAAAGTCCATGTTACGGCGTTGTCGGGGTCAACTATTAACTAAAAAGTCAAAGTAACACCGACGTTGCTCAAAGTTGACAATATATATATCAAGTCCAAATAAAAGTCATAATAGCGCAATTCAATCCCAAATCAACTCAAATCAATCTCGCCAACCAATCAACCAACCAAATGTACCCGAAACCAATGTTATGACCCTAATGGTCATAACACGGTCATGGTTAAGACCATGTGAACCAAACAAGCTCTAGAAGCTTTTCGGCTCCACGCGTCTCATCCAAACACCAACAACATCAACCAACAAGCTACCACGACAACTCGACTCGGACCCTTGGTCCTTGAGGGTTACGTACACCATCACCCACGACCCCATCGTGGGTCTTGGTGGTCGTATGCCCCATGTCTCACATCCAAACACTCCCAAATCAATACCACAACATCCAAACACAATCAATAAACCTCCAATCACTATCCAAACATCAAACTCATCAACTATTCCTAATCAAAAACATAAAACATGACCAAAAATGCAAAAACCTAACAATATGATACACCACATGATACCAAATCACTAGCTACATGTTTATTTAAATGTTAATTAGATTTAATCCCATGTTTGAACCAAAACCCAACTAGGTCGACACATATACGAGCCTTGTAAGCCTCGTACGTGACTCCCCATAGCTCATACGAGCCAAAACAATGCTCCATTTACCTTTTCTAAATCCGATCTATAAAACCCACTTGAATCCCTAAAGATTCGAAACATATTTTCAAGATTTGGAGATGTTATTGAGGTCTATATGGCGCGTGCTATATATGGTTGGAAAGAGGGGAGAAAGATCTTTAAGATGGTGGTGGTGGTGAGTGGTCACTCACCGACGTATGGCCGGAAATGGCCGAAACATTGGCCGGATATTACAAGGGTGGCGGCTAGGGTTTGTGTTTTAGGTTTAGAGTTTGTAGAGAGAGAAAGGGGAGAGAGAGAAAGGGTGTGGTGTGTGTATTTTAAAGAGAGAATGAAAGGGTGGAAATGAGGTGAGGTGAGTGTATATATATTTGAGGGAAGGACCAAAATGCAAACTATTTTGGGAGGGAGGGGTGGCCGGCCAAGGAGAAGGAGAGGGGTTGTGGGCGTCATTTTTTGTAAATTATCCCGTTTACCCATTCCCGAGCTCATATATTGTCCCCCGAGTGTCCCACGATATTATTATCGTTATTTATGTTTTTCCACGAGTTTTGACTATTTATTTGTCAATTTTCGAGTTACGCTCTAAAAGTTACGTTATTTCTCGTTTTAGGCGTTTATAGTGCCGAATCGAATAGTGTCTATCAAGAAGAGTTAAACTCACACGATAACTCATCAATAATAAAATAAACCATAAAAACCAATAGACGATATAAAATCAAGTCATGGTTGATAAAAATAGTGTTAAAGGCAAAACTTGGTTTAGTTTAACGTAATGCGGTTACCTAAAATAGACTCCCTAAATTGCCAGTTGTCACAAGCTACGGCGTAACCATTGCATGAAATTACGCTGTAATTGGTAATGCTCTGAGAAGAACTACTGCAAGAAGTATGTTACGACGTAACCATAAGAATGAGTTACGCCGTAATTGTGGATAGATCAGGTCCCCGTTCAGCATGCTGCAACAACTTTCTCCGTTTTCCTGCAAAAATGGTTAAAAACACAAAACCCAACAGAAATGGAAATAAAACAAATGAAATGGATAATTCGGGTTGTCTCCCAAAAGAGCACTTTTCTTTATTAACGAGTCTTTAAGTTAGACTCAAAGCCTCGGGGCTTTATGGTGGCCTTTGGACTTGGCCAACCTTCTCCATATCCTTCATCAAGTTATGTCTGACACAGGCAACATTTGTAGCGGTGTGGAGATATTACTTAGTCTCGATCTTTCGAATTTTACAAAAAATTTCGTCCGGCCCCAGGTGGTATCGAGTAAACTCATACTTTTCAGCAACAATCGGTGGTGGCCTCTTATACGGAATGCCAAGAAGTTTGCACCTTCTTTGCTTATATGCTTCATCGTCGGGGTCAGTGAACCCATCTTCACCTTGTAGTTCAAAGTAATCCAAAATCCCTTCTATATCATCATCGTCGGACTCGATACCTTTAAACCATTTATCGTCGAGTAAATCTTCCACAAGTACCCATTTGCATTCCTCTTTCTCTTTGATATCTTCATCCGCTACTTCACTTATGTTGTTTGGAACTTCTTTGCTCGGGTCTTCTTTACTTATGCATCCTTTTCAGATCTTCTCTTTAGTTAACGCATCTACCTTCCCATATTTGATTTTGACCCAATTGTCGAATCATAAATTGTCTAGCCAAGGCAACTCTGTTCTTTCCGCATCATTGGTTGAGGTCCATAAGAATTCATCTTCCCCGACTCTCTCTATATTGCTTCCCCCGTTATATTCATCATCAAAAGGGTTGCAAGATGCCAAAAAGACTTTGTCAGGGGTTTTTATCTTTTCACACCCATGACTATGAGCTACTTTGTCATTGGTGTTGCCTGAAGGAATACCTTTGCAGGAACTCTCATCGTTGATTTGTTTTATGGACTTTCCTTGAAGAAGATGTTCTTCATACTTGAGCTTCAAATTTCTCAACAAAATCGTATTAATGATTGCATCCCCGAACCTTACCGAATACCAATCACTGAAGGATAGATCTCCAAAATCAACGTCGTGCCTTTCTAACTCATGAAGGCATATCCATATTTTGTCCTTTATATTGCTACCCCCGTTGCAATATTAACGAAAGGGATTACATGTTGGCCAAGCTCGTGTGGACCCGTCTTCCGTGATCATTAAGGGATCGCAGCAGTGCTTGATTGGTGGTTCCTCTTCTTCATTGATTGAAAATTTAGCTAATCTTTCTTCATCGTTAAGTGCAGTCCACATGTATCTATTATCATTAACCCTTTCCTTATCGACCCCTCCATCGCAGATTTTGTTTTGAGGGTCGCATGAAGCCCATAGATCATACCACTTTCCATTATCAATTGCCATAGCCTTACACCAATGATTCTTCCTTTTAGACTCGTCTAACTCGGGAGACTTGTCATACTTCGTATCCTGGTTAAGCCGTAACTCTGATGTTTGAGTTACGGTGTAACTCTCTTTTGTCATTAACATCATTATCTACATTTATCTTGGACTCATTGGCTGATTTATCATTTTCAGAAAACACGACCTTATATGCTGATGAGTGTGTAAATACTCATCATTTTTGTACAAAATAAACTGCAAAATCATCTGAAAACACTCGAAATACATCAAAATGATAAAATATCACAAATCGGTGTTTTATGTGTTTCAAATGCAAAATATCAAAATCGATGAAAACATATCAAATTTGCAAAATTGCGCTTTAGTCCCCAAGTTTCAAAAGTTGTCAAAAGCAGGTCCACGAGCACATAATTTCAAAAGTAAAGTCACCAAAGGTCCTTTTAAAATCAAAAGTTGTCAAATTTAGTCCTTTGGTGAAAATATGAAAAGTTTGAGAAAAGTACAAAATGGTCCTTCAAGTTTCAAAGTTGGCGTAATTGGTCCACGAAAATGTGAAAATGGCAACATTGGTCCTTGTATTTTTGAAGATTGTCACTTTAAGTCCTTGGAACATCTTTGCAAGATTGGCAGTTCAAGTCCTTGCAATTTCGGCATTTACACCTTTAGTCCTTGGATTATTAAACCCTTTGACTCATTTTTGGACCCCCTTTCATAACTTTGGACCCCTGTCATTTTGAATTATGAACCCCTTCCATTATTTACCACTTGGGTCAAACTGGTCAAATATCTCAACCCGCCAATAAGTCATCCCCTACCTGCTTCCCTGAAACTCAGCTAAACCCCATCCCCCCTCCTCCATTTCCACTCAAACCTGTTCCCTCACCTCCAACTAGCTTCCAAGCTTCATTAATTGCTTCCCTAACCCCTCACTCAACCCCATTTGTCAAACACAGAAAAATGGCGCCAAAAATCTTTTTGAACGGTTGAGATTAATTTGAGCCATCCAATGGCTATGGATTGGTGGGAATTCATCAGAAGTGAGAGAAAATGCATTTGGGTATAAAAGAAAGGCAAAAGGAAGCAAGTGGAGAAGTCTACTAGTTTTAATTTCATTTTAATGTCGTTTTATCTTAAATTCCTTAATTTAGTATAAAACTTGTAATATCTTGTTAAATTGTATCGCTTTAAAGTGTTTAAGAGTTTTGAGACTTAATGCAAGCAAGAATTTCGATTATGTTTACAAATGCAACTTTCTAGCTCATTGTTTCAATTTGCAATTTCAAAACCTAAATAAAAGTGTTTAGAAGCTTAATTTAAAGTTCATATCGACTTGTATAAGCTTATTATAGCTTTGACAAGCCCCATTCAAGTTTCCATTCATTTTGATTATTGGTCAATGAAGTCAAACAGGTCAAAAGGATGTTGGAAATGGAGATAGGTTGATCGCGGCTTGGATTTGGGTTAAAATGGTTTAATAATAGTGGTCTTTTGTTCGGTTTTAGCTTGCATAACAGTTGGACAAGTGGTGAGTTATTTCTCAATTTTCACTTTTCATGCCATTTTGTCTTTCATGCTTGTTTAAGTAATTGTTGTCACCAATGGGTAAAACCTGTTTAGATAATTGTATTTAGGCCATTTGGACTCTGTTGGATCATTCTTACAAGTTTGAGTGGTGTTGAGATCATTTTAACTCCAAATCAGTAGTTTTCAAGGAGTGTTTGGATTGACTGATCTGTCTGTTTCTCAGGCTTATTCAGTGGTTAGAAATGGTTGAGTTATGCTAGTGTAGTCCTAATTGACTCAGATCAGTCTTAGTTTGTTGCTTGTTAGCTTAAAAAAGTCAAAAGTTCCTTCAAATCTGTCTCACTTGCTCACTGTTGGAGTTTTAAAAGTGCAACATCTTATTTTGTGTTTAGAAATCATTAATCTAGCTTGCAGTAGTCTTAATACATCTTAATATATCCTTTTCAGTTCAAAGATTTGAATCAAAGTTGGAAAAAGTCAACTTTTCATATTTGCTCAAAAGTCAATTTGCATAAACTGTGCTTGGGCTCGCTTAGATGGATTTTTCATGGACTCATGTCTCGAGTCAATTTTAGTGATTCTTGTTGTTTTAAAACTTCCCCGGTCTAATGTCTTATGGCTATTTTAGTAGATTTTGTGATTTTTCTACAAGCTCAAATCGGCTTGTCTAAGTGATGCTAAGTGCCTGTGCAGGCACTTGCTTCTCTGACAATGATTGTGCAGACCTTGCGATCTAGCCCGAGTTCATCTTAGCTCAACAAGGGTTGGTCTTGGGTCTATTGGTTCTTGGCTAGGTCCTCTGAGGTTCCAATTTGTAGTTTTCCTTTTCACTTATCTTAAAGCTTTTGATAAGCTTAAAGTAGGCCCTTGTCATTGTTTTGTGCTTATAATCTCAAGTCTCAAATCATGCTAGCTTGTGGTTTAGAGGATTAGGATAGTTTAATCTTGTTTCATTTGAGTTCCTTTAGCATAATATTGTCCCTGTTTTGATTTGGTGCTTATTGGTCTTCATTAGCTTATCCTAAGTGCTTATTTTTAAGCACTTTGTGCATCAGTTTCAATTCCTCCCACACAAGTGCCTGTTTTTCTACTTTTCCCAGCTTCTTAATATCATTTTAGACTTTTCCTGCAATTTTCAGATTTTTCCAAGTTCATTTGCTATTTTTCTTAATTTAAATTAGTTTTTAAGCACTTTTAAATAGCATTTAATAAAAAAAAATTAAGAAAAGGTTCAAAAAAATAATTTTTCAATTTTCTTAAGTTTAGATAAATATAAAAAGAGAAAAAAGTATTTTTCCATATTTTTCTTAGTTAAATTTGTATTTTTAAATAATTTAATTAGTTTTAAATAGTTTTAAATTAATAATAAATATATAAAAAGTCTAAAAAATATATTTTCAGTTTTAAAATTAGTTTTATCATATTTTAGATTTTTCTAAGTTATAATTTCATTTTTCTAGGATAATTTTGTATTTTCTTCTATTTTAGTGTATTTTAAATACTTAATAAATAGTTTTTAATTAATAAAAATTAAATAAATGGTTTTAAAAATAAATTTTCTTTTCTAATAATTTTCTTATATAATTAGGATTGTAAAAATGTATTTTCTATATTCATAGGTATTTTCCTCCTTTATTTTCACGTTTTATTTTGTACGTTACGTAATTTTTAATTTAAAACGTAAGTTTTAGGTTTTAAACGTTCATCACTTTAAATATAGTGATAGCGTTTATTTAATATCTTTTATCTTTTTAATTTTCTTAATTTGTATTTAAGTCGCTTTAATTTATAACCCTTTTTCAGTAGTGTAATATTCAATCCTAATCTTTTCTGATCACTATCATTAGTGATCATTCTAGCGTCTGATCTAGTGTTTGCACACCATTGAGTCTCCGTGGGACTTAACGACCGAAATTCATTATATTCTCGATCTTCATTGAATTTGTGTTTAATTGTTTTAAGTCTGTTAGACTTGACGGTTTACATGATCAAAATTTTGGCCGCCATTGCGGGAGGCTTTAGCGTGTGTTCTAAACCTTTTCGCACCCATTCTTGCACATACCCCATCTTTTGTAAAAGGTTTTTTGTAAAGTTTTCAAAAATCCAAAAAGTTCATTAACACTTTTCCTAAAGTGTTAAAAACGCCAAAAATATTTTCATTCTTTGTTTTTATCATCATGTTTTTCAAAAATCCAAAAATATCCATCTTTACCCTCTCCAATCTGTTTAATTCTACATTTCTTTATCCTCAAATCTATTTAATTCTCCATTCCTTATCCTCTATAGCCGTTTAATTCTTCATCTCTTATCCCTCTTATCTGTTTAATTCTTCATGTCATGGTATTTGACATGTTCCTGGTGTGGAGGTCCGTTTAACGGTGGAAATTGTCGGCGTTGTACCAATGTGAGTTTCGGAGACAAGTTTGTCGGTAATCCCGATCCCATTTCAAATGAAACACCGATTTTTCCTACCTACCTCCACGCCCATTACTGAATCCTACTCATGCGAGTTTTGTGGAATGATTCTCATTACGGTTTTGATTGTCCACCATGGGTCCCGCTTGTCTATGAGCCGTAACCATGTTACAATCGAATTTTGGTGAAAGTTATTTTCCCAATTATCTCTCATAGTGAGAATTGCGGGGTCCTCATGCGACTTTTGAATGTCAACCGATGAATCAAAATTTTCACAATTCCAATTCTCCGGTTTGACAATTTCCAACCCCACAAGATTCCATCACCATCGACTTAGAGCCTTCACAAAGATCTCAATGATTACGAGGAGTGTTATCTTCCTCAAAGTTACAAGAAATACGCATTCGAAAGAAACTACAAATGAAAAGAATGGTGTGTAAGCTTCAGAGATGAACATAAGAATCCGATATGATGACAATGATGATGAGGATAGTATTCAAATGAGGAATACTATGAGGACGACGAGAGAGTGTTACTCAATTGAACGATCTTATTTCTCAACTCCCTCGCCTATTGCTATCACACCTATCTTACCTTTTATTGCTTCCATTGACTCTCTCATAACGGGGACGAACCTCTTAGCACTATTCCGAAATGGAATCGCCTAGTGTTGAGCCTTGTCCCAACCCCAGTGAGTCCGAGGTTATCTCCGTAATATGTGTGATGAGCCTCTTAATGATGATTCTTCTCCTCTTGACATTCCATATGATCATGTTGATATGTTCTCCGATTCGATGACGATTGTACTTGCTTTGACGATGCTTTATCCTATGGAGACATCGATTATGTCGAGGAGCTACCTTCCGAGCTAGTTAGCTTAGAAGAAGTGAGAAATTCGATGATCCGGAAATTGAGGACGAGATACTTCGTGAACAATTGTTCAATATAAATCTCCTCGTTTCTAAGATCGAATCATTTTGTGCAAAGTCGACTTCATCTCCTATCCCGTTGTGGATAATGACTCTACATTGGACAAGCCCGAGCTTGAGGCTTTTTCCAATGATTCTCTTCATGAAGAGTTCTACGGTGAACTCTCTCATGACATATCTCCTCCGAATATGATCATTTCCATTTTGATCTTGAGGATGATATTGGCTCGGAGGAAGGTGTACTCTATCATAAGAGTTTGCTTATTGATGATACTACCTTCACCCTTCCTCCCGATATGTCTACATTTGAGGATGAAGAATGGATCTTGATTGTTATCAACATCTTTCTTCCATTCCTCACTTATGATGTGACTTCCTCTCTTCTTCACTCCTTCGGAGTGAGGACACTATCTTGACCCCAGCATTTTCATTTATCATTTGTGAGCCGGGTCTTTCTCAGATATCTCGTCGGTGTGGAAATTTCACGTGCTTCAATGTTTATCCAAACATCTTGAATGAAAGTCCGATGGAGATTGTATCTTCCACTTGCTTCCCATGAACCAATGAATTGGGTCGAGTCAAGCTAGCGACTCGAAATCAAAAACAAGAGACACACCATATGGGTTTTCACCCATATTTACGCCTTCTTACCCTTTCTACCACCTAAGTGTGGGGTGATGCCCACATGTTATATATATAAGTTTCTTAAAAAAAAAAAAAAAAAAAAAAAAATCTTCTTTCTAAATAATGGCGTCGATTTCCCTTTTCGTTCTTTGTTTCAAGATAACCGCGGTACTTTGAATATTGAGGGCAATATTCATTTCTAAGTGTGGGGAATTCTCACGAATTTCATATATTATCTACCCGATTCCCGTTTTGGCCAAAATTTTTTGGAGTAAGTGTTTTACACTTACTCAATTGGTTATCGATCCGCCATGTTTGATAAACTAAAGGATTGGCTAATCCAGAGCAAACGGCTCTTGGTAAAGATATATCAAACCGTTTATATGGCTTGCAATTTGCCCAAAATTGTATGGTTCTCAACTCACCATATCCTAAAAAGTGAAGAGTTGGCTAGCCCAAGATTATGGCTTGTGGTAAAGGCAATGGAAAATCCATAATTGGTATTCATTCACCAAAGATAATTCGATAATTTATCTAAGAGTTGGCTAGTCCGTAAGGTGCGACTTCGTAAAGACTAATCAAATCCGTTTACGACTTATGATTTGCTCAAAATCATTTAGTTATCGATGTACCAAGGTTCTTACTTGAATCAAACATTTGGCTACTCCGTAAGTGATGGCTTTTGGTAAAGAGTTTTCAAATCCATCATGTTTTCTCAAATCATTGCTAGGGACTAGCAATATCTCGATGTGGGGATTGATGAGTGTGTAAATACTCATCATTTTTGTACAAAATAAACGCAAAATCATCCGAAAACACTCGAAATACATCAAAATGATAAAAATATCACAAATCGTGTTTTATGTGTTTCAAATGCAAAATATCAAAATCGATGAAAAACATATCAAATTTGCAAAATTGCGCTTTAGTCCCCAAGTTTCAAAAGTTGTCAAAAGCAGTCCCTGAGCACATAATTTCAAAAGTAAAGTCACCAAAGGTCCTTTTAAAATCAAAAGTTGTCAAATTTAGTCCTTTGGTGAAAAATATGAAAAGTTTGAGAAAATTACAAAAATGGTCCTTCAAGTTTAAAAGTTGGCAGAATTGGTCCCTGGAAAATGTGAAAATGGCAACATTGGTCCTTGTATTTTTGAAGATTGTCACTTTAAGTCCTTGGAACATCTTTGCAAGATTGGCGGTTCAAGTCCTTGCAATTTCAAAGATTTACACCTTTAGTCCTTGGATTATTAAACCTTTGACTCATTTTGGACCCCTTTCATAACTTTGGACCCTGTCATTTTGAATTATGAACCCTTCCATTATTTACCACTTGGGTCAAACGGTCAAATATCTCAACCCGCCAATAAGTCATCCCCACTGCTTCCACGAAACTCGCCTAAACCCCATCCCCTCCTCCATTTCCACTTAAACTGTTCCTCACCTCCAACTAGCTTCCAAGCTTCATTAATTGCTTCCTAACCCTCACTCAACCCCATTTGTCAAACACGGAAAAATGGCGCCAAAATCTTTTGAGCGGTTGAGATTAATTTGAGCCATCCAATGGCTATGGATTGGTGGAATTCATCGAGTGAGAGAAAATGCATTTGGGTATAAAAGAAAGGCAAAAGGAAGCAAGTGGAGAAGTCTACTAGTTTTAATTTCATTTTAATGTCGTTTTATCTTAAATTCCTTAATTTAGTATAAAACTTGTAATATCTTGTTAAATTGTATCGCTTTAAAGTGTTTAAGAGTTTTGAGACTTAATGCAAGCAAAATTTCAGTTATGTTTACAAATGCAACTTTCTAGCTCAACGTTTCAATTTGCAATTTCAAAACCTAAATAAAAGTGTTTAGAAGCTTAATTTAAAGTTCATATCGACTTGTATAAGCTTATTATAGCTTTGACAAGCCCCATTCAAGTTTCCATTCATTTTGATTATTGGTCAATGTAAGTCAAACAGGTCAAAAGGATGTTGGAAATGGAGATAGGTTGATGCACGAGGCTTGGATTTGGGTTAAAATGGTTTAATAATAGTGGTCTTTTGTTCGGTTTTAGCTTGCATATGAGTTGGACAAGTGGTGAGTTATTTCTCAATTTTCACTTTTCATGCCATTTTGCCTTTCATGCTTGTTTAAGTAATTGTTGTCACCAATGGGTAAAACCCGTTTAGATAATTGTATTTAGGCCATTTGGACTCTGTTGGATCATTCTTACAAGTTTGAGTGGTGTTGAGATCATTTTAACTCCAAATCGGTAGTTTTCAAGGTGTTTGGATTGGTGATCCGTCTGCTTCTCGTGCTTATTCGGTGGTTAGAAATGGTTGAGTTATGCTAGTGTAGTCCTAATTGACTCGGATCGGTCTTAGTTTGTTGCTTGTTAGCTTAAAAAGTCAAAGTTCCTTCAAATCATCTCACTTGCTCACCGTTGGAGTTTTAAAGTGCAACATCTTATTTTGTGTTTAGAAATCATTAATCTAGCTTGCGTAGTCTTAATACATCTTAATATATCCTTTTCAGTTCAAAGATTTGAATCAAAGTTGGAAAAGTCAACTTTTCATATTTGCTCAAACAAGTCAATTTGCATAAACCTGTTTTGGGCTCAGTTAGATGGATTTTTCATGGACTCATGTATGAGTCAATTTTAGTGATTCTTGTTGTTTTAAAAACTTCCCCTGGTCTAATGTCTTATGGCTATTTTAGTAGATTTTTGTGATTTTTTCTACAAGCTCAAATCAGCTTGTCTAAGTGATGCTAAGTGCCCTGTGCAGGCACTTGCTTTCTGTGATGATTGTGCAGACCTTGCAGATCTAGCCCAGAGTTCATCTTAGCTCAACAAGGGTTGGTCTTGGGTCTATTGGTTCTTGGCTAGGTCCTCTAGAGGTTCCAATTTGTAGTTTTCCTTTTCAGCTTATCTTAAAGCTTTTGCATAAGCTTAAAGTAGGCCCCCTTGTCACTGTTTTGTGCTTATAATCTCAAGTCTCAAATCTGTGCTAGCTTGTGGTTTAGAGGATTAGGATAGTTTAATCTTGTTTCATTTGAGTTCCTTTAGCATAATATTGTCCCTGTTTTGATTTGGTGCTTATTGGTCTTCATTAGCTTATCCTAAGTGCTTATTTTTAAGCACTTTGTGCATCAGTTTCAATTCCTCCCACACAAGTGCATGTTTTTCTATTTTTCCCAGCTTCCTAATATTATTTTAGACTTTTCCTGCAATTTTCAGATTTTTCCAAGTTCATTTGCTATTTTCTTAATTTAAATTAGTTTTAAGCACTTTTAAATAGCATTTAATAAAAAAATTAAGAAAAGGTTCAAAAAATAATTTTCAATTTTCTTAAGTTTAGATAAATATAAAAGAGAAAAAGTATTTTTCCATATTTTTCTTAGTTAAATTTGTATTTTTAAATAATTTAATTAGTTTTAAATAGTTTTAAATTAATAATAAATATATAAAAAGTCTAAAAAATATATTTTCACTTTTAAAATTAGTTTTATCATATTTTAGATTTTTCTAAGTTATAATTTCATTTTTCTAGGATAATTTTGTATTTTCTTCTATTTTAGTGTATTTTAAATACTTAATAAATAGTTTTTAATTAATAAAAATTAAATAAATAGTTTTAAAAATAATTTTTCTTTTCTAATAATTTTCTTATATAATTAGGATTGTAAAAATGTATTTTCTATATTCATAGGTATTTTCCTCCTTTATTTTCACGTTTTATTTTGTACGTTACGTAATTTTTAATTTAAAACGTAAGTTTTAGGTTTTAAACGTTCATCACTTTAAATATAGTGATAGCGTTTATTTAATATCTTTTTAATTTTCTTAATTTGTATTTAAGTCGCTTTAATTTATAACCCTTTTTCAGTAGTGTAATATTCAATCCTAATCTTTTCTGATCACTATCATTAGTGATCATTCTAGCGTCTGATCTAGTGTTTGCACACCATTGAGTCTCCGTGGGACTTAACGACCCGGGAATTCATTATATTCTCTGATCTTCATTGAATTTGTGTTTAAGCTGTTTTAAGTCTGTTAGACTTGACGGTTTTGCACAGATCACATGCTGTTGATTTTTTCTTGTGTTCCTCATTTCTTCTTTGCACCTCGTCGCCAAGCTTCCCAATCATGGTTTCCAAGTTTTTCAGTGATTTGTCATGGCTAGAAAGGCTTTTGTTCGTATTATCTTGAAAGTTTTTCAGCCATTCTTCTTGCTCTTTCTGTCTCTTAGTGGAATCTTCGAGGTACTTGCTGATTGTCTCCTCTAAGTTAGCTCTTTTTCACCAAAATTTCCACGATCATAATATGGAGGATAGCCATTGCCGCTTCTATTATTCCCTTGAAATGGTCGATTTTCACCATACTTAACTTCTTCAATCTTGCTATCTTTGTCAATGAGAGGACAATTCTTGGTGAGATGTCCTCCTCCACAGCTTTCACAACCTACTTGGATGGCATGAACACATTCTCTGAGCTTGAGCATATCCCGACCAAGATTTTCGAGCTTGTTAGTGATGGCGGCAATTCCATCAAGACTTATGCCTTGGTTCCTCTTGTTTCTTCCATCGTGTCATTTTTGGGAATGATTGGCCATCTTTTGGATGGCTTCAATGGCAAGAATAGGGGTCATGCTCGTAATTTGTCCTTGGTATTCCAGCATCTGTCTTGTAGTTACGTTGATACCTTTGTAAAAGATTTTGACCTTTTGCTGGCTATTCAGGTCATGAGTCGGACATTTGTAGAGGAGATCGTTGTATCTATCCCAGGCTTGATACAACATTTCATCGTCATCTTGCTTGAAATTATGGATCTCCATGAGCTGATTAGATATCTTCGACGGAGGACAATATCTTTGGATAAAATGTTTCTTTAGCAGAGCCCATGTATCAAGCGCCCACGTGGTCAATCTTCGATCCATCTTCTTGCTCCCCCAGTAAGAGTCATGAGGAACACTTGTAGCATAACAACGTCATGAGACACACCAGGAATGTTGAAAAGGCTTGCGATGTACAAGACATTCTCAACGTGCTCATACGCATCTTCGTCCTTGTTTCCTGAAAAAGGGTTAGCGCGAAGCTCCCTCATAAACTGATCTTTAATCTCGAAACGGACATTAGCTCCAATTGTTGGTCTTACGAGCCCCGGCCCTTGTTCTTCTCTTAGCAACGCACAATATTCCTCAAGAGTGATGTCATCAATGTTAACAACTTCCATGGTACCTGAAACTTGAAAAAGATCGTGAGAAATTGAGAAAATTTAAAATAAAAATGAAAGATTTAATGAAAAATCCTAATATAACTCTCCGGCAGCGGCGCCAAAAACTTGATGCAGGTTTTACTGACCAAGTTTTAATATTTATAAAGTCTCCTTATACCTATGGTCTACCCTAATGCACTAACGGGCAGTGTACCCGGCCGTGTGTAGTGTAGTATTCGGTAAAACCGAGGTCGTCCCAAGAGCTATTTGTGTGGCTTTAAACTAAGTCTAGGTGTCACAGATTTAAAGGTAGAAATGATTAATTAATAACTAAAGACAAGAAAATAAAATAAAGAAAGCAAATAAAGGCGAGGGTTGTGATCAATAGAGGAGAAGTGTGTTAACCTAGTTACTCATCCTATCAAGTTAAGTTCACATTTAATTACTTCCAATTGCTTCAAGTGGGGGTAAAAGTCGCTAGGACAGCATTTAGTATGTTCGTCCTAACCTATCAGCAAAGGCCTTCCACCGGAGAACAAGCTACAACACTTGTAAGTCCAGTTGTTTTTAGTCCCCTAAGCCAAGTCATTAAGTTCTGCTACATGCAATATTCATAACACTCATCCCTAAATTCTTAAGTTCATCCAAACGGTAGGTGATCAGTTGGTCAAATCGCACAAGCGAAGAAGGGTCGTCAGTTGGTCAATTCTTACCCTTCCCTCTCGCCTAACTACTTAGGGTCAGTTGGTCATATCTCCTAAGTAACTAGCCACTACCGCCATTCAAAACTACCGAAACAAGGGTAGCTACCAACAAAATATGCATGCATACACTAGAAACAATTATACGGAAGCAATGTAAACATAAACAAAACAATCAAGGAATCATAATTAGGCTAGCACCAGAGGTGCTTAGCCGCTCATATTAACTAAAACAATAAATTAAATGTTTAACATATCGAAATACATGAATTGAAAGTAAAGAAATGATAAATTTCTAATGCTTATCGTAGGGGAGTGATTTCTCCCTTGGAGATGACTCCGTATGCTCCTCAAGATCTGCCTCCAACCTTCTACCCACGTTCTCTGATTTGGTGTGTGGAGTGAATGAAATAGAAATGCTGGAATTTGGGCGGTATTTATAGGCCAGATCTGGTTATGGCATAACTTAAGTTGAGAGTTACGTCGTAACATCCAATTCTTCGTATTTTGCTCTGGAAAAGCTGGTTACGGCGTAACATCAGGAATGAGTTACGCCGTATCTTTAATAAATCATGGTTACTCCGTATTTGTGGAATGAGTTACGGCGTAGCTTGCGCAAATGCGAACATCATTTGACCTAATTAGTTACGTCGTAATCCTAGGAGGAGTTACGTCGTAATCTTCGATTTAGTTGGTTTTCCGAGTCGGCGCTCATTACGGCGTAATGTGAGAGGAGAGTTACGCCGTAACATCTTCAAAATAGGCATACTATCATATATCTTCAATAAACTCTCCAAATCCGCGTCTCCTTAGCTCCAATGCTCGTAATTTACCTGAAAGCGAAATATAGAGGAAAACGAACGTAAAACCATATAAATGATATAAAATACGAGCATTATCGGAGGAAATTGACACTTAATATTCAGGATTATTTGATGTTATCATATTACAATGCGCTAGACTGGGGGACTTACCACATGTGTACATATCGACCCAACCCTAGTGTGTGATTGCTAGACTCCACGAAAGCTATTAGAAAAAATGTTAAATTTTTAGAGCATATTAAACCCTTCACATCATCCTCGCCTACGAGATGAGACGAAGGTACCCATATACCCCATACGTCATTTGGGGAACACGACTACAACATAAGTCAAGGAAAGTTATAAGTCAGCCTGGAAAAGCAAATCCTGATACGCGAACTCCAATTACCTGGCACAAGGTCGAGGTAGGTCAGTTAGTTCAAAGTCCAACATCATCTCACTTGTATATGACATAATATTGGACTGGGGGGCTTGATTATGTATGTATATGGCACTATATAAATTAAGTCCCCGTGTTTAGACAAAGCATATTATTCACATAATGGCCCAAAGGCCCCCTATCTCATTATCCTTGCTCTAGTTCCACCCAATATATTCCACATGATATAGGGAATTAGGGTCAGTAAGTCACACAAGCCTCTTCCAACAGAGCACACTTTACTTTACAGCATTCTTAGGCTCCTCTCCCACCAATAGTGGATCAACATCCACTATTGTCTAAAACCCTTCTATTCATCCTCTCTTACGAGATGGAGATGAAGGTACCACAAAATCCTTATCTTCACCCTCTCCTACGAGGTAAGACGGAGGTACTCGGTCGATGTTAGTGTTACTCTAACTACAAGAATATCTTCCTTCTCACGGGGTCCTTACCGTTCTATAAGGGAACCCAGCATCCGACCTCCACCACCCAACTTGTACTCGTTTCACACATGATATGTTTTTATATACATTTTTATACATGTTCTTATATACTTTTTATGCGTTTTTATATACGTTTTTTTATATGTTTTGTATACGTTTTTATATACGTTCTTATGTACGTTTTTATATACGTTTTTATATACATTTTATACACGTTTTTATAGACCTTTTATACGTTTTATATACGTTTCTACATACGTTTTTATATATAAACATATAAAAAGTGTATAAAACGTATATAAAACATATAAAAAAGTATATAAAAACGTATAAAAAGTATATAAAACCATATAAAAGTATATAAAAACGTGTATAAAACGTATAAAAAGTATACAAAAACATATTAAAAATTATAAAAACTATATAAGAACATATAAATATATATATATATATATATATATATATATATATATATATATATATATATATATATATAAAAAGTATACAAAACCTATATAAAAGTGTAAAAAGGTATATAAAAACGTACAAAAGTATATAAAAATGTACAAAAAGTATATAAAAACGTATACATAAAACGTACATAGAAGCGCATATAAAAGCATATACAAAGTATATAAAAATGTTTATAAAAGAGTATAAAAACGTATCAAAGGTATATAATAACATATACAAAAACGTAGATAAATATGTATAAAAAATAAAAATTATATACGAACATGTATAAAAACGTATAGAAAAACATATATGTTTTTATAAATACATATATAAAAGCGTATAAAAACATATATGCTTTTATCAAAACGTATACAAAAAAAGTAAAAAATAAAAATAATAATAAACCGAAAATTATAAATTATAGACAACCGTTAGTATAAAGGATAGACGCTAAAATTTATGCAATTTACTCGAGATTTTTTTTAGTAATTCCTACTTTTAAATCATTAGAAAGGTGTGATTACATGTTTTTCAACTACTGTGTAGTTGTACATGTATTCAAAAAATTTAAGTTTACTGTATAATACAAGTTACTCTAAGGCTAATGCTAATGATAATCGTAAATATTGTGGTCATCCTTTGTCACATCAGCGCTATATTAACTTTCTTTCTCCAAGACAACACCCAACCACAATTTGGTAATAAACTAATCACAACCACAATAAAAAAACATTACTACACAAAAACAAATAAAATAAAATTCTACACACACAAAACAATTGAAACTTCCAATTGGCTGACAAACCATAACTTTAAAAATATTAGAATGACTAGTCACCAATTTAGTTGAACTAATGATAAAAACATGGTCATCAATTCGGGTAAAGAAAAAGGTAACCAATCCATTAACATTAGCCAAAGTTTAATATATCATCTTCATTTATATGCTTTTAAATTGTTTAATGTCATGTTAACTACAAGAAAATTTTGTTAGTGTTAAACAAGAAAATGCTATGACACATTTTTACATATATTTACCTATTAGAGCTCTAGGTGTCGTCCTCGTTGTCCTCTTCACCGTTCCGGTGGACTGCTCGCCGTCCCTCGCCGCCACACAGCATAGCCTCGCCGTCCTTCGCCGTGAAGCCTCTCGTCGTCTGCCCAACGAAGAGGTGCGTCTGACAAAAGCCACAAAACCAAACGGATAAATAATTTTTAAAATATCTATCCGTTAAAAAACGTCTGCCCAACTTATACCACCCCTATAAATAACAAACCATAACCATCGTTTTTCTCATCTTCATCAACTCCAACTTTCTATATCTCTAGTCCAAAAAAAAAAAAAAAAAAAAAAAAAAAAAAACAATGTCTCAAAACCCGAATGACGGAGAGTATTTCACTAACCTACTAAATTCAAACCCACCACAATACGGGGGTTCTTCAAACCCGTCTACCCCCTCCTCGCAAAATTCCAACCCATCTCCCCAAGAAATTTTTTCTTAACCAACAATATGCGTCTCAACAAGAATTCGCAAGTTACCCCAGCCGATTTCCGTCACCACAGTTTTTTAACCCGTCACAACCTCCATAGTTTTTAACCCGTCACAACCTCCAACGTTTCCCCAAATTGAATCACAACCGTCCGGTTCACAATTCAAAGGCAAAAAAATCAAACCAAGCTGTGGATTTGGACGCAGACGATGACGAAGATGTGAAAGTCATAGGCCAGGCAGATAGGAGGAAGTGGAACAAGGTTGAAGAAAGGTTGCTTGCGCAAATTTGGATAGAAATTTCGCAAGATCGAGATATGGGAAATGACCGTTCCGAAGATTTCTTTTGGAACGAAATTATGGAGATGTTCAATGATCAGACTACCGATGACCATCGTACCAAAAATATGATCACGGGTAACTGGTCGAGGATTAACGATGATTGCCAAAAATTCAACGCTATTTACAAACATTTGCAACGTCGAAGTGGTGAAAATGACCACGATCATCTCCGAGTCGCGAACCGAACTTTAAGCAACGCTTTGGTGGGAAGGAGTTCGGGTATGTTCACGCTTGGGAGATTTTGAAAAATTACCCGGTGGGATGTCAAGATCCGATTGACATTACATGTCCCGAGGATATATTCGGCCGGACAAACGACCTCGCCACGAAAGAGATGGCGGTAGAAAGAGTCGAGCCAAAAGAAACAAAAGTCGACTTCAACGTCGAAAGGCCGCGAGCTCGGTGGGAGTCAATCGAGTACTTTTCGGGACAATTATCCGAAAAATATGCTCAAAAGCCGACGCTCAAATGCCTTGTTACGAGGCGAGGCGGAGAAGGAAATTGATGCGTTAGAGATGAAGTTTCTCATGCTAGATCCCAATTTGACTTATGACCCAAGAAAGCGTAGATCGTCCGAAAGAAGCGAAAGAATAATGAAGAAATATGCTTAGAAAGAGATGACTAGTAAAATGTTTAGGTTTTTATTATTAGTATGTGTTGTATTTCTTTTCCTCGTATCGCGTTTTTTTTTTTTTTTTTTTTTTTTTTTTTTTACGTTCGTATTTATTTTTTCTTATTATTGTGTTGTTAATGTATTTTAATTATTAATGAAATAAACTTAGTTTATTTGGAAATTTGAAAAAAAATAAAGTTGTAGTGGTGGGCTCAAATGAAGAGGTTGATGTTTGTTGTGAGTGAGGGTTGATTAGTTGTGGAAGTTTGTTATGGTGATGTGACATCCGTGAGCCCCGAATAAAGAGGGTGTGCTCTTCATGACACCTAGAGCTCTTAAGCAATTTAGAGTAAATATTTATTTATTTTACGTTTGATGTTTTATATTAACATAAGAAAAACATATCATAAGAAAAACATATCGTTTATTAAATAATTGTTTATATAATTTTTTTTTCCTGATAAACAAACTCATGAAACTATTATGTTTATCACTGATAAGTATCTTATACGGTGCATATTTTAGTGTCAAATTTTTTGACCACATGCAATCATATCTCTATCATGTTATTTATGTCAATGAGACAGTGACAAAGATTTATAACTTGTCGTTGGTACTATATTAGAAAAAACTTTGGATTCCATATGTATTTTGTTATGTGTTTTTTCTTTTTTCTTATTGTAGGATTAAACATACATCTTTAGTCATAACTAAATTTGAGACAAACGAGCATATAGAAGAGTATTCAACATTGTAATTATCACGACTTAAAAGTTAAACTGAAGTAAAAAATAAAAATAGTTCAGATATTATAAGTAAAAGAAGCTAATGTACTTATACAAATTGCATGGTTGAAAAGTACAATATAGCAAGAATAAACCGAATAAAAACCATACCGAATATCGAAAAAAACCAAACCAAAAAATCGACTGAATCTAAGAATCGATCGTTCGGTTTCTACTTTCTCGAAAACCGAAAATTTCATTTCGGTTTTTGTCAAAAAACCGAACCACTGTGCCTGATGTGTGTCTGTGTTTACTTGACAATATATCAATATGTATTCGACAATGACCATACTATGTATATATGTTTCATTTATATGTGTGTATGTGTAATATTATTAGGTTTAAGTTAACAAAAAACTAAAGAAGAATCACTACGTGAAATAAGTTTGTTGGTACCAATCGACCAAACTCAAATTTAATCGGTAAAAAACCAAAGACCTAACTGAAACGACGTATTAAACTGAAGCAAGAAAATCGACCAGTTTTGATTTTGAGTTTTATAATAACCGAATATTTTGGTTCAGTTTTGTCCATAAACTAATCGAAATCGAACCGTGCTCTCCTTTATTTAGAATGAAAGAATATAGTGTGTTTAATAAGAAACAACCCGATGATCTTCATTCATCATTCATTTCATGTTACCTTTGAGAAGTGTTATACAAGAAAAACACTTTCTGAGGTTAATACTTAATACTAGAACTATGATGTGTTGTTATTAGCTACCTATTTGTTACAGAGTATTCATAACATGTAATTGAAACTAAGGGGGTGTTTGGTTCACAAATTTAAAATCCATGAATTTAAAATTATGGAGTGTTTTAAATCATGAAGTGTTACAAATGTGGGGATTTAGAATCCTAAATCATGTTTGGTTGACATAAAACCTGTAACAAGTTTTCGGATGTAAATAGTGATAAATGACAAAATTGTCCCTTTTTTGTTTTTTGTTTGTTTTAAAATTAAAACAACTTGTTCTTCAATGGTGCATAGTGGTTTTCATTATGGTGCACTGAAGACCCAAAAATCAATTAATAAAACCTAGAGTAACCAACAAAAAATTGCTTTGATCTATATCTATTTTTATATCAACTTTATCAAAGACACAAAATCAAAATAATAGATAATAGCTTGAATAAAACAATTAACCAACATTTGTTTAGATCCCTTATAACAGAACCAAATTGAAGTAAGACCGAAGCAATTAAAACTTCACGAATCACAAAGACTATCATAAAACTGGTTTTAATTTATTTGAAATCTAGCAAAGCCCCAAAAACTAAATTGAAGCAATCAATATAGTATAAAAAAATCAAACCAATAAAAGAAAAAGATCTAACAATGGCAGTTGCTTATATTTAAGATGTAATCTCTGGAAGTAATCGATTATATATGTATGGCAGGGAGGTGGAGATGAGTTGAACAAGAAGGTAGCCAAAGAAGATAGTTAGAGGGTAGAGAAAAAAAGAGATGTTATATTTATCCAGAGGGTACCTTTGTCCTATTATATACCGTGTTTAAAAGACTTCCCTAGTCCACTGAGTTAAGAAAACACCACTTGGTAGTATTTTAATATCAAAACCATCTTTCTTATTTTCTAACCAAACACGAGCTTTCATTGGTTTTTAATTTCAAATACTACAAAAACCTATGAAATTGGCCCAACCAAACAGCCCCTAAGTGTTTTTGTAATCAACTATTTAATTAAATCAAAGTAAATACAAAGAGTTTACAAAAAAAAATTGTGATATTTGTGTTGGAACAACACAAGCTTTGATTAAAACATATGGTTATCTTAGCCTTTATATTGTTTATGTTGTATGACTTTTTTCCTTTTCGTTTGGTTCCTTTTCTTTTTTAATTATCTAGTTTAATTTTGATGGGATGTTTTATAGTGTATTTTGGTTTTTTCCTTTCGAAATTTTATAATATGTGTTGTCTTTCTAAAAAAAGAAAAAATAAATGGCTTAAAAGTTATTTAATCAAAACCATCTGTCAATTCTAGTATTATTATTATTATTAGACTAAAATACACCGTTGGTCCCTAAACTTGTAGTGGAGGATCGCGATGAGACGAAACCGGGCATAATTATCGCCACGGGTCCAAACAGTAACGATTAAATGCCAGATTGGTCCCTTGACCACTAACACCTATGTCAACGACTCTTTTCTGTTAGTTTCACGAGGGTAATATAGTCCAATCACATTTATAACTCAACCTAGTTAATTCTAACCCAAGAACTATTCCACCAAAACAAAAAGTGATATTGTTTGAACAAATAATATCGGTGTTCTAGTCCTCACCACTTAAGTATGACTTCATAAAAGTCATTGGTAAAGAAAGTAATAGCTCACGAAATTTACCAGGATTAACAAACAAATTTATACATTATCAACTACTTAGCTAGTTGACTTATAACATCAACTATATACGGTGTTTGATGAAACCGGAACATAACCGATACTACTGAGTCATTGTCTCGATACATGTTAATTTATTGATTCGTTACAAAATATAAAAGATGAATTTGGGCCCAACTTCAAAACGTTCAACTCTTGAATCTTCAAATGATCTACAGATGAGATTGATATCCGAAGCTGTTGAACCGACAAAATTGTTAGGCCTAAGTTGATGATGTTCTTTGCCGCCTTGTCTGCTAAAACAAGTATACAAATTACAAACATATAAGTTATGAACTGTAGTGTTACTGAGTTAATGGAATTTAACACATGACATGGTATTCATCATCAAACATCACCTAGGGTCGCCTTTAGGCGAAGAGTGCTAGGACGCAGCTTGTAATCTTTTCTTTGCTCAGAAAGGGTGTCTTAACACCGCTTGAAACATCTGCAGAACACCACCAAGCCTTCACCTTCCTCCAAGTCAAACCAGTGCAAGTTCTCAACATCAAACCCCGCAAACTCAACCATTTTGGCCTTCCCTTCCGCCTAAACCTCGCTTAAATTCTTGAATAACTTGTCTCCTTTTTTCGGGCAAAACCTCCTCTTCATCAACCATCTTTCCTTTTCCATTTCCTTTAATTTTGTCCCTTTTTTAGCTACAACCCTTCTTCGTCCTGATTACTACCCTCCTTTCACTCTTGGTGTCCCGGTTCCACTCCCGCATTTTTTCTTATCGATCCCCGCCATTGACTTCTAGTCCTAAAAGGTGTTTGACTAAGCATCCTAAAGTTAACATCCTGCTCTACCCAACCCAAACTTCAAAACCGATGTTTTTAAGTAAAATTGTGCTAACTTTTGGGGCTTGTGGGCTATGAAGATATCAAGCGAGTCATTTGTTTCACCATTCCAAACAAAGTATGAACATCAAAATCGGTATGAATCAAATGCAAACCATTTTCTAGGGATTGTTTAGGATCACGAGAAAAACAACGCCCATTTTGTTCATTAATCTCGATAACACATTATCAAGGCTTGAACTAAATATATCCCTATCATCGGTAAAGGCACACAGATTAATTAATGAACCTCGTTCATACCGAGTGGGCTATAATCAAAAACCCCATTATAGTGGATTCGAACAGACCTCACCTTCTTCTTCTTCCTTGACATCCTTAAACGTGGAGATGAATATGCTTATGTCCTTCATTCTTAGTTTTTGTTTTTTAAGAATGGGTTTGACTAGATGTGTGTTTGATGACGTGAGTGTGGATGTATGTTAGGTTTCGTTTTGAATGGGTTTTGTTAAATGGGTCGGTTAATATGATAGTGTTTATGGTTTCGGATCTTGTTAGTTGGGTTCTATTGGTGATTCCAAACACATTAATTGTGTATATGCGTATCAAGGAAGGCAAAAGGCCAAGTTGCGGGTACTAGGTTTAAAATGTCACAATTGGTCCCTCAATTTGGCCATCCAATCGTTTTGCACTTAAAATTCCAGCGTATTTTTGTCACACAAACTTGACTTTTATCTGCTTAAAATGTCACAATTAGTCCACTGAATTTGGAACGTCCGGTTGTTTTGGTATTTATTGGTTAATACACTATATCATTTGCATACCAACAATCACAAGAAACAACCTCCCAATGGTCGACTTCCCACTACTTGAAGAACTCGCCAAATCTTGAACTCCGACTACATGTTTGACTCGATTTCTCTTTTATCGAGAGAAAGCGATAAGGACATCAAAATTGGTAAAGGACTCCAAAACACTTTGACTAACTTGATTCGGGTATGAAGGAAACCCAACAATACATCTCGAGATCGAAGGCTTTGAACTACGGTGATGAACTACAAGGTTATCCAGATCTTCGCAATGCGAGCAAAAGGCTAATGTCTTGAATGCGTTGGAGATAAGCGGGATGATCTCGTCGACACACTCACGGTGTGTGTGACAGAACAACATCCTTGATCATCTTAGGAAGTGTTGAGAAGGAAATGCTATGGTTATGTTTTCCCTTTTTGTTTTGGAAAAATATGTACCAATATTTATGTTCTAGTGTTTTAATATGAAGTTAATGAATCTATATGTTATGTTCTAGTGTTTTAATTGTTAATTATGTTGTTAATTGTTGTATTCGCTCAAGAGAGTTGTTATATGGTTTTGATTGTATTGGGTGTTGGTGGAACTATGGTCCTTGGTCAAATGTAATTAGAGTGTATGGGATATGTGTTTTAGTCCCCGTCTATCTTGCATTAACTTATAGCAAGCACTTTATTCTCACATTTTACCACAAATTTGAATTCAAATACATAAACCAAACCCTTTCGGAGAAATTGAGTCAAAATGGGTAAATCTAGAGCTCGTAAGCAGATAAAATGCTCCAATTGTCAAACTGTTGGACATAATAAGTCTAGTCACACAAGGATCGGTACCAAAACCAACAAAGGAAAGTAAGGTTCGAGGTAGAAAAGGCATTGTGATGGTAGAAGGCAACAGTATTCATTTAATTGTCATTTGTATAACGATTGTTCTAGTGTGTTTACATTCTAGTTGATGTGCAAATGTATTACTTTTGAAGTGGATGGATGAAGAGGATATAAGGAAGACTATGGAACAAGAGTTTTATGATGCACTTTACGAGCAAGAAGAAGAACACACAAATTTGGATGAAAATGAAGAAGCAGCGGGTTGGATGAAGAAGCATTCCAGCTTTTGGAAGAGAGAGAATGTACAAAAGAATTGAAGAGGAATGGGAGAGGAAAATTGGCTTGAAGATGCAGAGTATGAGGCGACTTACTATGGAGTGTCTGTGGAAGAGTTATATCCAAGACATCCATATGTGCTTGGATAAAATTGACCTCTGAAAGTCACAAATTCTCGCAATTTTCTAAGGTTCTAGGCATCTACTCTTCTAGCCATTTTGTAATATCGACAATAGAGAACGCCCGAGACAAACACCAGTTGAACCAACTCGCAATCGATGCACAAATGGATCACCTACTACTCATTTATCGCAGTGAATTCCTAGCAAGAAATGTTATGTTGTCTTTCGCCTAAATGTAGCTTTAATCGATATGTGTGTGCTTCTTTTGTTATAATAATTGAATTTTGGTTACAATTTGAATCTGTTGACTTTATAAGTCAAACAAGCGAGATTTTAAAAACTAACAATTCGGTTTGGTATCCTCTAATAATTTGGTTTATGTTGACCTTATAAGTCAAAATAGGTTTTCCCAAGCACCCACCTAAACTGGATATGCAAGTGCAAACTACAAAATGAAAACAACATTTCCAAAATATACCTACACCACCACCTAATTACACCATATGAAGCAAAACATACATGTTAACAAGTATCGTTTTCAAGAACCATCATCGACCAAAACTATACATCTTCATTACATCAACAACTAAAAATAACAGTGAACTTCGATGGGAGGCTTGTTATTCATGGGGAGACTTGAGGTCCTTAGGGGAGGCACATACCACTCATTCCTATTTGTGCCGGAGCATCCCACAACCGCTACAAGACCAAGTACAACTTTGGGAGCGGAAGCCTTGGGCCTTGAAGCTTGGGAAGTGGAACCTTCGAATTAGTGGTCTTAGAAGACATGTTCCCACACTCATCATCGATGTGTGCGAAATAATGATGACATCAACTTCATTTCCTTCACGTTAGTATCCGGAAAGATAGACAAAGCAGATATAATCGAGTTGACCCATTACAACTTTCTTAGCTTGTAAACATTCACTCTAAAGTCGACCTTTCTCGAGACTCCTTATTCCCATATTTTTCCCACAAGTCTTCAAGTATCACATCAAGAATGTCATCTCCTATATCCCACTTATTCCCATAAGTAGCCATGGCATAGTCAACCATATCGTCGGATACCTTTAGCTTGCTATAATCCTCTTTTGATGATTCGACACCGCTCGGTTCTGTCAAATAAATAGAGTTATTTATGCTCCTCCCTTAAAATGGCAATAACACAAATACAAAAACCCGACTAACCTTTCATCACTGAGCTTCTTTCGCAATCTGCATAAATCATCAAACATTTCATCGACATTTCATCTTCTTTAACCAAGTATTCCCGTATTTTGCCTTCACATATTTTACCATCTCATCGCTTACATCCGTACAAGTAAGCTCCTCGTCTCGCCATTGTTAAAGTGTGTGTGAGGGTTGTGTGAAGAAAGGAAACAATCAAGATGGTATATGGTAAACCGTTTCTCATAATTAACTAGGTTGAGTTATAAATGTGATTGGACTATATTACCTCGTGAAACTAATGAAAAAGAGTCGTTGACATAGGTGTTAGTAGTCGAGGACCAATCTGGCGTTTAATCGCCACTTGTTTGGACCGTGGCGATGATTATGCCCGGTTTCGTCCCATCGCGATCCTCCACTACAAGTTTAGGGACCAACGGTGTATTTTAGTCTTATTATTATTATTTTGAACGGTAGAAATATAAAAAAGCTATAAGCTAAAGAGTACAATTACAAATCTAGATTTGTTCTGAAGCTTTAACTACGAGGACTACAAAAAAAATGAAAAACTCTATCCAATTACAATCGAAACAAAAGAAAAATCCTCACCCACGAAGGTTGAGCCACCGATTTTTACTCCAAAGTGTTTTTGATACAGACTCATATAAGCCCAAAAAAAGAAAAAATAGAAGAAATTACAAACTAATGTGAGTAAGGTTTTCCTTCAAGTAACTCAATTGATATTAGACTTACAACGACTAAAACAAAACAACTGAACAATGTCAAGTCGGGTATTATCTCTGTCTAATTTGTGAAATTATAACAAAACATATACTCCATATGATAATTCGCGTATAGTTTTCAAACAGTTGTCATTGTCACATATAAGATATTATAATTTTAAACTAAGATTATCAAAAGTCTTCAAAATGTATAAAAAAACATTAAATTTTTTGCAACACATTGAATAATACAAATTTAATATAATTAACATATTTTTATGTTAACCATCAGTTTACTTTGGCAGGTTTTAATTCATTTTTTAACCCCCTGAGAACACCTTTTCATACCACAGTAATAAAATAATGTGTGAGTGTGAACCACGCACCTTCAAAGCGAATGAAAAATAAATTGAACACGCGCTGCTACGTGGGTTCATTTGCCCAGCCTCTTTTTGGTACCACAGCATGGTTATCATAAATTTTGGTCGTACAGATCTGACGTTATATAGGAGACGCGTGAACACCACGAACCAATAACATTTGTAGTGTTGTGCACGCGCTGTAAAGTTTAGCTGACTCATAAGATTCACGTGGAAGGAACACGTGATGTTCATCGAGAAAATATCTGAGTCAACGTGCACTCGAGCTGTGTAATTGTCAAATTTGATGAAGGTCAAATTCTTTTCGCAAATAAAGATGAAAAATACTTGATTATATTTGATTAGTTCATAAAAGTGATAAGATTTGCTAAAGTTTTTGTGTTTGTTTTTTTGTTAAATATTGACTTAAAAAAACTTTGTTTTCAACTTGAGTAAAAACGGTCTATTGTGTTTCGGGTAAATATGTAAAGGGTTTTTTTTACATGACAATATGGCATGACAAGATTTTCTTAAGTTTGGACCATATAAATTTTGTAAAAAATATCAAATAATTTACCACTAGGTCACTTTGATGGTGTTTTGTTTGTATTAAAAATTCACATAGCTGATATCACTTTGTTTTTGTTTTTTAACTTGAATCGTGATTTTAGTTCACAAGCGACCTCTAACCGTGTTTGTTATGTTCTATTTGAGTAATTTGGAGTTGGTTTAATCAAATTCATGTTGTCTATGACTAAAATTAGGATATGGAATGGAGATATTTTCCTTAAGCTTCAATCACTCTCTGGAAGATGGATCTCTCGTCGTTATACCCTGAAGAGTATGGACCATAATTCCTAGTTGTCGAATCCTATGCGATTTTTTCTTTAGTTCTCGTCGTATTAGGGGTTTGGTTGTATTTGGTCGGGTGGTGTGTATTGCTTATGGTGTTCTTGTCTTCTTTACTTTTTGGTATTTGCCGGATATCTTTCTTCATGTTTCTTGCATTTTGTTACCTTAGAAAATGGAGGTGATTTACACACTTTAATTTTTGATTTGTACACATCAGTGTACAAGCAGGTAAAATAGTTTATAGTAAGATACAAATGTCTAATGCATAAAAGGTGTGTGCCAATCAAAAAATAAAAATGTGCAAATCAACTTACTTAAAAAAAATGTTGAGAAAGTAGAAACATATACTCGTATCGATTTTCTAATTTAGTCCAAATCAAAACAAACTGAAGTCTAATCTTTTATCTAAATAATTTATGTCCAAACACATACAAGTGATAAGTCGAATCATTTAGCCCGCATAATTCAGGCCCACGAATCTAAGTCCTTGAACCCATTATCCTAGTTTAAGCCTTAACGTTTCAGTTTACCTGCGAGTCTGAACGTTTCAAGTTGTGTATTACGTTTTAATTTATGTATAAGAGTTGAAATTTTAGAATGGTAATTGTTTCATTGTCTGAACACTGTTATTTGTATACCTTGAAATGTCAAGGTAATTAACCAAAAAAAAAAAGCCGCCCAAGTATATATGAAAATCGATTTACACTTTTACAGTAGTATGTGTTTGATGTTTCGTCTCATATGAATGCTAATGCACTTGTGTAAATTTGGACCTGGCCCTGCCCAACATATTGTTGACCCATTTGTTTTTTCTCCTTGACTAAATCAATGAAGGACTTTGATTTTTCGGCTAGAAAAGTTACATTTCATTATTATTACTAGCAGGGTACCCGCGGAATGCGGCGGCGGACCCTGTGACTAAATTTTTTGTAGACATTTTTCTTGGCTATTGTCGGTTTTTGGTTCAAAGAATAAAAAAAAAACATTTGTCGAGAGATATATGAAAGTGTTTGTGGGGATTTATATGATGCATGCGGTTACATATTTTTAATAATCATTATTAATAGTAATGATTTTTAGCTGTTACAAATGTTTAATAATCATTATTGATAGTAATGATGTATTGCGGTTACACAGTATTAATAATTATTGACCCCGGTATTTATTAGCTTTGGTGGTTTCATTTGATAGTAAAAGTAACACATTCCCTTCTATTTTAAGAAAGTAAAAAAGTCTGAATTTTAAGTCTTTCTAATAATGGAATAGTCCTAAATGTATTATAAGGTAGTAGAGATTATTGTTTTTTCTATAGACATAGTATTTCAAAAGCCATTAACAAAAGTTACGTCATGTTGAATCCATGGCTTAACCGAAGGAGGCACAAATCTATCATACAAATCATGTATATTGATGACATATAGAACGTACAATAGACCTATTGGCTCAGCTTGTGCTATACCCATTCTAGGTTCAGGCCCAACAATAAAACAACCACAAGTACCGAATCGCCAGTGAGCCCAATAACAAGATTGGCTAACGGTTCGAACTCAAAGACGCACGCAGAATGCATAGCGGATCAGACCCATGGCCGCGAAACGTGTTCTGTGTCCGCATCCGCGATCACTGCGGAACCTTGCCCGACAAGGGTCCCGCTCCGGCCACTAACTTTTATGAACGAAATGTTAGGAAACCCTAGCATTAAGCCTCGCCTATAAAAGGAGCTCTAATCCTCTCATAAAGTACAACTTTCTCTTTCACAATTAGCAAGATCTGGTGGTAATACTTGTCACATTATTTCCTGAGGGCTGCGTCGGACGCGGGTCCCTCAAGCTCCGCCAGAGATGCGTAATTTCCCCTTCCCGCCGTGTTCCACACAGTGGATGCGGGTGCAGGAGTAGGTTCGGACCGAGTGTCCATGGTGAGTATTTTTTAGGAACGCAGTTGTGTACTGGTCCCAAGTATGGCGCCAACTTGTTAGTACAGAAAATGTGACGGGTTAGAATATGTGTATAGGATGCGCGTTGGGCTGGACCGACAGGCTATCGATGGGCTAAATCTGTACTAAACCAAGTGATGGATTGAATCCATGCACAAGTAAAAGTAAACCTTTAGCCTTACCGTGGGGACGGACCCCACGATTAAGCTCCGCCGTGAGAGTAAGTATACATTCTTGTTAGAGATAATAAGGATGTGTGTGTTATTATGTGAGAGAAAGTTGTACCTTATGAGAGGATTAGAGCTCCTTTTATAGGCGAGGCTTAATGCTAGGGTTTCTTGACATTTCGCTCATAAAAGTTAGTGGCCAGAGTGGGACCCTTGTCGGGCAAGGTTCCGCAGTGGGGCACTTGTCGGGCAAGGTTCCGCAGTGATTGCGGATGAGGACACATAACACCTTTCGCGACCATAGGTCTGATCCGCTATGCATTCTGCGTGCGTCTTTGAGTCCGGACCGTTAGCCAATCTTGTTATTGGGCTTACTGGCGATCCGGTACTTGTGGTTGTTTTGTTGTTGGGCCTGAACTCAGAATGCTTATAGGACAAGTTGAGCCCAATAGGCATGTTGTACATACTATATGTCATTATGTACTATCATTTAACACTCTTTTAGCTAACTTGTGAGAACTTTATTCCCCTCACATCACACAAAAGACCAAGTACATGAATCAAATGAGAGGCATAATACGCATATGGAGAAATAGAGCTCTAAAACATATATATATATGGAGAATTGCATTAATACAAGTGGATAGTATTTGGCTACTACGGTTTCTCATTATGAAATATGTTAAGGGAAAACTTTAAAAAAAAAAAAAAAAAAGTGAGAAAGGAAGAATTAAACCTACATAAAAACACATGAATTGGACATGGTTTAGTCAATGGGGAATGATATATGACATACTTTCGACCTTTCGTGAACATAGATACTCTCTCTTCTGCATTACGTAATGATAGATATGTTACAAAATAAAAACCTTATCTATAATATCTTTTCCCATAAGCTTTCATGATTATATAAAACTAGAATTTGACATTTTAACTTTTAAACTTGAAAACAAAGATAAGGTGTACTTGGTAGTTGGCACCAAAGTTACTATAGCTTGTAGGATATTGAGTTATAGAAGTTAGTTTTTAAAATGAGATTTGTTTGTTTAGATACGTTTATGAAATCATTAAAAATCATAGGCTCTTAAAAAAAAGTAATCCGCATAAAGAGACTTTGAGCTTTAATAATGCTAATTACCAAAATACACTGGTTTTTATTTTCTAATATTGATTTATGTTATTCTTAAAAGTAATTCCATATCCATAAACTACTTCAATTATGTTACTAAACATTTGCAAAAACAAAAACTTTATCTTTTACTTATAAGTATCGCATTAACTCGAGTTAATTTTGTCACACGTTGTAGTTCATTATACAAATAAAGATTAGATAAGCAAGGTGTATCAAAGGCTCTTAGAGTACAAGGTATGACAATGACAAATAGCACGTTATTGGTATGCCGACTCAACGCCACATCATACATATTCTAATAACACACCAATAACTAAAACACCTCATTCTTAACATATCACAAACATGTTATTGGTCTCACAAAAATATCCCACTAAAAATACCCACTCACTAAAAAAAAAATAAAAAAATAAATAAAATTCAACACAACATCAAATGGCGTGAGCCATTCAAATGGCTTGGGAACGTTTGGCTCATCAATGGCACAAGTGACGATATGGTTGGCACAAGTTTGGCACGAAAAAATGATGCATTTGGCGTGTTATACTCCCTCATACCATGTGCTCTTACTCAAGCGTGGTCTCTCCATCTTTTTCCAGCACACGTTCAAGCGTGGTCTCTCATCTTTTTCTAGTACACGTGCGAAGCATCATCTTAGTGAGTAAAGGTTGACACTTGGTCGAGAAAAAAGAAGAAAATAAGTGGTGGTGACCATCGATTAAATTAAAACTGTGTGTGTTTATATTTGGTGTTTATGATATAATTAAATAATAAGAAATGCGGTAAGAATAAACATTGTTTAAAAAAAATGATGTAAGGTTAATGTGAAATTATGGTAACATGAGATTTTTTTTTTTTTTGAAAAACTTAAGAAATCCGGACATTTGTTTAGCACAAAAGATAACTTATAATATCGCCTTATAATAAAAGCACCGGTCTCACCATAATTACGCCAAACATACCCGATTTCTGTAAAATTCAAACCGATACGTCAAATTGTTACTCGTGGTTTGTCACACATACCACTTTACTTCTAGAAGCCGCGACAATTCTTTCAATCCTCACATTTTCAACTCAAAACTAAATCAAAAAGTAAATATTCCATCCAAAATACATACACCGTCAGCATTTAAAAAACGTACGATTTCAAAACCCCCTTTATTTCCACTTTACTCTCCAAACTCCAAAATCCCAAATCAGATCACACAAACAAAACAAACAGATCTAGGGCTTGCTCCAAATAATTAATAAAATAAAAATGGGGCAACAATCTCTGATCTACAGTTTTGTATCACGAGGAACTGTAATCCTTGCTGAATACACTGAATTCACCGGTAACTTCACTTCCATTGCTTCTCAGTGTCTCCAGAAGCTTCCTGCTACTAATAACAAGTTTACTTATAACTGTGACGGTCATACTTTTAATTACCTTGTTGAAGATGGATTCAGTAAGTATCAGCTTTTTATTTATTTATTTGTGGTTGTTAGGGTTTGTATTATATGGATCTGTTTTTATGTTTATTTGTTTGTATGATGTGCGTATTGTTTTTTAGATATTTTGGCGGTGTATTTTTGTTTATACAATTTAATAGGAGCTTTAGTCCGAGTAAGGTTTCCGATCGAATATTACAAACTAGTGGTGTAACCGAGCCGAGTCGAGTATTAAAACGCTGACACGGAAACTTGAGCTCGATTGAGGCTACATTTTAAGTTAGAGGTCGATACACGCGTGTTAGTTAGTAACTGTAAATAACTGATTATATGTATATGAAATGGTAAACGTATAATTTAACTTAAGCTAGATAAGGCTTGTGACTCGTCGAGGATTTAGGAGCTCGAAGTTGACTTGATAGTCTATTTGAGTAGCTTAAGCTTGACTGGTTTAAATTTAGTCGATGCCAAGTAGTTTGCGAGATGATCTCAAATAGATCATCTCTTTTTCACATCTAGATGTAGGCGGTGTTTGGATGGGAGGTAACATGCATTGCGTTTTGCAGAGAATATGTTTTCGATACTATACTACTGAATTTATACGGATGCTAAGATTACAAGTAAAGATGTTAATGACAAATTTGGAGGGGGAAACGACACCTGCTAGTTCATGACTTCATTCTTTAGTTATTTGTTTAATATTATATGCTTAATGTACGCCTTTGGAAGCATTGTATGAGAAATTGCCTCAACTATGGATTCTATGTTTATTGACATATTTTATACATCAAGGATGTTGAACCATTCTATACCGGATGATTTCTTAGTTAACGTGTGGTTAAAATTCAATTGCATAACTTGAAATGACAAAACTGTAAGTTTATAGCACTATGAAAAAGATCATGTACTTTAGAGGGGGAAACGACACCTGCTAGTTCATGACTTCATTCTTTAGTTATTTGTTTAATATTATATGCTTAATGTACGCCTTTGGAAGCATTGTATGAGAAATTGCCTCAACTATGGATTCTATGTTTATTGACATATTTTATACATCAAGGATGTTGAACCATTCTATACCGGATGATTTCTTAGTTAACGTGTGGTTAAAATTCAATTGCATAACTTGAAATGACAAAACTGTAAGTTTATAGCACTATGAAAAAGATCATGTACTTTAGTACATAAGACTCAAAATATTCTTTTATATAATGCATGAGTGCTTCATTTGGTAGTAATAAATCAACGGATGAATAAAGGTATAGCGGGTGATGCCTTATGCAATAATCAAGACATGACATAACAACAATTTTGATAAATTTGTTTAAGCGGGTGTTTAAATGTCCCTTTCAAACTGACAACTACTATGTGTGAGAATTATATTAAATTTTTACCTACAAGAATGTGATTGAAGGTAGGGATAGATTGGTAATTTTACGTTTACCCTGGAATGTCAGTTTTGTTACAACTTCTTACCTATTTTTCCAAGTTTAATTTAGCGGTTCTAGAGAGATCTAAGTACCAACATCAGTTTTGCCAAACACCCTCCCTAAATATGACTTGATTTTGTTCATATCTCATCTCTACTGCTTGGCGATTGTGATTGCATCTTTATGTCACGTTTTCTAGTTGCATCAAACAATTTACTTTCACTCTGTCATTCCAATAGTATGGTTTTCTTTTTGATTCGTTGTCAATTAACTCAGTAAATATGAAGCAGTCACATCGTTAAGCCACAACGAGATAGGGAAGATACATAATACTATTGCGTTCTCTCTATCAACTGTGATTGCACTATTCAATATTTAGAAAACAATATTCATACTGATATTTTTGTTTCAGAGCCTTTAGGCATAAGCACCTTCACAATTTTATTTAACTCCCATATGGAGCTCAACAAGCACTTAAATAGCTCAAATGATATAATTATACGAGAGGATGATGGCGCCACTTGGCTAAGATGATATAGTAGTGGATATAAGTTAACAGTTATGTTGAATTTAGTTATGCTTGTTCTTGAGAACTACGCCGTGTAACAAATCGATTTTTGAATGTTAATGAGTTTATCTATATTTGTTTGCTTTTGAATCATGAAGCATACTGTGTTGTGGCTGCTGAATCTGCTGGCCGACAAGTTCCAATGGCATTTCTCGAGCGAACCAAGGATGACTTTAGCAAGAAATACGGTGGCGGGAAAGCCAATACAGCTGCTGCAAATAGTTTGAACAAAGAATTTGGGTAACCTAACATTCTTATATTTATCACGATATTTGCATAAAAACGTTTAGTATTATGTTTACGATTTAGCTTACTGTTATCAGACCCAAGCTGAAGGAGCAGATGCAGTATTGTGTGGACCATCCTGAAGAAATCAGCAAGCTTTCAAAGGTTAAGGCACAAGTTTCAGAAGTCAAAGGTGTGATGATGGAGAACATTGAAAAGGTAACCCTTTTATAAGTAATTGACAGGAGATGAAAGATCACAGCTTTACTAGTACAAATGTTGGTTTAATACTGATCTTATAACTGTTTGAATATATAGGTTTTGGATCGTGGCGAGAAGATAGAGCTTCTTGTGGATAAAACAGAGAATCTTCGCTCTCAGGTCAGTATCACTGCAAGCAAAGACGTATACTTTTGACTTACCTTCCTGTATCTGCCTTGGTAGGCTTGTAAATAGCACTACAGTTTCTTTAGTTCGATTCATTTACGCTTCAATCAACGTTTTCTTTCTATGATTATGCTTATCATCGTGATATGACTTACATCATTTTTATTGGGACAGTATACATTTGTATCACTACCTGCTTATCCTGAACGAGAGATTTACTTTTTAGGCCCTTCTTAAACTAATAACACAATTCTTATTCTGGACATTCTATACTAAAATGGAACTTTTGTCGGTTTCACTTGGTTTCGAGCCAATATGATCATTTAATCTATTAAAAGTTTGATATACTACTAGTCTACTAGGAATTGTTTAAGATGGGTTTACCTTTTCCCTTTTTCTCAATGATGCCCCATCTTTTATTGTCCTGTATATCGCAACACATGCGTCTTTATGTGTTACATGATTCATATCACGACTGAGAATGGGTGCTATGGTATGTTGCAGGCACAAGATTTTAGGACACAAGGTACACAGATGAGGAGGAAAATGTGGCTGCAGAATATGAAGATAAAACTGATAGTTCTTGGAATCATCATTGCTTTAATTCTCATTATAGTTCTCTCAGTCTGTGGCGGTTTCAATTGTGGCAAGTGAGAGTACATATATCTTGTTTTTTCACTCGTCTCCTAGTTTATTTGGCTTTCAATGTGTTTTGGTGTTGCTGTCTGCTATTATAAATCCTATGTTGTGAGACTGTCTGTATATTTTGTACCTTGAGCCAGAGAAACAATTTGATTGCTTCTTGGTCTCTAACTATTAGTAGAATGATTATCGTCTTTCTTATCTACAAAAAGGGTGAACGATGAGGTTAGATTATACGTATTGTGGCAGTTTGTTGGATTTTATAAAACAATAAAGGACCTCTAGGTTTCATATGATGCCCCCCAGTGAATTTACGCTGATGGATCTGCTGAGTTTTAGAGTTTGATGTGGGAGCGCGTCCATGGGCTTGGTCTGTATCGATCTTTTGCTCTGGCTCTCTACAATAACCCATTATTGTTGTAGATTACTTGATAATATTGACTCGCAGTATTCCTGCATGAAGCCACATAATCAATGTGTTTTCTTCGTTTGTGCATTTTACTTCCCCGTGGTTGTAATTTGCTCTTACGTGTGTCATCCTGTATTCTTACGGCATTGTGATTTTGACAGCAGTTGCAAGTCGCTACCACTGGTTTGTTGGCAAATACAAAATTCTTCCATACTGTATATGGCCAAAAACCAACAGGTTCCAAAATACATTAATTATTGTTGAATTGTGAAATTTGTTTTTGTTGTCGTATGGATAGCAGTTGTGGATCCGTCCTGGAGTGGGTCCGTGGACAGTAAACAATTTGAGGTTATGCTGTTACAATGGTTCGTCACCACTAATGAATCAAGTGGAGAGTATTAACTAGTGGAATAAGCCACATAAATTTTAAAGCCATAAAAGAACTGAACGTTCAGTGAACGATCCATAAATCATTCACTAAAATGTTGGTTTATGTATTAGTTATTAAATGAATGAATATGAACAACATTTTATGTTCGCTTAGTTAAATGAACAAACATAAATTCATTTATGTTCTTTGTTTACGCGTTCATTAATTTTTGTTTATGTTTGTATTTCATCTCTTTTTATTATATATACTCATAAATATAGTTTACTTAGAGAAAAACAACACTTATAAAACAGCATATTTTTGAATATTTTATGTTTGTTTTTTACGTTCAACTATGTTCGTTCGTTTATATTAGTTTAATGTCTAAATGAACGAACATAAAAGAACATGAGCAATCAATCTTATTTCTTAATAAACAAATATGGACAAGAAAATTCATCCAACGTTTGTCCGTTTATTTGTCTGATTAAAGTTGAACGCACATGAACAAAGCTCCATCCGTGTTCTTACGGTTCGTTTACAACCCTAATGGTGGCTACGCAAAAACTGTAAGGCACGTGGATGGTTAAGTAGGGCGCTTATTAGTTCGGTAGGGTATTCATCGGTTATTATCAGATTGCTATGGTTCAAAATTGAATTGTGAGAACCATTAGGTAGAAACTTTCTGTCAACTTTTTTTGAACAATAAAAAGAACATGAGAAGAAAAACATTTCATCTACAAGCGAATTCAGTACAAAGCTAAACATTTCTTGCACAAAAAAACCATTTCATTTACAAAATAAAAGTAAAATGAGAATGGTGAGAAATAACTACAGTCACAAATTTGAGATGCACCTACAAAACAATGCATTTTATATAAAATTCTCCTTCTTCATTTGAAGTGTGTGACTGAAAAAATTTCTCATTTTTTTTTTTAATTTCTTTTAGACTAAAATACACCGTTGGTCCCTAAACTTGGCAAAACGCTTCGCGGTGGGACAAAACTCGGCTTTATTATCGCCAGAGGTCCAAACCTTGGCCTTTAAATGCCAAAATCGTCCCTTGACCAGGATTGGCATAGTCAAACCTAATTTTCCGGATTTCCTTCGAGGGTATAATAGATCATTCACATTTTGACCCAACCTTCAACCCATGGACCAATTGTGAGTATGGCTACTAGCCGTTTCTTCCCCGACACGCTTGCATTTAATTTCATGAACCAATACACCCACCCAACAAACAACTTTACCAATCATAATACACCATTACCCGTAAACGTTAAACCGAAAATCGAATCAAGAATATAAATCCTCATTTCCGACTCAAAAGACCAACCCAACTTCCAACAAAACCATGTCGATCGATCGATTAGCAACATGCCGGATGAAGTGATCACTAACATTTTGAATCGGTTGCCTTTGTTAGAAGCGGTGAGAACCTCTAGTTTAGCGCGGCCCGGAGGTCTAAGTGGACTTTGCTCACCGATGTCATAGTTGATGAGGATTTCTTTTATTATTTAACATATGAGTTTGATGGGAGGCTTGTTACTAGATTCTTAAATCGGCATGGGTCCAATAAGAAAGTTTGTCTTCATTGTAGAGCCAAGATCAATGATTGAATAGACAACTTTCATTATGAAAAGATTCATGAGTGGCTCTTGTTTTGGTCGACCATGGAATTGAGGAGTCGATTATTACAACTGGTATGGTGACCCGATTCGCTCCCAACCCAACTTTACTCTTGTAGTGAGTTGAAACATCCGTACTTCATGTTTGTTCTTTGGCTTCTCGGAATATTTTCATGGCTTTCCAATCTCATCGTGCTTAGAATTGATTCATGTCAATTTTCTAAGCATGCAGTTTGGGACTTTATTGATGGTTGTCCTCACTGAGTCTCTTAAAATGAATCGTCCTAGTACAAACGAGATGAGACTAAGGGATATTGCAAATGTTAGGAATTTGAGGAAGTTAGATTTGAGATTCGGTCGTTATAATGTTGTGATGACAATCACAACATCCGATATCTTCACCGACAAGACTTCAAAATCTTGAGACCCTTACATTGGATTTTGATGATTGCACAGTAAGAACAATTTGAGTTTTACACTTATGATTTTACAATGTTAAAGAAATGTGTATGAAGAATGACATTTAATCTTTATAACTTGTTGTAGTTGATACGGAAGCTAATTCTAGGATGAATGTGCCTTTCAATCCCTCGATTAAACTTAAGTCGCCTTATGTCGATTTTGGGAATATTGTTATGTTATCGCTCATCATTGAAATGATTCGTGGATGTCCAAATTTGGAAATGCCGGATACCGAGTAAGTGTTTTGAGTAACGCATATGTAGCAAATAAACATTCCTAAATTGCTATGTTTGAGTATCTCTCAACACTATTTGATTTTTCAGTCGCAAACACGCTTAGTGTTCTACCTTGGAAAATTTTCCCAATGTTGTAAATGTAAACACATTCACCATGGCAAGCTACAAACTGTGGTGTTTGAGCTTTTCCCGAGCAGAGCAAGAATTAACTTTAATAAAGTTTATACTTGCGTGTTCCCGATCCCCTAAAGTCAATGAATATCGTGCTCGCCGATAGAGTCATGATGAGAATGAAAATATCAACAACAACTGGGAGTTGGCTAGGAAGCTGTTGAAACTCCACCGAGCTTCCCCCACAGCCGTGGTAGAATTATTTGAGTGGTTGTAGTTTATGTATGGGTTGAATACCATATGACAATTAATGTTACAAAATTGTTTTGGTATTTTGGTACACTATTTGTTTATATGGTTTGGTTAAAATTAGCTTGTTCATATGTTGTTGTTTGTGCGTATTGTAGGTGATGCAAGTTTGACAATAGAAAGTCAAACTTTCATTTAGCATTTCAATTTGATTGTGGCAATTTGATTGTAGGTAGTATTTGCAATTTGACTATGTAAAGTCAAAATTGCAAAACCATTACTCAATGTTTGACTATGTAAAGTCAAAATTGCAAAACCATTACTCAATATTTGACTTTGTAAAGTCAAAATTGCAAAACAATTACTCAATATTTGTTTTGGAGTTTATTGATAATTTGATATGTTTTATAAGTTTGACTTAACAAAGTCAAACTTATAATGGTTTTGTGTTGTTTAATCTTCAACTAAGTTGTAGTGTACATAAGTTGGCAACTTGAGGGACCAATTGTGTATTCTAAAGTGATTATTGGGCGGGAGTTTTAAGTATGACAACGACAACCAAGACAAATTCAGGGACCGAGTGTGAAAAAAAAGTAACTATTAGACCCTTGACCGTCTCTTACCGGAGACGATATTAACTAGTGCACACCAAACGATAAACTCATCCACCACTTTTTCCACACACAAAAACAATTTTCCAATGGCAGATTTCCCCATTTTGAATGAACTCATGGAGGTTGATGATTCATCAAATTTGAATGATCGTATGGCTATCTGGTTTGAACAAGAGGCTGCCCAAGAAGGGATTCTGAAGAAGGTAGTTCTTCAGTGCATTCAACATCTGAAGACAGGAATCAAGAAGCGTAGGGAGCTGATAGAAGAGAATGAAGCTCTGGGACCTCAGGGAATTGCGCTTGACTGTGTGGATGCGCTGACGAAAATCTAGTCGAGACACACACACCAACTTGCCCAACTCATACAGATTGTTGGTGAAACAGATGAAGGTTTTAACCAAGATTTTGTTAAGAAAATGGCTGAACATAATGCCTGAATTTTGGGTTTTCCATGGGGGTAGATAAAGGCGGTCTTTTGGGTGATAGTTTTGGGAATATAGGTTGCTAAAAAGGGTATGTAAATTGGCTTTGATGTAGTTGTTTATGATCTTTAACAGACTTTATTAATGATAAAATATCATCTTGGTTATGTGTTGTTTAATCGGTTCTTTTATTGTGATATTGGGTGTATTTTAGTCTAATTAGTATCAACAAAACCAAACATCCCCTTGTATCAGCAAAACCAAACAGCCCCTTTTATCAGCAAAGCTTTAATCAGCAAAACCAAACACCCCCTTGTATCAGCAAAAGCAAAGGCAATGGTTTAAAAAGATGTGTTGAAAATGCAAATAGTTTAGCACTAAATCATAATGTATCACCAAACATCCCCTTGTATCGCTTAAACCAAACATCCCTTTTATCGCCAAAGTTGTTACAAAGAAAAGCAAACACCCCGTGTCGGCAAAATTAGAGGCAGTGGTTTAAAAATACGGGTTGAAAATTCAAACGCTTTAGTAGTAAACAACAATGTATTAACAATGGTGTATTGTAACATCTTGAATTTTGACTTAACCAAGTCAAACAAACTTATGAAAGGCAACAAATTGTAACTTACTATTGTGGTATGACTTGGGTAAGTCAAACCTATTAAGAAATGCAAAACGATTTCAAACAGAATTACTTAAATAACAACCCAATTTTTTATTCATCGATTTCATGTTCTCAAGAACTACAAATGTTTACTATCATCTAAACATACACTTAGCTAGACCCACAACTCTCCCTATCATCGTTTTCCTTCATTTCCTTAAGATATTTAAACAAAATTTCTAGATTTTTAATCCTTTCTCCCAAATCGTTAAACTTTGATAACAAGATGTCAACCTCTTCCTTCTCCTTCTTAACACCCAAACCCTTTTCATTTGGGCAGTCTGCTTTCCTCAACAAACTCAACAAAGCCTTCCCCTTATCGTTTTATGCCATTATTCTTTTTTTTTTGCTTTGGGTAGAATGTGTGTTGATTGTATTTTAGGGTTCAATGTTGGTCGTTGCCGATACATATATGGTTGAAGGTTGGGTTACATTTTAACTAGGTTGGGTCAAAAATGTGAATGGTCTATTATACCCTCGAAGGAAATCCAGAAAATTAGGTTTGACTATGCCAATCCTGGTCAAGGGACAATTTTGGCATTTAAAGGCCAAGGTTTGGACCTCTGACGATGATAACGCCGAGTTTTGTCCCATCGCGAAGCGTTTTGCCAAGTATAGGGACCAACGGTGTATTTTAGTCTTTCTTTTATTAGTGAATCCATTCCCATTCATTTACATGCGAATTCATTATATACCTAAAGTTTTCATAAAATGCATGTAAGGTGGGTGAGATAATTCACACGTGAACAAAAAATTGCATCTGAGTAGAGATTTAATTTAGGCATTTTTTCTTTCTTTTTCAAGGGTTTAAAAATGTTTTTTTGCCCTCAATAATTTAGTGATCAAATTTGAGTTTTTTTTTACTTGAGTTTCCGACTTGACATTGCGAGCTCACTAATCACAGAACGACATTTTTGGATAGCCCGAAGTCAGCACAAGTAAATCTCCATGATCAAATTTGAGTTTTATTATACTGAATAACAGTCTAGAAAAATACAACGATTTAACCTATTTAAACCGTTTCATTTTTAGTTAATACTTTCTACTAGATTTGTGTTTAGACTTTATATGTTGTAAACAAACAAATACTCAGGTCTTTATTGAAAAGCCCCAAACTCTTTTATTTTTGTTTATTTAATATTATTATTATTATTTTTTTGGGTATTTTATGCCCAAAATTCAGAAGGGCATATGATCTGATACTGAGAATATGTGAAAAATGCATTTTTAGGCAGAGGACCTTATGCTCAAGACCACAAGGGCGTATGACCTGACACTCAGAAATTGAGAAAAATCATTTATATTGCAGAAGGCCTTATGCCCAGACGCGAAGGCCCTTATACCAAAAAACTCAAAATCTGTCAAAAACAAGTTTCCATTTAGAAGGACTTATGCTCCCATTTCCATATTTACCAAAAACCCAACTTTTTGCAACTTACTCTAATCCCGTAAACCAATCGTTTAAGTAACAAATCAACTTCATAACATGATTATTCAAACACAAAACATTACTAAGGGTTCATTATGACCCGTTTCATAGAACATTGTTATTACTTGACACCAAACTCTACATAACAAAAGAAGGGGTTTGAACTTGTTTTTGTAGCATGGAATTCTAATACTACATGCCTAACATAATAGCAAGAACTTCCAATCCTAAGGCTTGAACTAAGACCTTATCTTGCTTCATATATACCTACAAAAATGGTTAACAACTAAACCGTAAGCATTACACTTAGTAAGTAATAGGCAATAACATGTTATTATACATCATTTAGTCACATATGCATTATATACATTCAACACTAGTCCATAGGACTAAATCACACCATCACTTGCATAATAGCATTTTAACAATTCATTCATCAATATCACATGCATTATCGAATACCATAACTAAAAATAAAACTAGGCCCATTCATTACCTTAGCTAGTTATATCTAACTAGCCTATCTTAGCATTACTCCAAGTCTTCTAAATCAAACTTCCTATATGCTTAACACAATCATCATTATAACACCATATGATAAAAATCAATATAACATTAAGTTATGACCATATTACTTATCTTATTCCAAGCTAAATATCAATAAAGCCAACACCACATCACTTGGTTCTAAACAAGATCATCACAACATTAACACTTATATTATCTCAATGCAATAACTAATTAAACAGGGTTTACACAACCCATAAACATTCCCACACTCATCTCTAACATTCATATGATCATATCTTGATCATATGATGAAACCCTCAAAAATCACTAATTAGTCATTACAATTAAAAGGACTTAATCCCATAACACTATAACATCATCACATTAGCTTACAACTCCTTTTAATCAAAATCCCTAAATTTTCTCTTGAACTTAATTCTTAAATTGCTAATTCCCCTTGAATTAAACAAGTTTACCTTATGGGGATCATTGCTATGGACATATTCTTCCATTAGACCTTTAATTTCACACTTAAAAATTCTTGCTTTCCCTTTTCTCTTGGTTCTTCACGTCACCCACAACATACATAAACACTACTACTAGAACTTTTTGGAAAGTCAATGAAGACCTTGACTTCTAAAAGCCGGCCCAAGTTTGCTTAATTGGCAATATCAGTCCATGACCCAAGTTTTCTTAATACCATTCTAAAACAATTTTACTTATACTTTTAACTTATAGCTTTACTGTCACTTTATAACTTATTGACTAACAAATCATAATAACCCTTCAAACATATAAATGTTATAGTAAAGCAATTTAATAATAAAATACTTAAAAACCGATTTTGAAGTGTTACATTTATATGGTCCATGGATACATTTGGTACCAGACATGCTCATTTTGGGTTCTTCGTTCACTCGTTAGGCGTTTGCTTGGTCTAATTACTATATATATTATAAGTCATTTAAAACGACGTCGTACCGTTAACAGTGTGCTTGGCCCATTTCAGTAAGCCCAATACAGCCTGCTAGCCCGTTAGTTTTTATAAAATTAGTTAACATATACAGATTTTGCAACTTTGGGTTTCTCAAAAGTTCTAGATGAACTTCACCGCCTCTTGCCGCTGACCTGGATAATCTTCCATCTCATTCGGATTGTTCGCTTTTGTGTGCGTTTGATTTCAGGAAGCAAAAACTTAGGGTTTCAAAGGTAACCCTTAATTTTTTTGCCCGATCAAGTAACCCTGAGTTTTTGAGATGGATTTTCGGAGACCGGGATGCATGTATATGGTTACAGGCTGTGATGATTCTTATAGTCTGCGTTAAATGAAACGGGTTACCCAAATAAAAGTGTCCTCAATAAACTTTAATCCTTACGCGTTCATAAACTTCGCCGTCCTCCCTCCCTTTGTATCTGGAAAATTCTCAGCATCCGAAATTTAAGGTACGGGTCATATGCCAAATTTTGTATATGTTAAATTGGAGTTTTTAGTAGTTTTATATGGATTATGAGATCATCTTTTTGGTACCTGTATGGGAATGTCATTGCAAAGTGTTGATCTAATTAGTATGTTTTTGAAGTGCATATAGTTAAGTCTCGAGTGTTAGGATGAACGACATCCGTTTGTGATTATTTGATGAATTTTTTTATGGTTTAGGTCAAATAATCGGTTCTAAAGTAGCTTCTATGGTGAACGAGTTTATTCTATTATAAAGATTAGTTTCATACATTTAGAAAGTAAGTGTCCTTGAGATATGCGGTTGTACCTAGGTAGGCTTATGTGTACACCGTCTAAATAAAACTTTCGTAGCAGTAATAATTAGGCAAGTAGAGTACAATCATGTGTGGTTATCTTGACGAAGTAAGACCACACTGGAATATGCTTATTAATCAAGAGAGGAGGAACATGCAATTTATAAAATTCAGTTCACTTTAAAGTAGTATGACCACTTTTTTGTATTTCTTATAAAGCACAAAATTTGTCTCATTGTCTAATATTCCTAAAGATCCATTTTACTTAAGGTTTCATGATAATTTTTCGTTGATTTCTTGGTGCAGATTCATTTTGTTCTCTTGATAAGCCGACAAGGAAAATCGAGTCTGAGGAAATAGTATTCACCATATTCCCATAAAGAATGAAATAAGGTATGTAAGATTGACTAGATCAATCATTTTTTATTCCCACCAACATAGTCTGCTCGATGTGAAAGAAGCTATTTTTAGTCATTAACATTTGTAGTTGATACAGGTAAACCGGGAGCTCAGTGGGATGATTCTTACCGATGGTGATGAGTGTTGCAGATGGCTATGATGGTGTTCCAGGATTGACTCAGTTTGACCCAATGTAAGGATTTTTTATATGTCTATAACAGCTATTCATATGTTGTGATTGTTATCAATGCTTCCACGAATAAATGATATATAATTTAGTGAAGAGCTCAACATATGATCTGTCATCAGGAACATTCATGGTTCCTTCAAGGACCGCTGCTATGTTTGTTGAGCCCCGAAACATTCAAAAGTAGAAAAGTTTCATGGCTTTCAGAAGCGTTTTAGTAAGCTGGAACCTGAGAAGGTGTTTGAAAGAAAGGGATATAGTAAGGATTTTATTAATAGGTACCAACATTTACTTATAACCTATACTCATGTTGTTTTGGTTTTTCATTTTTTTGAATAAGGTGGTGTAATTTTGCAGGCTATCAACAGCAACAACTTGAAGAATGTTTGTCGTCAGGGATACTGGACAACTTGCTATGGTAATTTTATAAAATACATGTTATTTTTGTTGATTACTTTTAGTCAGTAAATGATTTGAAGGTGAAAGTTAAGCATATTGAATCGTGTTCATTCTTTTTTGGTTTGTATGTGTTGTAGGTACTCATCCCATTGATATGCGCGTAAATAAAGACCTCGCTTTTACATCACCTAACGATAAGAATAACTTGAGGTATAAAACATTATAACCTACATTTGTGTCAGTAACAAAAGCGTGTAATTTTTTAAGTAAAAGAAATCTCTATTCTTTACAGGTTATGTAAAGCGGATAAAGTAGTTCAATTTTTTTTTTTTTTTTTTTTAAAATTTCTGCATGGAATCTTTTTTTAGTGACCATATGTTTTGTTGTGCTTAGGATTCATTGCATTGTATGCACAATGTTTTAATGTTTTATGAATACTGTTTTAGAGCTGCAATTAAAGGGTACAATTAAAGGGTACGAAATTTTAAGCTCATTTAATGTTACTGGTGGAATGGTTGAACCAGGTAGCGGTATACAAAACTCTGTAGTTACTCACAAAATTCCATTTCTAAAGTTATGCAATAAAGCAACAAATAGATTAATGTTGAAATTATTGTAAACTGGTCCTTTTACTAATTTCGATGATTTGACCTATTAAATGGTTTCTTAAAACTGCAGGGATGCAGCTCTTTTCTATTGCGCGGTTTGCCTTTCGACATCGTCTAACAGGTTGGAGCTAGGAGCGGTAAGTTGAAGTTTACATACTTTTAACGTTTTTTTTTTGTTACATAAATTACCAAATAAAAATGTCAAAAAAAAAAGCTCCGCCGCAACGCGGCAGATGGTCGCAATACTCGTTCTTCTTATTTGTTAAAGTAAAATATATAAGTAGCATACGCGTGGTAATATTCATAATTCACTTTCACAAAAAAGAAAAGGTTTAGCGCTTGGCTTGCATTGCATGTACTATCACCACTACAAGAATTTGGACATTTAGGGACGACAATATTGTCTCTATAAAGCAAAGATTGTCGTGCATAAGTGATTTAGGGATGCCATGTCGTCCCTAAGCCTCATCGCTAAATATTTTAGGGAAGACTTTTTCAATTACTTTAGCGACGACCTATCAGGCCCACTTTTATTTAACACTAACACTTAACTGGCGTGGCCCACAACAACTTAGCGATGACTATGTCGTCGGTAGTAAATATTAAATTTTAAATTGTTTTTTTCTTAAATAAAAAGAAAAGAGATTTAATAAAATAATTTAACTATTTTAGCGACGACAATGTCGTCCTTAACCTATGTTATATTTAATTTATTTTCAGTTTAAATCTCAAAATTTATTTAGTGGTTTGGAGAGTTCTTCTTATATTCCAATTGGCTTATGGAATTTCATTTAGAGTTATTTGTCGGGTTTGATTAGATATAGATGGTAATGATCCCAACAAGGGAATCATATATAGCTACGACTAGCTAAGTATTATAGTCGATCCTAATGAATTGCACGTATAGTGAGTCTAGGGGCGGTACCAGAAAAACTTTTAAGATGGGGCAAAAGTTAAAAGTAGGTGTCAGTCGGGTCACATCAGTAACTCGACTTTTGTTGCTATAATGAAATCGATTTTACTTTTAATGAAAGTGAATTTTACGGTATTTGTTTGTATGCAAGAACCAAACCTAAGAATTGATGATGATCTGCACAATATTTAGCACGAGCTATGCTACAACCATAAAAGGTTTACAAAAAATTATCCATAAAATGAGGTGTTATGTTTTGATTGGTGGCTTTTGTATTAACTTATCTTTCTTCTCTTTGATTAACCCAATCAATTGTGAATGTTTTTTTGTAAACTTTTTGTAGTTGTAGCATAGCTCATTTGGCACATATTATTTTTTTCTGATCAAAATTAACACAAGTAGTTAAAGCAAAAATAAAAATGTTGGATAACAAAAATTCACAAAAATCTATAGAGTAGCACAAGAATTGAACATTATATCTCAACGAAAGTACAAATATCCTTAACCACTTGACTGTGATGTAACTATCGGATACATTTTCACAGTTATACTGTTTACCCATTTATGGGAGAAAAATGAAATTCCGTGATCAATCGACATTACTCAAGTGAACTTTATGGGGGCAGTTGCCCATACTGCCCCCATTGTGGTACCGCCCCTGAGTGAGTTTTGTAGTATCAAATGTTCAAAACCATGTACTTTATGACTTCGTCAACTTCCCGGTTAAACCAATATTTTCACAAAACTAGTTTTCCAAAACTAGCTAATTGGTTGTTGGTTCAACCAGCTTAGTTGGTATGGATTTCAACATTGGTGATAAATTAATAAGAATATGTCACTTACGTTGCCAGGGGTTTTCATAACGAAAACACTACAAGTGAGTTTAATTAATTGTTGGATGCAATGATATTTGAACCATAATGATTAATTTTGCAATAAACACGCTAAGAAAAAGGATTAACTCATGTAAAATAGTCGTTCTGAAAACCTACATATAACAAAGTACCAAATGGATCAACTTTGTTATCATATGATATATCTAGATATCAATTCTAAACGCACATCATATAAATGTCGCTCATTGAACCTTTTGAGTGTCTCAATTTTAAAATTTTCGGAAAACTCCTTCAAAACATGCAACGCTTATTTTTTTTGTTTGTTTTTAATTTGCATATTAAGCGACACCGGTTTTGGATGATTTTTCTAAGACAGAAACTTACACACAAGAAGCTGCAACATGACATAACATTAATTGTTTATCTCAAGGTTGTAAAATCGTTAAGCCAGTGAGGCGGTTGGGTAGAGGCTGTGATTAATCGGTTAAGCGAGGATTAATCGGATTGGAATTTTATGAACAAAATGTAATTTTAGATATTATATTATTAGTTATAATCGCATCTTGACGCATGAGGTTTGACAAACAAAATTATTTTGTCCAACGCTAAATATTATGTCTTTAAAGGTAATTATATATAATTATATACTTATGCACGAGTTTTTCATTATTCATTATATCCGTTAGAATTTTGTATAATCAAATTTTGTAAAAAAATTTGTTAGATAACTCAAGATTCAACTATATTTAATTGATATAGATGTTGATGTTCTATTTAAATTTCACTATTGATATTATGATGTCTGCAAGATGTGAGTTTAGTTCTGCATAATAAACGTTGATCAACTTAAAATATACTCCTTAAAGTTTTTAAAAATGTTTTCTACATATCCTTATATAAATAAATAAAAGTTATGAGTAGTTGTTATAAGACAATCACGTTTTTTTTTTTTTTTTTTCTCATATTACATCATTTCGTCTTACAATTTGTTAATTTTATTCTCGTTTTCAATAATTTAAATTGTATTTAATATTCAAATTGTGTCCACATTTGTCATACCTTTAATATGAAATAAATGAGTCCTTAGTAAACATATATAGTAAAAAAATGACATCTATAATCTTATGTATATTTATATGTTGGAGTTTTAAAACAGCATATATATTGTATTTTTAAGTTATAAATTATAGGGGGTATAAAATATAAGGGGGTATTTGTGTAATTTTCAAAGTTATTCAAGGAAATTTATAATATTACATTTAACTCTATACAATTTTTAAAAATTTAACCACTAAAGTTTTATTAATTACCCCCTCTTTTTTAAAGTTTTTGTTTTCACAAATTTGACACATATATTTTTATGTGTTTTTCTTCTCAACCAAATTTCTACACCAAATAAACTAAAGATTGACCAAAATCAATTTAATTTTGACTTTTATTAACCAATCACGTCGCCTGATTTCGATTACGTGGCAAAATCAACCTCTCTTATTGGTTTAATTTTTTTCTTCAATGAGAAGGGTTTTGCAAAAACACTCTGAAATGATGTAATTCTTTTATTATATAAAAGATTTTATATGTATGGGATAAGCGTATTGCATCAAAGTTCAAATATTTCAAGTGTTCAAATATAGACACAATACATAATTCTTCAAAGTTCAAAGTCAAACATAAATATTACTCGGTTTGTTGACCCTTTTTAAGCGACCTTTGACCGATTTTGTCCGATTAATCGGTTTGTTGACCGAATTTTAAGTGATTTTGTCCGATTTTTAAATGATTTTGTTGACAAAATTTTAAGCGCTTTTGTCCGATTAATCCGATTAGACTGATTTTGTCCGATTAATCGGTTTATTGACCGATTTTTAAGCGATTTTTGACCAAACCAATTAAATAGGCCGATTATGATAAAATCAAGACGCTTAGTGAGCGATCAACGATTATGCGAGGATTAATCGGCCGCCTAGGCCGATTTTTACAATAGAGGTTTATCTTATGACATGACATTAATTGTTTATCTTTTGTAAATTACTATCTACTAGCAATGGTAAAAAATTAAGGATATGTTAATTGTGTTTTTAGTCATTTTCTTATTACATGTAATGACAAATGTTAGTTTAATAAGGCTCATTGGCCTATAGTCATTTAGGTCCGTTTAGTATTTAGGGCTTAGGTTAGTCTATTTTCATTTAATGTCATATAATGTTTGTAATTCATTGAATTTGATTAATATAATTATCATTTTTCCTCTGATTTCTACATGGTATCAGAGCTATGATTACAAGTTCGTTTGGTTGTCGTTACAACGACTTTAGTCCGTCTATTTTCAGACTTGACTGATTTCACGGTGTTGGTACTATGCAGTTTGGATTACATCGGATTGGGATTCCGTCTAGCATCGAGTTTGCGCTCTGGGATGCTCAAAAAATGTGTGTTTATTTTCCAGTTTTAGTTTATTTTGTGTTTGACAAACTCTGAATTTTTACAGCTGCAACATTGTAAGTTTGAGATGGATTCATTGGTCTATAGTCATTTAAGCCCGTTTAATATTTAAAGTTAGGTTAATCTATTTTTATTTAATGTGATGTAATATTTGTAATTCTTTGAATCGATTAATATAATTGCTATCATTTTCTTTTTGATTTCAACGATAAATTGGTAAGGTTAGACTATGTTCTGCTAGTAATGTCTTTATATATTTACTTGCAATAAGACTCATCATAGGAAGATCGAATAATGGATATGTGGCATCTCGTGTAAAACCGTTACCGGCTTTGCATAATTTCCAATAATAAATAATTTATGTATAATGCTAAAAGCTACACTATTAACCTATCATTTTTTACAGTTCTTTAAAAGAAAGAAAATACAACACATCTTATGTCGATATATAATCCAAAATTTCTTGAATAGGTATTGGAGACCCACGTGAACATGGACCCAGAAAGAATCCCTGAAAAAGAAAGTGAACCAATCAGAAACCATACTCTAAGATTACCCTAAAAACTCAACGAATCAAAGCCTTTCTATGGGTCCATAAACTCTAATCACCAAAGCTACTCGACCCATGTAATCACATATCGTGAGTTTTGGGGACCAACATAACAATAATAAAAGCATAGCCACAGTGTCCTAGTATATACATGCAAAGTCACAAGCCCTTGCACCACACTTTGACTCTCTATGGTTACCAAAAGCTGTACATATTTTCTTGTTATTCAATTCTTTCCATTTTCATCTCTTTTTTATTTAGTCTAGATAAAGAGTGAAAATTTAGCCCTCATGATTGCTGGAACTAAAACAGCGAATGCTGTTGGTGGCAAGACCGCAAGGGCTTGTGACAGCTGCGTACGCAGGCGTGCTAGATGGTATTGTCCAGCTGACGATGCTTTTCTATGCCAAAGCTGTGATGGTTCGGTGCACTCTGCTAACCAGTTGGCTGGTCGGCATGAGAGGGTCCTTCTTGAGACTGGTTCCTCTAAGCTCTTTGGTTCAGACGCAGTTTCGCCTGAACCAACTTGGCACAAAGGGCTCACACGTCGGGCACGTACCCCACGGCCGAGGAGCAAATACTCTCTCAAGTTAGAAGGAAAGAAGGATGTAGTAAATTCTTCGGCTCCTTTGGTTCCCGAGATAGGTGTTTTAGAAGCGTCCTTACTTGATGATGATGACGAAGAAGAAGAGCTTTTGTATCCTTTAGTGCCCGTGTTTGATCATTTTGAAGCTGAATTATGTAATGCTTCAAATGAAATAGACAGTGGCTTGAATTTTATAGTGGAAAATAAACAGGAAGAAACATGTAATTTGGATGAACTCCAAGGCTTTGATCTCCCTACTGATGATTTGGAGCTCTTAGAATTTGCCGCGGATGTTGAAAGTTTACTAGGTAAGGGTTTTGATGACACGTCGTGTAGGATTGATGATTTAGGGTTAACTAATGGCTACAAAGAAGATGGTACTAACAATATAGAACTTTGCTTCGACGAAAATAGGGTGAAAGTTGAAGATAAGGAAGTAGAAGCAATTTTAGGTTTTGATGTGGATTCAACTAGGGAAACACTAGATTGGGACTTCGGTTATGATTCCACGATGATGATTGACGAGGAGGAGGAGAAGAAAGTGGTGGTAGGCATCGAGGAGGAGCATGTGATGGGGGTGTCTAGTGATCCATGTAACGAAGAAAAAGTGCTAAGATCGAGCATACTTTTGAGGCTTAATTATGAAGATGTGATCAATACTTGGGCTGATCAACGTTCTCCTTGGACAAATGGAACCCGACCAGAACTCAGTTCTGATGGATTCTGGCCCGATTTCATGGTCTTTCCTAATATCTACCTATTTGTGTGTCTGTGTATTTATATTATTGACTTGTTTGATAACATATTTGCTAATCAAGAAGTAACTTTTTATGGTTTTCAGTGGACTGGGAATAGCAATCCTTCATACGGAGGCGTGGGACGAAGCGATGGAGGAAGAGAAGCAAGAGTGTCCAGGTATAGAGAGAAAAGAAGAACACGACTCTTTTCGAAGAAAATAAGATATGAAGTAAGGAAACTAAATGCAGAAAAAAGGCCAAGAATGAAAGGGAGGTTCGTCAAAAGAGAAACCTTTGAAAAACCTCTATCAACTTCTAGTTTCCCTACTTACCTCATCAAGAACTAGTACTACTCTACTAGATTCATGAACAAATAAGCTTTGTTCAACAATTTGTCGAAATTTCAGCCATCAACCTCCGAAATTTGCTTGTTTAATTTGCTTAGCACAATTAGGAAGGTATTGTTGGTCCTTTAATCTTTCTACGTTTACCAGGTAAATATGTTTTGTAACTATATATTTTCATGTAGTCTATGAATGTGTATCATAATAATGAAGCATAGTTGCAACTTGAGTTTGATTACTACTAGAAAGTTGACTTTCACTGACGGATTCCAAAAACAACTTTCCTCCTTAACAAATTTAACTAATAATTCAAATCACAATCCGATCAAATCAATAAATTTATATAATCGAATTTTCCCACCTGCGCTCACATTTATGTAATCCGTACCTTGTAAGTTTCTATCACATTCAAATTACAATTCGATTTGTGCTGTCAGATTTTGTCCCAATTTTGCCCTAATTTCATTATTTTATCTGATTTTGTCCCAATTTTGAATGTGTTGTTTTGCCCTAATTTCATTATTTTATCTGATTTTGCCCCAATTTTGAATGTGTTATTTTGCCCTAATTTCATTGTGAATGGATTATGTTGTTGTGGTTTCGTGTTTGAAACTGATAATGAAGTTGTGAATGGATTTGTAGTTACGGTTTCATTGTGAATGGCTCGATTATGTGAATGTGCGCGCGCGCGCAAGTGGATTATGTTGTTACGGATTAGAGTTTTTGGTTGATTGGCTTGAATAATTTCATAAGCAGAATTAGTTTTGTTAGAGCTAAAACGGATTATCTAACTGTAAGCTGTGATAAGTGTGTCGCACGTGCTTTCATGTTTAAAGCTGGGATAATTAATGGTTTGAGTGTTTGGCGGATAATTAGAATCAATTAATTACATGTTTTGACAATTAGTTAACTTGTCGTGTTGATTCGTTTCGTTGAAGTTTGGCTAATTCACTTCTAGATAATGTTCAGTAAAATCATGCTTGTAGATAATTAGTTTACTTTAGAAAATGTAAACCATTGTTCATTATCTGCAGGGTAGTGAATGAACCGCTTGAAAGCATATCCTATGATCTTGGTTTCAATGGGAATAACACAGCCGGAGGTATCTTTTTGTTTTCACAAAATAGATGTTCTACTCATGTGCTATATGCATTTAAACTATAGCTTATTAGCTTCTGTGTGTAGTAAATGAAGCTAAGGAAGCATTTCTAGGCCTCGAACAGTCATTGTTATGCAATAAAATGATACTGTTGATGGAGCTAGGGGCACATTTAGAGGTCCAGTCTTATGAGGTCGATGGAAAATTACAATGTTAAAACACTAGTATGTACGCACTTTGTAAGGTTAGTAACATGTATATGTTAAATATATATGTTAAAACATATACATGGCTTTGACTAGTACGAGTTGAATAAATAGAGCCTATTAGTTGAATACTTTGATGATTATTTTATATAAAGAGGATTGTTTGTTGATAGCTGTATTTAGTCGATTTACTTGTATATGGCTGATACGGCTAGTTGAGGGTTATTTGAGGGTTTTGATTGCTAGTTGAATTCTGTGATGGTTTGTTTATACGAAGCAGTGATTAGTAACCGTATTTCGTAGGTTTGTTTCTTGAAATGATGTGGTTAATCGATGGTGAAATGAAAATTCGGTGTTAATGTTTCGTGTTTAGGTGTTAGGGATATTTTAGTGTTCTAAATGCTAGTTGGATCTTATGGTTTAAAGATATGTTTATCTAGCTTATTAAATGTAGTTTACTGACATTTTAAGTGAGTAGACGTAATGAAGCTAAGGAAGCATTTCTAGGCCTCATATAGTCAGATTTTTGAGGTAATGCTAATATTATCGTCAACCGTAGATGTTCTACTCATTTGAGTATAAATTGGTTGAAAATTGCTACGTCTAATAACTTATGTTTGCGCGGTTGTACTATTTACGTTATTGGGTACATGACAGTTTGAAACTAAAGGCTGATATGCTATCTCTAAGACCTACTGTATTCTTCGGCATTCCTCGAGTATTTAACAGACTATATACTGGGTAACCGGCTCTACAAGCGTATTACTTAGTGCATTCTATGTCGCTTCAGCAACTTACTAGACATGTTGATCACTATGATTCAATGAGTGTTCGTAACTCGTAAGAAATGTATCATCAGAAACTAAATCATATTGACCAAGTCATTCATAGTTTAACTGCAATATTGTGAGATTGTAATACACTAACTGCAATATTCATAGATTGACACTAGAACTTACTCTGTCGTAACTCATCAACACATGGGACTAGAAAGAAAATATAGCATTCTAATCAAGATCAGGTTAATATTCAGTTCTGCATATGATGCTAAGAGACAAGCAATATTAGACGGTATGGTAGTAAAGCTGATTTTGACTGCCAATCATTATCATGACTGCAATAAAGGTCTGACGGGTTTGAAAATGGGTCAAAACGGGTGGATCTTGGAATGAACTATCCTGTAACACTTTGGAAAAAGAAATTGTTTTTGTCTTGCATATAAATTCAAATACAGAGTTCTTATTGTTTTATAGTAATAATCGAATTATTTAAACATGTTTTCTTAACAAAATCAGATTTAGGAGTTCTTATGCCGTAAAAATACATTTTGACGACTTTCAAGTTTGAAACACTGACCCGTTTCCTATTCCGCTCACCTTTTGAATGGGTTTTAACTATTACTGTAATTCTTGTATGCAATACAGTAAGGAAAAAATGCTGAAGCAGAGGTGGAGTTCCAGAAACTTCTAGGACCTGCAAATGTCAGATCAGCAATTGCGGAGCTCTTAAAGTCAGACAGAGGGGATGAAAATGACACCGTTACCATTTCAGAACTGATTTCTGGGCTCCATTCTAGAGGTAACTGTATATTTTGGGAACACTTAATTAGGGTGGCATAACATACTAATATGTTTTTACCTTAGGCTACCTACATTGCTTCACTTCCCTCTCAACAAAGCAAAGTGCCTTGTTATTTTGTTATTCACTTGCTCCTTTTGCAGTTGTTTTTTTTATTGGATTCACCTTGTTTGCTTTACAACAACTGGAATGAACGTTGTATTTTATTTCTCTTCAACTGTATTTAGAAGTGCCGTAGTTTCATCAAACCTTGCCAACGCCTTTGTCGGGATCGTCAATCTATTTGGTAATAAGCTCTCTATCTCTCTCTCACACACACATACGCACACTCTCCTTTGTTATCAACTATCAAACTATTTCAAACCTTTAAATATTAATAATCATTCAGGATATCTCATTCCATTGCTACTGATGGATAAATTTTGGAGGAAGGTTTTCCTTCTATAAAGCTTCCTTGGCATGGTAATTTTTGTACATCATTACACCTACTTGGTTTATGCTTAGTTGTTTTATTAGTGGTATAAAATTCCAACAAATATCGACTTATGGGCCATTAATATTTTTGTTGTTTTAGGCCATATCTACAGTCTTCAAGTAATGGCAGCAGGCCTGTTTGCGTCAACATCTGGAGCTCTTTACCTCTTTGTCGGCGGCATGTTAATGTAAGGCCCTTTTATATTTTACACTCATTTTATGATCTGAATGATCATAATGTTGACAATTGTTTGTCCATTTTTTGCATTCTATAAGTATTAAATACATTAAAAATGATTACAAAGACCGTTATCAGTATTATTGTCCAATGTTTATCAGCAAATAACTTGTAAACACTTAAGTGCGATTTCAGAATTTAGTGTTTGGATGTGCTTATGCAGTTTGGATAATAAGGTGTTTCGAGTGTATGAGAAATTTGTTTATCGAAGCACTTCGAAGCTAAATAATGATCATAATACGACCTGGAAACACGATAGTTAGATAAGTACTATAAAACCTTACAAAGAATTATATATATGCAGTATAATGGTGTGAAAGAATGTAATTCAGGTGGAGTTGTGTGTGAAGTTTATTTTTATAATGTTACTAGTGTATAGAATTTGGTAAGGAAGTTTGGGAGTGTTTGATGTTGTGTTAAAAAGTGATTATGTGTTTGAGTTATTAGAACTGAAAGTGCATTTAGTGTAACCATTAGCTAACATAATTCATGAATTTTGTTTATTCATTTAGGTTTTCGACTATGAGGACCAAATAAAGATTCCATATCTGAGAACATTTGATGAGATGCGTGCTAATTTGGGAAAACTAGCCGTTTTCTGGATCTTTCAGGTTCCTGTCTTACTTTTATATACCTATGTTTATTTATGCTTTCTGTTACTTGTTTGGGTTTGAACATTAGTTTACCCTTGAAAGTTGTCAATGCAAGTTCGGGTAGATTATGTGGTCTATGGGTATCTCAACCGAGGCTACTGCTGACAACAAAAGCTAATCTTCAAAAATTTGCCTGTAAACTACTTTGGCGAAGTTAGTGGTTTTATTGAGATATTTTTATCATTTATTGTCATGAGTTTCGACTTTTATGTACACAGTTTAAACCAGACACTAACGGGATCTGCTACGTGTGGGTGCAGATCTTATTATCGACTTTTATGTACTTGAAGAGTTGAAGGTGCTGAATGGCTCGTTGTACTCGGGCCAATGTTTTTAACATTGTTGTTTCTTTTCGTTAGTGGGGATACCATTGCTTGAGGTTTGTTTTCATATCTTTTTCCTTAATATAATTGACGCATTATTATTATGTCCCTACATAAGTTGATCACATTTGTCGATACATGGATTGGATATAGGAGTCAGGAGATAAAGAAATACGGAAACGTGGATGCATATTGACATTATAAAAAGATAACAAGGTACATTCTTATCTTTAGAAGATTGTTCTCATGACGTGAAGACATATAACTAGGCCCTTTTTTCTTTTTTGCATTTTATCATCTCTGTATTACTTGATGGATAGAGTACTTATAATGAGTTATCCCAAACACCCCCATAACCATACATTGTGCATAATTTGTTTTAAAAGCTGATGGATTATATTAGTTTAAGATTTTTGGATCTTGAAATTGCATGCTTTTCGTGACTAGTGATTGGGCTACATTTACAAAACTTGCATTACATGCATCCTACTCACTTACATAAGCTAATAGCTTAGTTTAGCTATTTTCCAGAAGTTAATTGCACCCTACTCGCTTATATACTTCATTGAGGTGTTTGTGGTTGCTTAGTTTCGTGTGATTTTTTAGTTTTCTGTGGAGAAGCAGTATGTAATGGGACTTAATACAATGCAGGTACAAACTTTGGAAGAGATAATAAGAAGATTGCAAGAGGACAATGCACAAATGAGATCACGATTCTAAAGAGATATGCACGTGCAGTTACAACAAGAAGTGGAACGTCGAGTGCAAGAACACACGCAACGGGAATTGGAGGAGAATGCTTATGAACAAGGTCAAATAAAAGAATGGCTACAAAGGATGAATGACTTTAACTACGTGTTAAAGAAGTTTATTGATTCACGCCCCCTCTCCTTAGTTTGATTATGTCATATCAATTTGAGTATCTAGAACTATACTTATATCTTGAAGGTTTTGAATGGGTCGATTTGGATTTTGATTTGACTACAACTTTTGTGATTTGGATGCTGAATTTTCGTAATTGATCTATTTAGTTTTGAATTATTCCTTTTATTTATTAGTTTCTTTTGAGGTATTTAAGATACAGGATTACATAAATGTGAGCTTAAAGCTATGACACACATCTTTTTGTGACAGAATTGTGGCCCATTACCGACTACAACTTCCTGACGGATTTCTGACAGACTTTTTTGCGACGATTTTCCAACAGATATTTTAGCGAGAGACTTCCGACGGAAAATCTACCAACAGATTTCCAACGCACGTTTTTCGTCGGTATTTCCAACGGAATTCTGACGGACAGAAATTAGCGACCAGGATTCACCGACAGACTATTTCCATCACAAATCTGTCGGAAACTGTTGTTACCGACGGATTTCCGACAGAAACGTCTGTCGGTAAAGACCTGTTATGTAGTAGTGATTACAAATTATTATGCAAATCGAAGCCAAAATAGGGCAATTATCAGTTGATGTTTATTTTTACGCAAATCAACACCATATCACGGTCTAGTTAGGAATTTGGGCTCTTGATTAGTTTAGTGTAGTTTAAACGCATCGCTTCCAAATCTGTACAATTGATTTGCACAAGAACATATGTATAGGTCATAAATTCCCTCTGCAAGAACACCAAAACTTCCTACACATATATCTCCACCAATATTTCTGTACATATCAAAGCTTCACATTTGTTGTTCTTGTTAATTGAGACTAGACTCTTATTGATTGGTTCACTTTTCATTTTGAGTTTTCAGTCTAATTTTCATCAAGTCTGATGATCTCATTCTAGTGTACACATATCCTAATTTATTATCCATCAGACGATAGCTGTTGAATTTGTTGTTTGATGTTAGCTCATTTGTTCACATTGATATCGTCAAATGCATAATTTCTCAGAAAATTTTCTGTGAAATATTTAGTAGTATAGATACTTTCTGTTATCGTTGAAATACCATATACACCATACCCATTTTCTATTTTCATCTTAAATTATACGGAGTACAACTTAAACTAAGATTGTGGTAGAGATGGAGATTATAAGAAAATGATCAATAGAAAGCATAGTAACAATAGATTAACTATTGTATACCTTTCAGGATACTAGAATGTGTATCATGTATGTGTAGGTATCGCAACCATATAAACCTCAAATAAACGGATGAGGTTTTTCCGGGGAGGAAGAACCTTTTACTCAAATAGTCAGATGTACGTGGCGTAACAGAGGTATCTGGCCCTGTGACTGGTCATCCCAAAATGTGTAACTAGTAAGGTTTAAACTAAACTATGAGGATGTTAAGTGCCTTACGCCATGCCATTTGGTAGTGGTTCATAGCAACCTCATATATCTTGCGAGAATCTTTCTCAAACTATTGTCATTGAATCCTAGAAACTTGTTATACATGAAAATATCAACTTATGTTCAATACCAAACTCCCTAATTCACATGAGTGACTCTATCAACATAGTTATATCACATGATTCGCCGTTTGTGATAATATTGAAATAAGGTAACAATGATTCCTCCTCGTGGTTTTCATCAAGGGACAATTACCTAAAAATATATTATACTTGACACGACTTGTAATTCAGTGAGCGTCCAATTTTTTCGATTATAATTCAAATTTTTTTGTTAATGTGTGTGAATTCTGACGTCCCCAGCTGGTTGTGCTTATGTGTATTTACCCTCCACGTCAAATTTTTCTTTTTACATGTCACGTATATCTCACTTATAACACACACCCACTATACCACTTTACATTTACGCTCAACCACAATTTACACCCACCCTACCACTTCTTCTTCCTCTTAAACCCTAACCATGGCCTATTCATCGTCACCATCATCTTCGTCTAGGTATTATCACATGCAAGTTCAATCCGTCATCAACCGTACTCAATGCAAGTGTCCTTTGCCCATTGAGGAGCAAGTGTCATGGATTAGGACAAACCCATGAAGGAGGTTTAAAGCTTGACCCATTTATGTAAGCTTATTCATTTATATACTACATTATTATTATTATATATTTAACTTTTGATTGATTTTTTGTTGATTATGAGCAAGGATAAAGAGAAAAGCTGTCGTCTTTACGGGTTTCTTGATCATGAGCTTCCTTCACAGTACTACAAGGACTTGTTGTTCAATATGCATGCTGAGAATGTTCAGTTGAGGAACGAATGGTGATATGGTTCTGACTAACTTTAATGTTTCAAAGATGAAGGAGGAGTTGACTTTGTTAAAGTCAAAAATTGAAGTTTTATGAAAAATTCAAGTTTTGAGTTGTTGTTGTTCTTGTTTGTATCAGTTTAAAGGCTTTAATGTTTTAAGTTATTGAACTAGTTTTAATGTTGTATGATCTTTTGAATGTAATGTTGGATGATATTTTAAAGACTAAAATACACGGTTGGTCCCTAAACTTGGCAAGACTGCGATGGGACAAAACTCGGCCTTTTCATCGTCGGGGGTCCCTATTTCAAGGTTTATACTCGCTACAAGTCCTTTGACCATATTGCCGTTAGTAAAGGACATCTTATGGCGTTAGATTTGTCTTTTGTCTAAGGGCACATTTGTCATTTTACCACTGTCCATTAATTATCGTGTCAACCCACTAGTTTAACCAGAGGCGCTACAGTAAAACCTCGCTAACAAAAGGGATATTTTATCACCACTCATCCTTTATCTTTCCTAACAACTAAAATCTTATCTTCTTTACCGACGGCAGGAGGTTCTATGCCTGTCCAAGACAGGTGAGGACACTTAATTTTATTTCATATTAAAGTTGGCATGTAGTGGTTTACCTTAAAATGTGTTGATTATGATAGTATATCTGTTTTATTATAATTGTGATTTTATACAAATGGGTTTAGTTGGTGTTTATGAGGCAAGCAGATGCTAACATTTTGATTATCAATTATAGGCTACAACATGTCCATTCATTGGGTGGTACGATCCACCCATGTAAAGGAGAGCAAGAGATGTGATCATCTACTTGCAGAGAACAATCTACAGGAATGAGGCGGCATTACAAGAATACGAAGCCGCCCTCATTTCTGAGACTATGGAGGCGATCAACGCGTGACCGGAAAAGCGAGCTAGAGGCGCTCACCAAGGCCTTGGTCGATCTCCTTGTTGAGAAGGAGAAAGTTTGCCGTCTCGGGAACTTTTGTGTGTTGTCTTGGATGGTCATCTTCTTGGTTTTCTATGGTTCTTCTATAGGGTTTAGATAGGTCTTGGTTTTAGTGTTTTGAATCGGTGGTAGATGGTCTAGTTGTGTTTAAGAAGTTTTAGAGTACGTTGACTAAGAATAGTCTTTTGGTGTATAATGTTTGGTCCTTATACAGTGTTAATATATTTCTTTTATGCTTTGGTCCTTATACTGTGCTGCCCAAGAATTTATATATCACTTGCCACACAAATGGTCAAACTCATAACAGAGATACGAGTTTCAAAGATGGATGAATGATGAGGGATGGATGAACAGATACCAATTTCGAGTATCAACATAAACTTGATATGGTGTTGTTCATCCATGTTTGATCCTTCATTTCTGTTTGTGATGATAGAATAACCGTATCCAACTCAAAACCCAGATCCAAGTATCAAAGATGGATGAATGATCTGAGATGGATGAACATACACCACTTTTGAGTATCAACATAAACTTGATATGGTGTTGTTCATCCATCTTTGATCCTTCATTCATGTTTGTGATGATAGAATAACCGTATCCAACTCAAAACCCAGATCCAAGTTCAACAGATCCTAGATTCATAGACGTATGAAGTCTTAAAGATGGATGTATGGCACCACTTTTGAGTATCAACATAAACTTGATATGGTGTTGTTCATCCATCTTTGATCCTTCATTCATGTTTGTGATGATAGAATAACCGTATTCAACTCAAAACCCAGATCCAAGTTCAACAGATCCTAGATTCATAGACGTATGAAGTCTCAAGGATGGGTGAACCGACACCATTTCTGAGTATCAACATAAACTTGATATGGTGTTGTTCATCCATCTTTGATCCTTCATTAGTGTTTGTGATAATAGAATAACAGTATCCAACTCAAAACACAGATGTATGAAGACTATATAAAAACAATACAATAAAAACACAATTAAACCCATACACTAACATGACATGATTTCATACATAACGCAAATGGATATATTTCCAAATGCATAAAATTTTGTAGTCTACAAAGTTCAGAAACATACATTGTTTAAACATGATGAGTGTCTAAATACTCATCATTTTTGTACCAATTAAACTGCAAAAACATCTGAAAACACTCAGAAATGCATCAAAATGATAAAAATATCACAAATAAGTGTTTTATGTGTTTTAAATGCAAAATATCAAAATCGGTGAAAACGATCAAGTTTGCATAATTGGCGCTTTAGTCCCCAAGTTTCAAAAGTTGTCAAAAGCAGTCCACGGTAAAACAAAATAAAGAAAAATATCATTTCAAGTCCCTAGGGATTCATGAGTTGTCAAAATTGGTCCTTGAGATTTAAATTTGCAAAATTACAACTTAGGTCCCTAAACTTTGAAAATTGTCAAAAATGGTCCTTAGAAGTTTGAAAATGTCAACAATGGTCCTTGTACTATTGAAACTTGTCAAAAGTGACCCTTGAAATAGTTTTGAGAAAATGGCAGGTTTGGTCCCTCATCTTTCAGAAATTGCAAGTCTAGTCCTTGTAATAATAAACCAACCCTTGGACCTTTTGAACCCTTGACCCTGCCATATAACCTTTTGACCTCGCCATACATTTTGGACCCTGGTCAATATACCAAGTCAAACACCCGTTTGACTCACCTTTCCTCCCACCTTATCCCTTCCTCAAAACCACTGCACAGAAACCAAGTTGCTCGCAACCCTCTCCCATCACCACACCTTATCCTCGCAACACTTCTCTCACCCCATAATCATCACACCTATCCACACCCCCCCAGTTGCAATCCATCGGACCCCACTAGCAAATATACCCTTTCCAGCCAAAATTGAATCAATGGCCAAAATGACCTCAACCCATCCAATGGCTAAAAAGAATGATGGGATTTGCTCAGAGAGGTGAGAGAAGACATTTGGTGCTATAAAAGAGAGAGGAGATGCAGAGAAGAAAGGAGGAGTTAGTTTTAAATTTTTATGTATGTCGTTTTTTATGTTTATGTTTTAATTAAACTCTAAGATGTAATCTTTTTGTTTCTATGTATCAAACTAAAGTTGTTTTATAGTTGTAATCCAGTTTTAAGTATCAATTCAAGGTTATAACAACATTTCATAGTTTCAAGTTCACTGTTGCAAAATTCAGTTTCAGACTCTTATTTCCAGGCTTCTAATAGCTTATTTCTAAGTTCTAATAAGCTTATTTAAGCTATGTATAGCTTTGGTAAGCTTATCACTCGCTTCAATCAACTTTGGTGTATGGTCAACAAAAGTCAAACTGTAGAGAATTTGGTTCAAGCAGTGATGGAATTGGATATGGGTTGATGCGAGCTTGGATGGGTTGGATTAGACTAGTTTAGTGTAGGATTGGTTACGGTTTGAGTTGCTAATAAGCTGGATAGCTTGTGAGTACTTTACTTATTTTCATTAATAGTGTAATTTTGTATAATATTTATCTGTCTTGATTCACTATTAGCTTTAGCTTAGATATGTTCATTTAACTGTTATTAGGATTAGAGTGAATCAGTTTCAGTAGTAGCATAAGTCAGTTTATCATTTAAGTAAAATCATTAGCTAAAACAGTTGTAAAAGTAATGTTTGGATCAGTGGGCTTGTTTAAGCTTAAACTTTGACTTGTGCTTAAAACCTGTCTATTCAGTCTTAATATAGGTAGCTATAACCATTTTAGTCATCAAACATCATTTGTGCACCTTAAAAGTCAAAATCACCATGTTCCTGTCTTCATTTCATATATGTCAAAAAATTGTGAAATCAAAAGTTTGATTTGTGCTTAGAATTCAATGGAGTAGCCTTATGTAACCTTACTTTAACATATAACATCATATTCAGTCCATAAATTAAGATCAAAGTTCACCAAAGTCAAAGTTTCAATTACATTAAAAGTCAAAATGTTGGAAAACTCAGTTTTCACCAAACTAGAGTGATTTTTCATTGCTTCAATTTTGGGTCAAATCCAGTGAAACCTTGGACTTTAAAACTTAAGCTGGTCTAGTTTCTTATTATGATTTTTATAAATTTTTAGCAATTTTGTAGAAGCTCTAAAATAGCTTGTCAAAAGAGGCTTAATTGCCCTGTGCACTGACTCAGTTAATACTAAGTCTGCACAGGTTTAGTGCAAAGCTCTCAAAAAGCTCAATTGAGCTTATCTTGGTCTCAATTTTGGTTTACAAGTAGCTAACCAGGTCTACTTTAAGCCCTAACTTTTGGTTTTGAGTTTAGCTTATCTGAGAAGCTTGTGCTTAAGCTTCAATAGTAGACCAAAATCTGTTTTTAGCACTTAAGCTCATATAACCAAATCTGTGTAGCTTGCAATTTATAAGCTTAGGATAGTTGTAATCAGTTGCATTTGAGTAGTTTCAGCTTATTATAGCTTCTGTGTTAAGTAGGTGCTCAGTTGGTACCTTGTGCTTATTTCAAGTGCTTATTTATAAGCACCTTGCATTGCAGTTCCATATTCTTGCACACAAGTCACTATTTTTATATTTTTCATAGAATCAGAATATTAATTTAGACTTTTCCTGAATTTTTCAGATTTTTCTAGTTCAGTTTGCTATTTTTCCTCATTTAAATCAGTTTTTAGTACATTTTAATTAGCTTTTAATACAATTAATTCAGAAAAACTTCAAAAAAATAAGTTTTCAATTTTCCTAGGTTAAGATAAATATAAAAAGTCAAAAAAATATTTTTCCAGATTTTTCATAGTTTAATTTGTAATTTTTAGTAATTTAATTAGTTTTAAATAGTTTTTAATTCATAGAAAATAGAAAAATAATCAGAAAAATACAAAAATAGTTTTGAAAATTCTCTTTAGTTATTTTAGATTTTTCCAAGTCATAATTTCATTTTTCTAGCTTTATTTTATATTTTCTTGTATTTTAGGGTATAATTAAATAGTTAAAATTAGTTTTTAATTAATAATAATTAATTAAATAGTTATAAAAATAATTTTCTTTTTCTAAAAATTTTCTCTTATCATTAGGTTTGTAAAAATGTCATTTTTATATTTTTAGGATTAATACTGTTCATTTTCACATTTTCTTTTGCACGTCACGTAGTTTTTAATTTAAATTTTATAAAAGAAAAATCAAAAACATTAGATTTTACAAATAGTGATAGCGTTTATTTAATATAATTTATCTTTTTAATTTTCTTTAATTTGCATTTAAGCCCTTGTAATTTGTATACTCTTTCTTTAGTTATAATCAATCAAAATCCTTTTCCGTTCAAATCCTCTCGATCACTATTCGTTTGATTATTCTCGCACAGCTCGTTGGGACTTAACGACCTGGGGAAACACTATACTCTCCTGGACTTCATTGCATTGGTGTCTGAACTGTTTTAAGTTTCTTACGATTAGCCATTCACAAGTGGCTAGCTTGTGTGAGAAAACTTGACGGTTTGGCACCAATCAAAACACAACAAATAATGTTTAGGGGAATACATATTCGATGGATAACATTGGCTTTCATATGCTTAAACATCATTTTTTTTGTGGTGAAGAAAGGTTTGCCGCTATAATCTTGGTCTTAGTCCAAAATTGTTTTGGAGACCCACCAGAAGCAGCATCAACTTGACTTCCGTATTGAGACTGGACCACACTTGGTTGATCATTACCTTCATAGTTGTCACCTGTAACCTTTGCCTTCTTTTGTTTGTAACTTTTGGTGGGATGAACTGCTTTTTGAGATCTGTTGTGTAGTGCCTTGAATTCTGTTACACCTCCTCGCCCAAGACATGTTTTCTTGTTGTGTCCAAGATTGCCACAAATACCACAAACCACACTCTTACTAGACCGTGACAAGTTACTGTTTTTGTCACTATTATCATTTTCAGTAAAAGCCTTGGTTCTTTTCTTTCGTGGCCTACCTAATGGTTTATGATGTTTAGGTGGAAGAATGGTTGTAGGCAACTGTGACTTATACCAATGCTCATAACCATTTATTGGCTGGATGTGGTGTTTGTAAGTTTCTTCCCAAGTCTTAAGCAAGTAACATGGATGCACCCATGATTCAACATATCCTATTTGCATTCCATTCAACCTCATACACCGGTGGGTAGCAACAACATGTTTACATGGCATACCTGTAAGCTCCCATATTCTACATGTACAAGCCCTAGCTTCAACATTCACAATACACTTGTCTCCCCATCCACTGACCTCATACTTTTCTCCTTCAACCCGTAGCGTTGTACTTATAAGCCTCTTTCTTGATTGCATCTAACATGAGTGTTGCCTTTGGTGTTAATGGTCCGACACACTTTTGAATCACATTCACAACGCTTCACTATTCTTTTCATACAAGACTCTCTAATGTATTCCAAAGCGGTAATGATGGGTTGTTGCCTACCTCCCACTAGTTTCCCATTGAACACCTCACACATGTTATTAAGTAGCACATCGAATGAGCCCTCCTACAACATGTTTGGTTAGGTACCGAAAATGTCGTAGAAAAAAGATGTACAAGTAGACATACATTTGGTTAGGTACACGAAAAATGCGACCTTGACCAATGGGTTGGTGGTATCTTACTTAACCAAGCATGGGCGTGTTCGCTAAACCTCTTGAATGCCGGTATGGTCGCCTCAAATTGTTGGACGGTTGTTGTTCTTGCACATCTCCACAAATATTCCTTGTATGCTTTAGCATTCCATTGCAATTTCATATTATCATGGATGTGCTTCAAACAATATCTGTGTTCAACACTAGGAATACTGCTAACGCCGGAATGATACCTGCACAAATAAACATCAATTCCTTACTAATAAAACTTGCATTTAACAAAAGTACAAGTGAATCTAATCAACTAAATGGTAAAATCACCTTTTGCCTGTCACGATAAAAGTGTAGTTTGAGTTTGGTTGCAAGTCAAGATCATCTCTTAGACATTCAAGAAACCAAATCCATGAGTCTTTGCTTTCAACACGCAACCGCGTGGCTAAAGGGTATATTCCATTGTTGTTTGTCTATACCGATCATTGTAAGAAGTCGGCGAGAAAAGGACCCTCATAAAAGCACCATCTAACCCCAACAACTCTCTTTGACAAGCTTTATATCCTTCCTTCAAAGCGCCTAAGCATACATACATTCTCTTGAAAACTCTGGTTGGACTTGTTGCATCTGTTTCAGTTTGTACACTTATCCTAACTGTTGTATCTGGGTTAGTTTTCTGCAACTCTTCAACATAGTCTCTTAAAAGGGTGTATTTCTACTTATGATCACACCTAATCTCATTTTCTGCCTTGTTTTTTGCCCTTAATGCTTTTTGCATAGACACATGAACTTCAAACTGTTTACCGAGCTGATCTTGAACAACTCTGATTGGAATATCTGGATTGACTTGAACTTGGTTAACTATTTGCTTCGAAAGAAACTTGTAGTCACAAACTTTAATGTCTCTTGATTGCAAATATTTTTGTGTTCATCCCTGAAAGTTCGAACAATCCATACATCTTTATCTGTATTTTTGGCTACATACAACAACCATGGACAATCTATTGCTAGCTCCTTGCGTGTTCGCAAATATACATCCCTACCAATGCCTCTAGTTATCAGACCATTTTTCCTCTTTGGGGCTTTTCCGATACAAACCTTCTAGTTATTCCACAAATGTATTTGTCCAAGACACCTAACCCTAATTCTCTGTTTGTCATTCTTAATTAGTTACAATTTCCTCCTAGTCTTTATTGAAAGCGGTAGATCCTATCTTTCAATTCATTTGCGATTACAAAACTTTGACCACGTAAAAAAAAGATTTCGTCCTCTGTTTGTCTTTCTCACTTAACCTTTGTTTCTTGTATGCCCTTAATTTGTTCCTCCTAATAACATACTCATCCTCATTCTCGAACCACTTGCAAAATTATTATCATCTAATGATCCAACTCATTTTTCTTAAAAACATCGTGTGATAGTCGGTGGTGGTACCTATAGATGGTAAATCAGTAGTCTCGATCACTTTGAATAGATTAACATCAAAATCGGGCTCCTCAAAAGTATTAGCCTCATCGACAACTTTGTTTCCATCACCATTGTTCTCAATATCATCATCGTCACTCATATAAGTGTCATCTCACTCACATTGTCATCACTTAAAGCTTCATCGATTTCACTTACCCGCACATATTTACCTTTTGGATATGATCCACGAGATTACATGTTTCCTCCTCCCGATGACCTAACTCTTGATCATTTTGACATACCTCTTCGAGACTATCTATTTGGATATGCTCAACATGTTTATCTATATGTTTGGTTGACATCACCTACAACATCTTCGATCCCCGACAGATCTCTACAGATGGAAACAAGGGTTGTGTTTCGGCATCGACTAGATTGTACCAAAGTATTGACTTCAAAGGTTGATGTGTAACCTCACATATATCCTCTACCACGATTTATTAACAATGTTTTCTAAGAACAATTTCTTTGAGCAATATGGAACAATAGCAAGAGCTGCGTTTTTCTTTATTGCATCCACATCAGCAATAACTATCCTATTTGACTTTGGTGACATTTGATCAACATCCAATGTTGTCTTACCATTTTCAACATAAACCTCTATCATCTTATGGTCATCAACAAGATCTTTCAATATTTCTAAATTAGCACTCTCACTTAAGCTATACAAACCATCATCTAAATTACTATCGGGCTTAACAAAGTAATAGTAATTTTTTGAACCAAGCTCATAACCTAATTCATACATAAGAACATCCAACTCTTCAACTGACATACTATCAACATCAACCAAATCAATTAAAGTTTCCATACCTCCAACGTATATTCTACCCGGCCAGTATTTAAAGACACCATTGTGATGAACCCTCATGCTAAACATATTAGATCTACCGCCTGAAAACATGTCAATATATGTTTAAAGCATTCTAAAAACTTAATTGGGAACAATAAATACCCCAATTACAAATTCCAATGACTATAATAAAAAAAAATAGTACCGTATTTCTTCTTAGCAGAGTCGTATAGGACAGTATCATCAACTGGATAACCTGGATGTCTTCTTACTTTCCATAGAGTAAAGTCCATGTTTCGGTTTTATGATTGACAGACAGGGGTTTTGTGACATGCAATTAGGGTTTGTGAATTCTGATAATTCTTGTAACGAAAGTTTTGGGACGAATAATAATACAGACTATGACTATGTGTTTATTGGGGCGGGAAGAGGGTTACATTACATGTGGCAATAATTAAGAAATTTTTAATTGAAATATGGAATTGACAAATGTGCCCTTGGACAAAAGACAAATCTAACGCCATAAGATGTCCTTGACTAACGGCAATATGGTCAAAGGACTTGTAGCGAGTATAAACCTTGAAATAGGGACCCTCGACGATGAAAAGGCCGAGTTTTTCCCATCGCGATACGTCTTGCCAAGTTTAGGGACCAACCGTGTATTTTAGTCTATTTTAAATGAAGTAATATTTTGAATGAATTGATCTTTTCAATGAATTGTAAAATTGTGTGAATTTAAACATTATGTTGCGTTATATGGATATTAAATGCTGCATAAACCATTTAATACATGCTACATCAACCAGTTATATGGGTTAATACATGTTGCATGCATACATGCTGCATATGATGTGGTTAATATACGATCATACATGTTGAATGGATTCATCACCAACCATTTCTAGACAACAATACAAATACCATACACATACTCAAATACACAGAACATACACACTTTTCTTTGACTCAGATATACATACCAAAACACAGACTCACAATATCATCTACAAACACATTCATAGACACTTCTTTTTTTGCATGACTAAGAAAATCAACCAACCATATTAACACACAAGATCCTATGGTTTATTAAATGTTGCAAAACTAACTAAACCATGTCTGCAAAACTAAACCATGTTTGCAAAAGTAAACCATGTCTCCAAAACTAAACCATTTCTGCAAAACTAACCATGTCTGTAAAAGGAAACCATGTCTGCAAAACTAAACCATGTCTGCAAAAGTAAACCATGTCTACAAAACTAAACCATGTATGCAAAACTAACACACAAGATCCTATGTTTTATGACTTCTTTTCTACATGTTGCATGACTAAACCCTTCATCAAGAGTCTGCTTTTCTATCAAACATCCATACACACATTCCTTTGACCAAAATACACAGACCAAAACCCTTCACCAACACTATACATACCCAAAGTAGTTGCATCATTAATAGCAAACTTACAAATTCAGAGCAAACAAATAATTAGTAAAAGTTAAGATTCACTTTATAAACACTTACTTCATTTGCCCAGGAACATCAAAATGAGCTTACAAAAGTGGCAATCATATACACACCGAATTGTTATCATATCCTACTACATCATAAGAAAGTTAACTGCTTTATTAATGCTCAAGTATGAACAACAAGCAATAAAGTAATTAACTTACATCAGCCAAGTATTAACAAAATAGGCCATGTATACGTGGCATTTAAGTGCTCACTTATGCACTACCTATTTAGATGAAAGTATTTAACTCCTACAAAAAATGCCCAATAACCTAAACAAAAGATGGAACTTCCAAGTGACATACAACTGCTCACTCCTTAAGTTTACTTACAAGCATATATATAATAAACTAGTGTTTATGTGCAAAGCATACAAACACCCAAAAGGATGCACATTAATTGTTTTCCTAACTAGCAATCATAAGAAACTAAGACATCATGGAGTAGCTTCTGATGTTGATCCCACACATGCTAACTTTGGTTCTTTGTTTTTGTTAATACAAATAAATCATAAAAACGTTTATTTATATTTTACGATCTTCTAATGTTTTGTCGATAACAAACGTACAATCATTTTAACAAAACAAATAAAATACGTAAATGGTTTGAGCCAATAGTTTACTAACACACTTTTACTAAACATATTAGAACTATATCAAAACATGATTAGTAAATAAGTTATATAAAACCAAAAAGCATTTTTATAAAACACTAACAAGTAACATTGTTTATATCTTATAGAAATGTATATGTATAACAACTAGTGTTTACATTTCATAAAAATGTATATATACTTTGTATATGGGTAAGTAATGGGTAAAGTCCAAAGTCCATGACCCATGGTCCATGTCCCATGATCCATTGACTAGGTACAATGAATTTTGTTAGGTAAAAACCAAAGTCCATAACCCATACCCATGGAGCATGATCCATAACCCATGACCCATTGCATGACATCATGCATGAAGTCATGTTGGATATTATCCATGATCCATGACCCAAAGTCCATGACCCATGACCCAATATCCATAACCCAATGACTAGGTACATTGCGTCTTGTTGGGTATCCATAATCCATTATCCATAACCCATATCCCATAACCCGGTTTGCAACCCGAATCTGACTAAAAGCGGCCCGATGGCGGATCCCGATTTTAGACTAGCCGGATCCTCCGGGAGGATCCGTGAGAACCGTGGGACAGTAGTCATAATTTTTCTATAAATAGTGAGCCATTTCTCTCTTGCCCACCACCACTCTTAGACATACTTTCTCCCAGTATTCTAACATCTCTAACCACTGATCCAAAGGATCATTCTGTGTAGTTTTGTGTTTGTGTGATTCTCTAGGTTCCTCTTAAAGGCGATATCACCACCTCTTGAAGACGTGCAAGATCAAGTCATGAGTTGCTAAGCTTCGTCATCATCAAGACCACTGAAGTGCATCTTGTTGATAGTTCTTTCCTCCCTCTATAAAAGTGTTGTGTTGAAGGCATTAGTGAAAGGTGCCGAAGGGTCGTGTTGAAGGCATTAGTGAAAGGTGCCAAAGATGTACATTCGGTATGGTGCATCGATGTACAAGTTAGATAGTTTGGGTTAAAGGATGTTGATATCCTTCTGGTGTTGTAACAAGGAATGTGTCTCCTTTGGGGTAGTTGTGTTGTGGTGTAGTGTTGGGTAGTAGTTCCTCCTTTGTAATGGAACTCGGTATCTAGCCTTGTACCAGAGAAAGTGTAGGCGACGTTGTGATAGGTTTGGTTCTATCTCGTGGAAGAATTTGGTGTCTAGCCTTGTACCGGATGAAGAGTAGGCGACGTTGTGAAGGCTTCTCCGCCACATTAAGGAGCTTGTGTTGTGTAGTGCTTACGAACTCTCGAGTGGGTAACTCGGGGAGTGGATTACGGCAAGGAAAGTGTCCTTGTAGGCGAACCACTATAAATACTCATGTCGTGGTTTTGTGTTCTTTTACTCTTTATCTTTGCATTACTTACTTATATGCTTATCTATCTCTATCCAACACATATATTAAATAGATTGACATAAGTCAATCTAAATACTTTAAAACAAAGTTTTAATCAGCAAAACTATTCAACCCCTCCTTCTAGTTTTCCACAATTGGCATCAGAGCTTCGTTACCAAGTTTCTTAGAGTATATTGTACTTTAAAAACTTGATACGATCCGTGTATGTTTGAAAACTAAAAAGAATAAAATTTCTTAAAACAAAAATTCATGTTTTAGAAATTTTTATACTTTAAATATTGGATAGTGATAGATCATTCTAACATTTTCTTTTGAGAGTTCTTCATGCTAGGACTCGTTCAATGACTTCGCTCCATCTAAGGAAAAATGAAGTCAACACCCAAAGAAGAATCCAAAGTAGCTACGATTTGCTTTTACAAAATACGATTAGGTATTTTAAAGGCTCATGAAGTATTTCGCGTATATGATTTTCAAAAATCATAAAAAGAATATAAAGCAAAGGTATGTTCTTCTAACTATAATTAGTTAGTCTAAAAACATGCTAATTGTTTGTTGATAAAATATATGCTTTTAAATTGTATTAGGTAGTATTATAATTTTATTACATATACTATGAAAAGACTCGTAGATTTAATGCTTAACCTTCAATATCACAATTTCTCAAAAAAGTCGTTCTTCATATTAAACACATCATTAGAAATATTATTCTTGGTTGATCTCCATAGACAATACTATAAACTAGTCATTATATATCTTTATCTCATAAAGGAATTTGGCTAATCAAAAGTTTTGATCCATCATTTCTCACATAGAGATATTGGCATTGCACTAGCAATCTATGTCAACATTTTCTATTCGAAACTTTCCATATCATGATAAAATAGAATTTTAACATGATTCTTAGATTCCCGACTTATGGCTTACTCGTAAAAAGGAACCTCATCAAAAGTGTTTTGTAAACACGAAGACTCGTCAAAATCTTGTACCATACACAAACCCTAAGATTTAGAGCAAAACATATGTGCTAAAACACATACCTTTTCTTTACCAAAATCAGGCCCAGAATAACCAAGAAAGAGCCGTTTATTCCTTATATTTGCTGTTTTCTTGAGTTTATGCATGTGCAGGTACGGATATGACAAAACACGCAAAAGATAGCCAAATCAGACAAAAACCCGAGCACGAGAGATAAAGAGTGCTAAAGCTGAGCCGGAAGGTCAGAATTGAGCATCTGTGAAGATTTTCATGCTGAGTGGATGATTTATGAAAGATATGATCAAGTTTAAAGAATTGGCAAAATCAGTCCCTGGATTATTTGAAGATTGACAAAAAAGGCCCTTAGAAGATATTTTCAGAAATTACAACATTAGTCCCTTGAATTTCAGATTGTGCAAATTTGGTCCTTAAATTACTACACGGGTCCAAACTTAAATCCAAGTCCTAACCATTTTATACCTTTGGCCCAATATTATCCCTAGGCTATGTCCAAGACAAACCCCCATACCCGTTTTATCTATTTACCCGGTACCCATTTATCCCTTTAAACCCGGTCAAAGAAGTCAACAGCAGTTAAAAAAATATTATAAAAACCAAAATTTTACCCCGCCAAGTTTTTCCCCAATATTACCCAGGTTCCATGAACCCTAGAATACCCCTGACTCAATTGACCACAATTACTCTAAATTGAGGGCATAAGTGTACTTTCCCCTGACACACACACTGACACGGAATGCCAGGTTGGCAATCCGTGCCTTTTCCTTGCACATGATTGGCTGAAGGGACGTGTGCACATGATCCAAGGGTTGTGATTGATGGGATGTTGTGGAGAGATGATCTAACGATTGATAGAGGCTCAGAGAAAGCACATATTTCAAATTCTGGATCCTTCCAAGACCTAGGGCTCTCCTATATATACCCCTCTTGTATTCACGGATCAAGTGTGTAGTTTCTTAGTAGTATTGTAGTTTTTAAAATGTTCTTAATGTTTTAAATTTATTTCATGTATTCAAATTGTACTCAGCTTTTTATTAATATAGTCATTTTTAGCTTTAATTTTCCTTTTATTCTTAATTTCTGTTTTACTGTTTGATTAGTATAATTTCATCTCAGTTTGATTAATATAGATTGTTACTTATCATTTTTTAGTTGTTTATATCTCTCTAAACAAAAATAAAAAAAAATCAGAAAAATACTTCGAAAAATAAAAAAATCTCAAATCTGTTGTTTAAATTGTTTTCAGTTTAAGTTTTTGGTATCTAAAAGCTTTTATAAGATCATTAGTAGCTTAATAAGTGTTCATTTTTAGTACTACTCAGTTTCTAAAATAAAATCTCATCACAGTCAACATTAGTCAAAACTGCAGTCATTTGCATCATTGGAATCTGAATTGCTGTTACAGTCATGGAATTGGGTTGAGAATTGATTCTAATCAGTGGCTATTTGATTTGTTAAGCAAACCATAGTGGTTGGACCACTTGTAAGTTTAAAATTCTCTTATTAATATTTGTTTAATCTGTGTTTGATTGTTTAGAGTATTATAATTTCATCATCCTAGTCTTATACTGTCACTTAATCTGAATAGTAGTTAGTCATAAGCTTAGATCTCAGTTTTATAGTGTAAGTTTGCATATCAGTTACATTAAGTAGTGTTTGGTACAACATTTGATTCTGAGTTAGAGGTTTATTCAGAGGTCTAGGTTAGTTGAGTAAAGTTTTAGGTTATTTAGACTCAATTTGATCATTGATTTGCATCTGTTATCATCAGAAGTCAAATGTCTATTAAATCTGTTCTAATTTCATATATGTTGTGGTAGGATTAAGCATAAATTGCATTAAGGCTTTAGAATTAGTGGATCTAGCTTATCTCAGTCACAATTCATCTCAAATCATCAATTTCACTCAGATTTTGTAGATCAAAACTCATATTGGTCAAACTTCCAAACCTGTCTTCAAAAGTCAAAATATCAAAAGCAGTTTTTACAAGAAACTTTGTGAATTTTTAATTTGGTCATCTTTGGTCCAAATCTTCTGAAACGTTGGGTGTTAAAACTTTTGTTGGTTGTGTTTTCAAAGATAATTTTGGCATAATTTTGAGAATTTTCTAAAGGCACTAAATCTGTACTAGAATTAGGCCATTTCTGCCCTGTGCACTAACTCAGTTAACACTAAGTGTGCACAGGCTTGTTGCAGAGCCCATTATAGCTTCATTTGAGCTTTTCCTAGGCTATAAATTGGTTTATTGGCACTCTGGTTTCCATTTTAGCTTATTAAATAAGCTTCAGCTTAAGCTTGAAAGTAGCTTGGTAGGCCTGTTTGGCTTATTTGGTTACATCATATCAATTGCTTGTAGCTTGTTCATAATCAAGGTTCTGCTAGCTTTTAGTGCACTCTAGTTGCCTTTTGCTTATTTTAAGTTAGCTTATTAATAAGCAGTTTTACATCAATTTGTATTTACAGCATACTAAACGAGTTTTTTTTCATTTTTCCTTGCTTTCTAATAATATTTTAGATTTTTCCAGAATTGTTCATAATTTTCAGTAGCTGTTTGTTATTTTTCTCATTTAAAATTGATTTTTAATACTTTTTAATTAGCTTTTAATACAAATAAATCAAAAAAATCTCTAAAAAATATATTTTCAATTTTCTTAGATTAAGAAAAATATAAAAAGCCAAAAATTCCATAATTCTCTTAGTTTAAATAATAATTTTTAGACATTTAGTTAGTTTAAAATAGTTTTTAAATCATATAAATTATAAACAATTCAGAAAATTACAAATTCAATTTTGAAAAGTCTTTTTAGTTACTTTAGATTTTTAAAAAATAGTTTCATATTTTTCCCACTTGTTTTCATAATTTTTAGTTATTTAATTTCATTTTTAAAATTAGAAATTAGTTTTTAATTCAAATAAGTTCAATAAAATTCATAAAAATTAGTTTTAAATCTTAGTTAAGTTTCTTCTGCATTTTTAGTTTAAAAATAATTTTAGATCATTTTAAGATTTAGTTTAGACATAATTGCATTTTATTCGCGTTTCATTTAAATCGTTATTTGCATTATTAGTTGTTATATTTGCCTCCCATAGATTTAGTTCCCTTTTAATTGCTTCCATTTATTTCCCTTGCCCCGTAGTGTAGAAATCCAAAAATCCTTTTAACACATTCAAATCCCGATAATCGCGACGTGAGTTGAAAATTCCATTCAACCATTGTTCGGAACGATCTCGGTGCTCAAACCTAATACGTTTGAGTTACCCATATACTACAAACTTCTATAATTGGTTTTCCTAAATCAATTTTTGGCGCCGCTGCCGGGGAGGGCTTGTAGTGAATTTTCGTATTTCCGTCTCGAATCGCGTGCATTTGAAGATCCTTCCCCGAGTGAAGTTACCGTCGTTTTTATATAAATATATTTTTGAAAAACCCAAAAACATCTAAAATACCAAAACATTCTTCCTAGAGTGTTTACAAAACCATAAAAAGTAAAAAACCAACAAAAGAAACTGAAACGTCAATTGTTACGTCGGCTCACCTCAAAAGCACAACCTATACACGGGGTAAACGGAAGTCTTGACGTTAAATTGCAGACTGAAGAAAGATCCACTCTTCTTTCCTGCTCCGCTGCGCGTACTTTTGAGAGCTACCGAGCACCGGTTGACGCGACGGTTACAAAAAGATTGTTTTTCAAAAGTTTTTCTAAATATAAAAACCAAAAAGAATTTCCTTTTTCAAATTTATTTTTCCTTTTTGATTTTTGATTTTGAATTTTTAGTGCATGCGCACTCGTTCTCAGTCACGACGTAATCGTAGAATAGACGTACCCAAGTTACGTACTATCGTTGAAGAACCCGTCATGGCGGAAGACAACCGATCTATGCTAGAGCAACTCCAAGCACCCACCGAGGTTTACGGAGAAGCTATCTTCGTTCAGGCAATCGTTGCCGAAGATTTCGAACTTAAACACGGCTTAATTAACTTGGTATCGTCAAGCCCATTTTACGGATTTAGAGGGACGATCCTAACTCTCATATCCGACGATTTAACAAGCTTACGTCTACGATCAAATATCGTAACGTACTGGAAGAAGCTATCAAGCTTCTAATCTTCCCATTTTCACTCGAGGGGGCCGCCCGGATTTGGCTCGAAAAACAACCCCCTCGTTCGATCACTACATGGGAGAATTTAGTGTCAAAATTCGTGAATGAATTCTTCCCACCGTCTAAAACAACAAACTTGAAAAATGAGATCACAAAATTCACCCAACGGTTTGATGAATCTTTTAGTGAGGCATGGGACCGTTTTAAAGATTTACTTAGACAATGTCCCCATCATGGTTTTTCTGAATTACACCAACTTGATACGTTTTATAACGGTTTGAATGAGAATGATCAAGACTCTCTCAATTCCGCCGCGGGTGGTAATTTCTTGACCCGATCAACAAGAGATGCTTTGTCTATTGTTAAGAACAAATCCAAAGTTCGCACCTCACGTAGCAAATTGGTTGCTGCCCACGTGAGTGCTTCACCGTCTTCCTCTTCTTACGAAAACACATCTAGCACCGATGCTAAGTTTGATAAGCTTACGGATGTGATTCAGTATTTAGTAAAGATTGCAGCTGCTAAGATTAATTCACCTCCACCCGCTCAAGTCAAAGCGGTGGAGTCGACTTGTATTACTTGTGGTGGACCGCATGCTTATTATAATTGTCCCGCTACTGATGGTAATCCTTTCGAAGCTAATGCCGTAACCGGAGGTACTCAATATCGTCCTCAAGCTGAATTGAATCCTCGTGTTAGTAATCAGATGGGACCTCCGGGATTTTCTCAATCAAACAATCAAACTCGTTTTAATCAAAATCAAGTTCGTGGACCAAATGCACAGAATCAATACAAAGCCCCACCGAATCAATACCCGACCCAAGGGGTTAATCATAATCAAGGATATCAAGCTTCAAGTTATCAAGCTCCGCCTTTTTCCTCTAATGAATTCTCAAATTACATTCAGCACAATAATGCTACAATCCAAACCATGCAAACCCAGATTTCAAATTTGAGAAATGAATTCCAATCTTCGTTAACTAGACAAAGCAATGAGTTTAAGAACGAAATTCGACTTCAGAACAACAAAACGGATGCATCTCAGAACAAACTTGAGAATATGTTGAACGTTGTTTTGTGCAAAATGAGTCAACCCTCGGGTTCTGGTACTCTTCCGAATAACACGATTCCAAGCCCGAAGGGAGAAATAAAATCCATAACCATCCGAGATGATGGGCCCTCGATGACTACCTCTTCTCCCGTGAGGAGTGTATCATGAGAGACCGAGGCGACAAAGGACCTGGTATTTCCTAGTGATAATGGAAGTACCAAATACGTCCATCCTCTGGTTGCCCAAGTTCCTTCTATCTCTGTCAAAATGCCGAATTCTAACCTTTCACCTTGCAAATCTATTCACTCATGGTTTGATAAAATGAAAGTTGTTCCCGGAACCAAATTTAAACTTACAACGGATATGATCAAAGCTGCTGAAATGATTTATGAAGAGAATTTCAAAGATATCACTTGAGCCTACACCGTCTAATTCTTCCTCGAACCAAGCTCCTGAGAAGCTTGGTGATCCCGGGAAAATTTTCCTTCCTTGCTCTTTAAATGATATTGAGGAATGTAATGCCCTAACCGATTCAGGTGCAAGCATAAGCCTCATGCCTCTTGCGATATATCAGAAGCTTGGATTGAGGAATCTTATACTGACTCATATGACTATCGAATTAGCTAATCGAACAATTGATCACACGGTTGGTGTAGTCAACGATGTTATGGTACAAGTGGATAAATTCCATTTTCCCGTGGATTTCGCCGTAGTTGATATAGAGGTTGACGCCCAAGTCCCTCTCACTTTAGGAAGACCATTCTTGAGAACCGCAAAAGTCCTTGTGGATCATTACCAAGGAACTTTAACAATCAGAAAAGGAAATGAAAAGATAGTGTTTTATGCTGAGCAAACTTCAAAACCTCCACCCGATGATCATTCTATTCATAGCATCGGTGTGATTGATTTTTCTCAAGAAAGTGGCAATCTCACTTTATTGTCGAACCCGATTATGACCGACTCTTTCCCGTCTCTCACTACGGAAAGTGATCCCATTTGGGAAGAGATCAAGGCATTCATTAATGATGATTCGGTTCCCGTTGAGATTGAAAATGCTACTTTTGACCCGGAGGGGGACATCCTTTTAATTGAGAAATTGTTATATAATGAGCCGTCTTCTTACCCCCCTCCGGATGATGTTGATAAGTTGGACAAAGTTGAGCCTAAACCGTCTCAAATTGATCTAAGTCTTTCAAGGTTTACGATTAAGAGTATGTCGATAATACGTGCTGAACGGAAAAAGAAGAATTTAGAAAAGGAGTCTACAACGGTAGTGGTGGAAAATGCTAGCTCTCAGAGCACACCACTTGTCCCACCTCCGATTTCTATCAAACTTTCTTTGAGTGGCAATCCCACTCCTTCTTCTGAACAAATCATTTATGATTCTTCTCCTTCCTTCATCCCGTTTGAAGGGAGTGATTCTATCATGGAAGAAATTGAGGCTTATTTGAATAGCGATCCAGTTTCACCGGAAATTGATTATGCCGATATTGACATCGAGGGAGATATTCGTTTGATTGAAAAAATGATTTACGGTGACTCTTATCTCCCTCTGGAAGAAAAAGTTATTAAAGAAGTCAAGCCGTCTTTTAATCCTCCGGAGCCCGAGCTTAAGGATTCTTCTTATATCGATTCATTTCTCGAGAAGTTCACTGATGAACTTGCTTCCACCGACTCGATTCTTTCCGAGAATTAAGAAAAAGAATACGATGATCCATTTTACCCGAAGAAAGAAAAGAAAGTGAAGATTTCGACTGATGAACTTGTTGATCCAGAGGTCCAACACTATTTTTTATCCGAGAGGGATTCCTCTTCTAGTGAGGATTTTCACGTAGATGATACTTTGATTTCGTTCCTCTCCGAGGACAAGATTTTTAACCCTGGGATACTCATCGAAGAGGACATTCATAAAACTAAAGTTTTCCGGAAAAAGGATCCTCTCTTGGATGCCTTCATGTTTGAGCCTTCAAAACACATTTCTCTGTACCATGGACTCCCTTCTTCTATGGAGTATTTTTCTCATTGTGATATGTCATTCCTTCGTCCGCCCGCAAAATCGCCGGATGATGGATCACTCTTTCTTGATATACCTTATGTGAGTTTGGGAGGATTTAACCTATTTGTGCTTGAGCCCGACATTTTCTTTCCCTCCCAACCCACCCATTCTCTTTCCCTCCGAAGTGAGGATACCATCTTTGATCCGGGTATTCCTTCCGCTTGCTTCCCCAAGGATAAATGAATTCGGGGACGAGTCAGGCTAGCGACTCGGTGATAAAAAACAGTAGCGCTTCGTGGGAGGCACCCCATGCTTATCTCTATCTTCTTTCTATTTTCTAATAAGTGACGTGAAGGGGTTAGCCTCTTCGATTTCTCGTGTGTGGTTGTTTGTGATGTTTTGTCTAGGATTTTCCCGATATGAAGACTCTCGTGCTCGAAGTTTGTTTTTTCTCCACTCGAGTTTCATGATCGATGCTGATAGAAATCCGATATCCTAAATCTTATCGACTAACGTTTATCTTCTAGCATACTTAATAAACGGCTTTTAGATTTTTGTTGATACCATTGCCTTTAAACATTGAGGACAATGTTTCGTTTTAGTCTGGGGTGGGTAATCTTCGATTTGATTTGACCGTACTTGCTTGTTTTTGTCGTATACTCTCGCAACCCCATTTTTCCTTAGAAAATAAAAAAAAAAATTGTGCAAAATTGAGAAAATTTAAAATTTTTGTAAGCTTTTGCTAGTTTTATGATCAAAAAGTTCTTGCTGGTTTCTTAGAAATTACTTTAAATATGCGTTTTCTTGAAATAGTATTTGCTAATTGCTTAGACAAGAGGCTATAAAATGCGATTCTAGCTCACAAGGCCAAGAATTTGCAAGTCTCCCTAAGTGATTTTAAATATGCGAAGCTTAAACAAGAATTTGCTAGTTTCTATTAAGTTACTTTAAAAATGCGAGACTTGAGATTATTTTGATGAAGCATTTGCTAAGTTAATATATGTTTTGACACCTTGTTGACTTTCCGCTGGTGAGAGTAGGAATGGAATTCTGACTTGACCGGGCGTGTTGAGCCCTAGCTTGTTCCCTTAACCATAGATAATTAAATTATCGGCTAAGCATCCGCGAATCTCATTATTTGGGATTTTAAATTTGCGGAGATCGAGGAATGATAGACTTACTTATGAGTTTAGAAGCTAAACGTGGAGTAGATGGTTCTCTTTAGAGCCCATAGAAGGTACTTATGGCTTTTTGCTCCCACAAGATTGTTTCACCCCATATTTGTCTAATAATAATTAAAGATGTTAGGTTTTTGGCGATAGTTAGTTCTTTATCTTCTTTAGAGAATCCTTGCCCATGAGAGTTGGGTACACATCAAAGGTACTGTCAGTGTTGCGGTGTAATAGACAACTGATTCCTGATAGTTTGCTGCTATAGTTTCTATTGTTATAAAAGCCGTGGGATTCGGAGTTTGGCAAAAATTAACATGAATTAAATCCCAAATGTATTAAAGTTGAAAAATCCAAAGCCATAAAAGTTTTCTATGTTTGACGGTACCCCCGTTGTCATGGAATTCCAAAAAGGTTAAGGAAAAATCCAAAGTCATAATAAGACTTCTGATAAAAAGGTAATCCCGTTGAGTTAGTGGTTGAAAAGACCAAGGGCCTAAATTGCAAAAATGCAAATGTGCTGAAAAAATTGTTAAGCCCAACTTTGAATCCGGGAGATATCTAAATAAAAGCCTCTGTCTCTGGACTCGTAGATGAGTTGTTTCGGTCGTAATAAAAAGGATATCTCCCTAAATCGTGTTAAATTAGGACCTTGATGTGGACCTCATTCTTGTGTGCAGCGGTTTTCGAGGGAAGATGGATAACTAATTAGCGACTTAGCTTCATATCTTTATCGGAATAAAACCTATCGAAACGAGAAACTTTAAGAAATTCATTTCTCACCAAAAATAAAATAAATAGAGGAAAATAGGAAAATGGGAGCAAAAGGTAATTACACAAGTAACTTCCATGGGTAGTGTTAGCATCTAAAGTCGTATTTAACAATGATTTCGATTTTACGCTTAGTTTGGGGACCTGTGAAAAATCAAGGATGATGTATTCTATCCGTATGGTCACTTCACGCTGGGTTGTGTTTCCTACTCCGTGATCCTAAAGTGTTGATTGAAAAATGTTGGAGTTATTGATCGACATGAAAGTTCAACAAACCGTCACTCATAATCAGAATGTGCTTGATCATAATATCTATATGTGAAATAAAAAAGGTAAACGGGGCATTTTTAGAATTAAGGGTTTCTTAATCTCTTTTGAGGAATCTTTGCTACTTCTCATAGGTTTAGTAGAAAGAGATTGAAATCCTTAATTTTAGAAGCGTAAGTTGATTGCATTGCGTGGGGACACGACAATCGTTTATTCTGGGGTATTTTGATATGTGCTAAAACACATACCTTTTCTTTACCAAAATCAGGCCCAAAATAACCAAGAAAGAGCCGTTTATTCCTTATTGATAACGCTACACGCGTCGTTAGGGGTCAAAGGAACTTCCTTTTCGTCGAGCAAGTTTTCAACACCCTAGGCAGTGAACCTAATCGTTGTAGTGTAGTATTAGGGTAAGCCACGGGTATTGATATCGTTCTCTAGGGGAATAGGAATGCTAGTGAGAAGTTACTACGCTAAGGTTGTGGTTGAGGAAAATTATTTTTATCTTTTATATTTTTAAGGAAAGGAAAGGTACGAATCTCGGGGTTTGAATTTGGGGTTGGTATTTCTACCGATTACTCTAATTATCTAATTATCTAATCTAAGGTGTATGTAGTCTATGTCTAATTAATGTGTGCTCGTATGATAGTTTAAAGATGTGTTTACTTAGGTTTTACTACTCCTTAATTATCTCCTATTGGTGGTTGAATTGTCACGTCCTTATTCCTAGTTGCGTTGTGTGTCTAAGGTTGTAGGGTATCGTTTCTCCCTAACTCTTTGAACTTACCAAAGGGTCTCGTCTACAAAACCCACTAGGGATAATAAACTCTTACTCTAAGGCACTCTTTGGATGGTTTAGCTTACAACTACTCAAGGAGTCATATTCTAAGGTTCACAAAGATTTAATCAAGCATTAAGTACACAACGAATGACCTATCGCATTACTAGATCATTAATCAACTAAGATAAGAGACAACCAATCAATATTCAATAATTAAGTTTCATATTCCTAAGCAAACACACAAGTAAATTAGCGGACATGGAAAACATGCAAGCATACACACAAATAATCAAAGACATAATTGTATTAATGAAGTAAAACACTTATCTTGGTGTAAGATAGGGTTTGAACCCTAAAATACTTGTACAAGACAGCCTTGGTTCGGTTTAGGTTTTACTCCAAAAGACTACACACTAAATAATCTTGAAAAATTCGGATTCTATATATAATATTACATATGCGACGGCCACCTTATGTTTTGTGGCGCCGTCGTCGCGCCGTGTCGCCGTCATTAGGGTTTCGTCTTGGCCACGTTAGACTTGCGACGGCGTCGAAAATGGGAGTTTTGGCTTACGTCCCGTCACAAAGATCCTCCGACGGCCGCACTAACACCGACGCCGTCACCTTATGTTTTCGCAGACTTTGAGTGTCTCGATTCGACTTTGGCCATTTTCTTCAGATAATCGCGCTTTTCGTCCAAATAAGTTCCATTCCAACATTTTGCCTTCAAGAGACCTAAAAGTGAAAAGGAACGATATTAAGCAATAACGGATACAAAAGTGATCAAATAAGGGCTTAAACGACCCTCAAAAGGTACCTTTAAAACCTTATCAAATATCCCTACACTTGGTATTTGCTTGTCCTCAAGCAAATGTACTTTTAGCCAATTAATTTATAAGTTAGGGGTCATGAAGCATTCGTTCAAAACGGTCCACAACACATATAAGCCCCGCAAAAGTCGTAACAAGCACGGAAAACACATACTAGCACCTCACATGGGGTGTTTGGATACTCTCATCTCTCTCGGGTGTGTATGAAATATAACAAATTGGAAATAGAAGATAAACACTCATTAACCGGTCCTAGTACATAGATTACCATAGGCTTGAGAATAGATCAAACCTCCATCACTTTGGCGTAAGCACCTAGGAAAGACTATCAAAGAGGTCTTTAAAGGGTTGTAATGTTAGGCTTACGGTAGGGAAACAAAGGGTTTGGTGGGATAGGCTATATAGTGGTGGTAGGTCAAAATCTCTTATGTTACAAGCATCTGAAGAATGACGTTGCTAAGCCAAGACTCGACACTCTAAACTCTAGCTAACCGAAATAAACAAACATAAATTTAAAGGATAGATGTAGGATGGTAGCCGTTTTTTTTTTTTTTTTTTTTTTTTTTTTTTTTTATCACTCTATTTTTTTCTTTTCTTTTTCTATTTTTTTTCGATTTTTTTTTCATACACTTTACTCTACCATCCTCTACGGTAACATCAAAATGATAGGGATTTATAGGCACATCCCTACACTTGAGTTTTTATTACTCTAACACTAATTTGACACGAATTGAAAAGATCAAAACACTTGGGGTACATTATTATGCAAACAAAGGGAATTTGAATTTAACGTTCCCTTCCCGTCATTTCATAAACTTTAACTTTTCTCATGAATCCCAATCGTCCCAAAACTATATACAAAGGATATGACTCGACTTAGCAACTCATGCAAGCAATTAGATAATTGAACTAAGGGTTTAGGGTGATAACAATAATGCACTAAAAGTGAGTGCATACATGGTAGGCTAAGATGATTTGGGTGTATATTTGGGGGTGGGGTGTAAACAATGCTCTTCATTAATATTCCGGAAAAACTGAAACATCACGAGAACCGCGAAAAGGATAGGCTCTGAGGGGTTAACTAGGGGTATTGTGTACTAAAGATGAGTACAACGCAAAGGGTGTGGGGGAATTACTCAACCGATGTGGAAGAAGTAATTATATTACGGGTATCAAACAAGGGTTATCCTATTGCCTCTTATCATTTAGTTATTCCTAACTACACAAGTGTAGTCTTACTTGCGATCTCGGAATGCATCACAAAACAAGTTCTAGAATCTAATATACTACCGGTTCACACTCTAAGCATTGAAGATGAATGCTTTTAATTCCTACTAATCTAAGGGCGATTCTCACATTTTGGGTGGAATTTAGGTGGTAAAGGGTTTTTGTGCTAGTCATGCAACTTCCTATCCGTGAGACGCTTTTGTTAAGACTAATGGCCCACTCTTATATGTCATGAAAAATTTTAAATTTGGTGCCAAAATTACCCTAACCGACATTTTCTCATGGTTTATTACACAAATACAATTTGACAAAGCAAATAATCAAGGATAAGCATAGTTTCAAAGTTCCGCTTTATTTTCCCTCCTACACTTAAACCGAACATTGTCCCCAATGTTCCCGAAAGTATCAAAGTTATGATAATTGAAAGGTAATTAAAAACGAAAGAAACTAGTACTCCCCTGATTAGCTCGGTAGGATCCGTGTGTGAAGTGGTGGTTAAATCCTTTCCAAGAAGAATTTATGCGTGAAAAGCTCCTTCCAATATTATGTAACTTCTTCTTGATAAATTAAACCCGCACACTTGAAGAAAACAAACGAAACCTTCGCGTAAAATCGGCGGTAATAATATATATAAGACTCGATTTAAACTAGGATATAATGCTTGTGGAATGGATGTTTGATGCGTGCTGAACCGTCAAGTTTTATCACTCAAGTCTGCCACTTGTGAATGGCAGACCGTAACAAGCTTAAAACGGCTCAAGCACGAACTCAATGAAGATCAGGGGAGTATAGTGTTTCCCGGTCGTTATGTCCCAAATGAGTCAGGCAATGGATCACCAAACGATATAGTGATCGAGAGATTTGAACGGAAAAGGAGATTGTGAATTATTATAACTACAGAAAAAGGACATAAACTACAAGGGCTTAAATGCAAATTAAAGAAAATTAAAAAGATAAAAAATATTAAATAAACGCTATCACTATTTTTAAAATTGATGAACGTTTAAAACTTAAAACTTAAAACTTACGTTTAAATAAAAATTACGTAAACGTACAAAATAAAAAGTGAGATCTAAGAAATAAAAGTCCTAAAAATATGAAAATGACATTTTTACAAACCTAATGATAAAATAAAATTATTAGAAAAAGAAAATTAATTTTACAACTATTATTCTAATTATTATTAATTAAAAACTATTTTTAACTATTAAATAATTGCCAAAAATACAAGAAAATAGGAAATAAAGCTAGAAAAATAAAATTAAGACTTGGAAAAATCTAAAATAACAAAATAGAATTTTCAAAACTATTTTTATATTTTTCTGAATATTTTTGGATTTTCTAGGAATTAAAAACTATTTAAAACTAATTAAATTACTTAAAAATACAATTTTAACTAAGAAAAATCTAGAAAAATATTTTTTTGTCTTTTTATATTTATCTTAACTTAAGAAAAATGAAAAATTATTTTTTTGAAACTTTTCTTAATTAATTGTATTTAAAGCTAATTAAAAAGGCTTAAAAACTAATTTAAATACAGAAAAATAGCAAACCAACTTGGAAAAATCTGAAAATTTCAGGAAAACTCTAAAATAATATAAGGAAGCTAGGAAAAATGGAAAAACAAGGTGCTATGTGGAGGAAATTGAGGCTGCTATGTCAAGTGCTTAGAAATAAGCAATTGAAATAAGCAAATGGGACACAACAAGCATCAAACTGAAACAAAAGGTTGGATAAGCTAAAATGAACAAAATGCAATAAGTTTTAACTAGCCTAAACCACTGATTTGCAAGTAGCTAAGATTTGGCTAGTTGAGCAAAATGCTAAAAACAGTAACTGAGGGGGCAACTTTGAGCTAAAGTATAAGCCACCAAATAAGCTAAGATTTCAAGAACAAAAGTGGCAACCTAAACTAGACCTGGCTAAGACCTTACAAACCAAATATCAGACCTAGGTGAGCTCAACTGAGCTCTGCACAAGCTCTGCAAAAGCTGGACAAACCCTGTGCAGACTTAATGCCCTGCACAGGGCATATGGCACCATTTTGACAAGCTCATTTGACCCTTATAGAAAATTAACAAAATTATACAAAAATGATAACAAGAAACTAGAGCAGTAGGACTTTTTAAAACAACAAGTTGCATTTGATTTGGCCCAGAACTGAGCTTGTGAAAATTCATCCCATTTGGCTCAAAACTGAGTTTTCAGTATTTTGACTTTTGATAAAACATGGAAAGTTGACTTTCATGAACTTTGAGCTTGATTTCCCAACTGAAAATGATGTTATAAGAGTAAATGAAGCTATTGCAAGCTTTTTCTATGATATTTGAACACAAAGTAAGATTTTGTTTTTCCAAAACTTCAACAGATTTGCAATTAGGACAAGAGAACCGAGATTTTGACTTTAAAGGTTAGCAGGACAAGTTTAAGATGATATGAGTGTATATGATCTAGACAAGCTAAATACAACAAGAGTTACCCACTGAATGGACCTCTAAGACAGGTACATCAGCAATTCCAAACACACCTTAATCAACAGTTTGTGACTCAAAAATGATCCAAACACTTAACTAGCACATGATAATGATCCAAATGAGTTTAATTAACTTAAATACAGCCTAATAAACAGATTAGAACCAGTTATGACTACAAATGAAGATTATACTAAGAAATCTTGAAAATTACTTACAAAGGTCCCTTAGCCACTATGGCTTGCACAAACACCCAATGAACCTCTAACCTATTTTATATCAACCCATTAACTCAGAAACAACCCACTTCCAACACTGCATCACCCATTGACCATTTCCATTACCAAATTGACCCTGTTTGACTTCTGTTGACCAAGAACCAAAATGAATTGAAACTTGAATGTGAGCTTGTGAAAAGCTGTAATAAGCTTATACAAGCTTATTTGAGCTTTAAAATAAACTTCTAAACACTTGTATTTAAGAATTTGAAGTTGCAATTTGAAACAGTGGACTTGAAACTTGAATTGTAAACATAAACTGAGATTGATGCTTGAATTGAGTCTCAATACACTTAAACACTTTAAACTGATACAATTTAACAAAAGATTACAGGTTTTAAGCTAAATTAAGAACTTTAAGATACAAACGACATTTAGAGAAAATTAAAAACTAGTAGACTCTCTTTCTTGCTTCCCTTTTGCTTTCTTTTATAATCCAAGTGCTTATCTCTCTCCTCTGAACAGTTCCCAGCAATTATCATAGCCATTGGATGGCTAGAATTCATCTTGGCCGTTCTTTGGAATTTGGCGCCAAAAATGGTTTATCAACTGGGAGATTGAGTGAAATGGGGGAGAGGTGCATTAAATGCAATTTGGAGTTTGGTGGAGGTGGGGGGAACAAGGTGAGGTGAGAAGGAGGCTGGGTGGTTGCAATGGTGGGCAGACAGGGGGAGGGAAAGAAGGAAAGGAGATGGGCGGGGTGTGTTTGTTTGACCGGTTTGACTGGTTTTTAATATTAAAAGGGGAAGGGTCAAAACAGGGGGGTCACATGGGGTTGGCAGGGCAAAAAGGATTATGATAGGGTCCAAAATGGGTGTTTAAAGGGTTTAAATCACAAGGACCTTTGTTGTAAAATCTGAAAATGCAAGGACCTGGGCTGCCAATTCTGCAAAGATGTTTCAAGGGACCAAAAGTGACAATCTCAATAAGTACAAGGACCAAACTTGCCATTTTCAACTTTCCAGGGGCCATTTTTGCCAAATTTCAAACTTAAAGGACCACTATTGCAATTTTCTCAAACTTTTTACATTTTTCACCAAAGGACTAATTTTGACAAGTTATGATTTTAAAAGGACCTTTGGTGATTTTTCTTTTGAAATTAAGGCTTAGGGACTATTTTTGACAATTTTAGAAACTTGGGGGACTGAAACTGCCAATTATGCAAACTTTGCTCATTTTTCATCTGATTTTGAACATTTTGCATCTGAAACATATAAAATGCAATTTTGGAATATTTTCAGTATTTTGATGCATTTGTGAGCATTTTTAAACGTTTTTAAGTTCAGATTTGACTAAAAATGATGAGTATTTACACACTCATCAATGTTTACAAAATTTCTGGAAAATTAAGACCTAGAAAATTCCAAATTTTTTTTTAAGTAGCTCAGAAAATGAGAAAAAGTAATCTGTTGTTTTACTCCTTCCCGACGTCGTCGGTTGCGATCTCGACGTCAGTTATCCCGACAAAAGCGGTCTCGATTTTTCGAAAAATTTCAAAAATTTATATCTTTAGAACTGGAAAACTTTCGCAAAACATCCATTATGACTCGATACAAGCATTTGACTCGAACAAACACACAAATATATCTTTTAATGAATTGTTATTCTCATGTTTACGTTTCTTTTGAAAATGTGTGTAATCCTCCCTACACTTATCCCTTATGTAAAATACCTTTATATGCAATTAAGACGAGGTTAAAACAAAATAAAGCATTTTACAAAATTAAACATGAGAATAAACAATCAATAAAAGATATATGACACTAACAAGCAAACAATTAAGCATGGGTTGCCTCCCACGAAGCGCTTTTCTTTATTTAAGAGTCTTGTATTTAGACTCGTAGTCGTGTACTCCTACGCATCGATATAAGTAAGCCTATCCTCAACAATGTCATAAGGATCAAACTTATCATTCAAGTTCCTAATAGTACGCTCGGTTAGATATGCCTTTTCAAACTTCTCTCCATCGGGATCATAGATTGTTATCCTAATGTGCCACTCTCCATTACCGCTACTAGCGGTCTATCCCAATCCCATTTGTGTTTAGATTTCTCAACTTTCCACTTATTCATGACAAGGTTGACGGGCAAACTTCCTAAGAACTGGGTCATCTTCCTAAATACTAAGGCGTCCTCGAAAGGGTTCACTTCCATGTCCCTAGGCATTTCTCTTTCTTGGAAAGTTGCTTTACTAGTGAAGGCTTCATCTAGGTAAAAGGTCTTTGGGGCCTATGAGGTTCTTATCTATCCAAGGTCCATATCTAGAAGGCTCTCTATCCAACCTAATCTCATGTGGGATTTCCTCTTCTTGTAGTACGATGCTTTTGACATCGTAAATTGACCTAGCACTCCCTCTCCTACCACTATCTTGGACATCTTACAATCGATGATGGCACTAGCGGTAGCTAAGAATCCTCTTCCTACTAGTAATGGGCATGTCGGGTCCTTATTCATGTCTAGCACATGTAAGTCGGCCAAAAGAGTCAACCTCCCACGTGTACTACCATGTCTTTTATTATTCCTACCGGACGTGCAACACTACCGTCCGCTAGACCTAAGATGGTTTCCGTTGGTTCTATTTTACCTAAGTTAAGGCTTCTATGGAGGGACAACGGAACAAGATTGATGCATGACCCTAAGTCGGCTAGAGCGTCGAGAGGTTTGGAAGTTCCAGGCCTACACGGAAGAGTGAATAGCCCGGGATCGTCTAACTTCTTAGGTAAATTATTTAGCACAAAAGCGGACCCATGTTTTCCAAGCTTAAGTTCTAACTCATATTTTTCTTTTAAAGCATTATAATAAGGTGCATTAGCTAAGACCTCAAGAATCGGTTTTTCTTGATGGAGTTCCTTGTACTCCTCCTCTAAACTAGGTTTGGATTCTTGGTTGACGGGTTTCTCAAGAGTAGGTTCCACCAATGGTGCAGGGCCTTGGTACCTTTTGGATGGCTTGCAACCCTTTTTGATAGCGCCATCGAGTGAACCGTTGGGTGTGAGGGCATGGATGTGTGTTCTCCCATGGTGAACAAGAACATGAAGTCGATTTAAATCGAATTCACTTTTGGGTTCTTTATAGTATCACTTGGGAGTGCTCCAACTTCCGCTCATTGAAGGCTTTTAAGAGGCATCAAGCTTGTTTGTCATCTCGCTTTGTCTTTGCTTAAAATTGTCTTCAAGCTTAGTCAATCGAGTCTCTTGAGATGACAGAATCTAGATGCAATTGCCTCAAGATTAGTGGGGTTCCCGGTGTTTAGAGAGTTGAACCTATTAGGTGGACTAGATGAGCTTTGGGGTGTGCTTGAGTTTTGGTTCCACTTAAGGTTAAGGTGATTTCTCCACGAGGGGTTGTAAGAGTTTCCTAAGTTGTTTTGTTCGGGCTTGAAAGTGTACCACTTCTCTCCCGCTCCGTCGGTACGTATTGAGGCGTAGTCCGCAAAAGCTTGTTCAGGAAGTCTTGTGCAATCACGAGTGTCATGGGGACCACTACATAACTCACAAGGTAGAGTGATTTTATTCACTTGACGTGAGGACTTAGGATTTTCGTAGGAACTCATTAGGAAATTAACTTGATCTTCAAGTTCGATCATCCTACGGTCGGAAGGTTGTGAGTTAAGGGGAGGCAAGGAGATTGCCTTAACGGTTTTGGGCAGCTCACGAGGGTCATCCCAACTTTCGTTGTCATAGAGGGCAAGGTCCTCTATTATACCCCATGATTCTTCCGCGGTGAGATCACTAAGTTTTCCACCGGCCGCTTGGTCAATGGATCGCTTGGTGGGAAGTTGACATGATCATAGAAAATTTAGACTTGGAGCCAAAGATCAATGCCGTGATGAGGACTTTATGAAGTAAGTCCTTGAATCGAGTCCATGCTTCGAGAGATTCACCTTGACATTGTTGGAACATCAAGATGTCATTCCTAAGCTTAGTGGTTCTCCCGGTGGGAAAAATTGAGCAAGGAAGCGAGAGGTAATATCATCCCAACTTGAGATGGAGCCGGGAAGTCGCTCAAGCCAATTACTAGCTTGGTCCCGTAGAGAATTGGAAGAGACGCAGCGCGTGGTCTCCCGAGTAGTAGCATCAAGGTCAATGGAATCGACAATTTTGAGGAAATCCTCGATGTCGATTTGGATCTTCTAACGAAGTCCGTGGAATGCACATCCGTTTTGCACCAACCGGATGGTGTCGGATCGCAGGGCCGTAGTTTGGGCTTGGTCGGGAAGCTCAATGGTGTTCCTATAACCTAAGTGGCTTGGTCTCGAGTATTCACCAAGAGTACGGGCTCTTGGCGGGTCAATTGGTGGTGGGTTGATGAATGGTGGGTGGTTATCACCTTCCATGATGAAAAGTGATGGGATTACGAACAAAGGTCACGAAGAAGGGGGATAGACTAAGAGAAAGCTAAGAATGAGAAAAATTTACTTGATAGGAATCAAGTAAAGAAACCTAAACGAGGTGGACTACTAACAAGCTATTCTATTCCCGCAGCCGCGCCAAAAACTTGATAACGCCACACGCGCTGCTCGGGTCAAAGGAACTTCCTTTCGTCGAGCAAGTTTTTCAACACCCTAGGCGTGAACCTAATCATTGTAGTGTAGTATTAGGGTAAGCCACGGGTATTGATATCGTTCTCTGGGGAATAGGAATGCTAGTGAGAAGTTACTACGCTAAGGTTGTGGTTGAGGAAGATTATTTTTATCTTTTATATTTTTAAGGAAAGGAAAGGTACGAATCTCGGGGTTTGAATTTGGGGGTTGGTATTTCACCGATTACTCTACTTATCTAATTATCTAATCTAAGGTGTATGTAGTCTATGTCTAATTAATGTGTGCTCGTATGATAGTTTAAAGATGTGTTTACTTAGGTTTTACTACTCCTTAATTATCTCCTATTGGTGGTTGAATTGTCACGCCCTTATTCCTAGTTGCGTTGTGTGTCTAAGGTTGTAGGTATGCGTTTCTCCCTAACTCTTTGAACTTACCAAAGGGTCTCGCCTACAAAACCCACTAGGGATAATAAACACTTACTCTAAGGCACTCTTTGGATGGTTTAGCTTACAACTACTCAAGGAGTCATATTCTAAGGTTCACAAAGATTTAATCAAGCATTAAGTACACAACGAATGACCTATCGCATTACTAGATCATTAATCAACTAAGATAAGAGACAACCAATCAATAGTCAATAATTAAGTTTCATATTCCTAAGCAAACACACAAGTAAATTAGCTTGACATGGAAAACATGCAAGCATACACACAAATAATCAAAGACATAATTGTATTCATGAAGTAAAACACTTCTCTTGGTGTAAGATAGGGTTTGGAACCCTAAAATACCGTACAAGACAGCCTTGGTTCGGTTTAGGTTTTACTCCAAAAGACTACACACTAAATACCGAAAAATTTGGATTATATATATAATATTACATATGCGACGGCGTCACCTTATGTTTTGTGGCGCCGTGTCGCCGTCATTAGGGTTTCGCCTTGGCCACGTTAGACTTGCGACGGCCACCTTATGCTTGTGACGCCGTCCTCTTCACTCGGCGTTGTCCGGATTACATCTAGGCCGTATGAGTTGCGACGACCTACTCTTTTATAACTTGACGTCGTCACTTGAAAATGGGAGTTTTGGCTTCGTCCGTCACAAAGATCCTCCGACGCGCCGCATTAACACCGACGCCGTCACCTTATGTTTTCGATGACTTTGAGTGTCTCGATTATGACTTTGGCCATTTTCTTCAGATAATCGTGCCTTTTCATCCAAATAAGTGCCATTCCAAAGATTTTGCCTTCAAGAGACCTAAAAGTGAAAAGGAACGATATTAAGCAATAACGGATACAAAAGTGATCAAATAAGGGTTTAAACGACCCCTCAAAAAGGTACCTTTTAAAACCTTATCCCTTATATTTGCTGTTTTCTTGAGTTTATGCATGTGCAGGTACGGATATGACAAAACACACAAAAGATAGCCAAATCAGACAAAAACTCGATCACGAGAGATAAATGGTGCTAAAGCTGAGCCGGAAGGTCATAATTGAGCATCTGTGAAGATTTTCATGCTGAGTGGATGATTTATGAAAGATATGATCAAGTTTAAAGAATTGGCAAAATCAGTCCCTAGATTATTTGAAGATTGACAAAAAAGGCCCTTGGAAGATATTTTCAGAAATTACAACATTAGTCCCTTGAATTTCAGATTGTGCAAATTTGGTCCTTAAATTACTACACGGGTCCAAACTTAAATCCAAGTCCTAACCATTTTATACCTTTGGCCCAATTTTATCCCTAGCCCATGTCCAAGACAAACCCCCATACCCGTTTTATCTATTTACCCGGTACCCATTTATCCCTTTAAACCCGGTCAAAGAAGTCAACAGCAGTTAAAAAATATTATAAAAACCAAAATTTTACCCCGCCAAGTTTTTCCCCAATATTACCCAGGTTCTATGAACCCTAGAATACCCTTGACTCTATTGACCACAATTACTCTAAATTGAGGGCATAAGTGTACTTTCCCCTGACACACACACTGACACGGAATGCCAGGTTGGCAATCCGTGCCTTTTCCTTGCACATGATTGGCTGAAGGGACGTGTGCACATGATCCAAGGGTTGTGATTGATGGGATGTTGTGGAGAGATGATCTAACGATTGATAGAGGCTTAGAGAAAGCACAGCTTTCAAATTCTGGATCCTTCCAAGACCTAGGGCTCTCCTATATATACCCCTCTTGTATTCACGGATCAAGTGTGTAGTTTCTTAGTAGTATTGTAGTTTTTAAAATGTTCTTAATGTTTTAAATTTATTTCATGTATTCAAATTGTACTCAGCTTTTTATTAATATAGTCATTTTTAGCTTTATTTTTCCTTTTATTCTTAATTTATGTTTTACTGTTTGATTAGTATAATTTCATCTCAGTTTGATTAATATAGATTGTTACTTATCATTTTTTAGTTTTTTATATCTCTCTAAACAAAAATAAAAAAAAAACAGAAAAATACTTCGAAAAATAAAAGAATCTCAAATCCGTTGTTTAAATTGTTTTTAGTTTAAGTTTTTGGTATCTAAAAGCTTTTATAAGATCATTAGTAGCTTAATAAGTGTTCATTTTTAGTACAACTCAGTTTCTAAAATAAAATCTCATCACAGTCAACATTAGTCAAAACTGCAGTCATTTGCATCATTGGAATCTGAATTGCTGTTACAGTCATGGAATTGGGTTGAAATTCAGATGGATTTGGGTTGAGAATTGATTCTAATCAATGGCTATTTGATTTGTTAAGCAAACCATAGTGGTTGGACCACTTGTAAGTTTAAAATTCTCTTATTAATATTTGTTTAATCTGTGTTTGATTGTTTAGAGTGTAAGATATAGGATTTCACAAACACACTAAACCATAATCAAAGTGGGCGCTCAAGTAGTTTAGAGAGAAAAGTTCTAGAGAGAGAAGGAAGAGAGTTGGGAACTATGTGAAACAAAGAAAATGGTATTGAGCCCAACCCTCTACCTTGGGAGGTAGAGGGTATTTATAGTTTCACAAACAAACGCCACCTACGGGTCGTGGATCGTGCATACAGCTGGTAAAGACCCGTCCGTCCTCCACGGTGTTACAAGACAAACAACTTAATAATATAACTAGACTACGACTACGAGCTTTCTAACGAATACATATACTTGAGGTGACCGACTCTTTAACGATCGAATTTTCTAATTCCTAACAATCTCCCCTAAGGAGGTCACCTCAATTTACAATGAATACAAACAGATATTACATTAGATTGCTCGAGGATTCTTGATTAAGTCCTTTGCTCAAGAGCTCGTAGTCTTTGATTCTTCATGTTTTGCATGTTTGGATAATTCGAGTGGAGGTCTTTAACCGATCCACGTGATGATGAGCTTTGAGCCAAGATTGAGATCATCACCAACATAAATCTTTGACTCTTCCATTGTGGTGTTGGTATTATGTGATGTTGTGACATTTGGACCGCATGCTCACATTCGGATCATGATGTATTCTCATCGAGTAGCGGAAGCTTTTATTGATTCATGATATTGGCGCAGCAGAAGCGTAAGCATGGAGTGAAAATATCGAGTCATTGATGCACTAATCATGATTTCTTCGAGATGAATGTGTTGAGTGAGCATGCGGCTATGGATTGACCGCTTCATTCGATCACCGCAAACGCCGGGCGACTCGCATACAACAGCTTAGCAATAAAGTGCACGAAAGTGTCTTTGATCACTTTCGTTGAATTGAGGTACACGCCCACGGTTCCCCGCTGATCAAGACACGTATCGCCTGTGATCGTATAATTCAAGAATTTCCTTGACAGGGTTTCGCAATGCTCTAGTCGTTCTCAAACCGAACGCCTCAAAGAAGACAACACGGAGTGAGTGAACCAAATAATTGAGATTCACCGATTGATAAAAGAGATTTGAAAACAATCGTGTATTGCTCAATAGAAATTGTTTTTGCAATACAACGAAGGTTTTAATGAAGATCAATTATCAATCATAAACACCTTTTGATTTGAAATATTCAGACACGGTCGATGTGCTAAAGAAAAGAGTTTTAAGCACAACGACCGGTTTTTCAAAGGTATCCGCAATCCATAACCCGAACCAGATTGAATCAAAAGATTGAATCGCCCATTGTTTCTGCTCGCTTGTCACATGGTTGATCTATTGAATAGATCTCACATGCCACCTACCAGAGCTTGTTTGATGTTGGCTCCGTAAGGCTTTCCATCTTCATTGTGAATATGTTTACATATCACTCGGATGTTCCGCAATACCACAAGGATACAACGAGGACTCAAGATATAATCTCTTTCCACATTGTGTGAAACAGAGAGTCTTCATTGAAAGTGTCCTAATGAGATTTATTGATGATCTCGTGGCTCTAGACTCAATTTGTGCATATTTGGTTCCTATTTCGAGACTAGGAGAGGTCTCCTTCTTCAATATCAACAATCTCTAAGAGAGAGTCGATAGATAATGTCGGTTCCCGTGAGAATGAAACAAGTCCTTTAAGAGGAACTTGAGTGGCTTGGGAAGTTGTAGTGCAAGGCGCCACCGGGTCCATGACGCCTTGTCTTCAATACCGTGTTACCTTGGTAACCACCAAGAGTATATGAATTGAACCCGTTTCGCCTAAGGTTGAATAAATGGAGGGCTATTTCTTTTCACCCTTTCACATTCAATTCTTTTTCATTCTTCAACCCTTCAAGCTTACCGAGACTTCATTACTAGAACCTTGTTGGGTTTATTCCAAGACTAGCTCGGCCTCATCCGCACTCTTCCCATAACTCACTTTTCTCCTTTTTCATCATACCTAAGGACTCTACACTATCTAGTGGATTGTCCTCGGTAGATCCCTCCGGTTCTCGCGGATCATGGGAACAAATACCTAACCTTATCATCCTTATATCACCATACATAAAATAAAGTTGGTCGGTCTATTTGGTATTGTTCATCCGCCATTGGAACCAATTGAAAACCATTTGAAAATCAATCCAGATACTTGTGATATATTATCAAAGCATTTTGTACCGAAAAGTTTTTTGATATTTTTAGAAAAAGAGCTCCCTCAACATGTGCTTCATATGTTTGAAATCGCTTTAGCACACGGAGGCAAGAGGAAGAATTAACTTTTTGATTTCTATTTTCTAAAAGATATCAACATCACTTCCTAGTCAAATCAAGTAGATAAAGCATTTTGGGAAAGGATGAGGTTTTCAAAATTTTGCTCCCCTCAATATGTGCCTCGAGGTTTGAAAGAGTTTTGCACATACTAGAGGAAAAGACCGCACATTGAACTAAAATGATCACGCTTCAAATTTTAGTGGTTTCAGATAGATGCTCCCCTCAACATGTGCATGGAAAATTTGAAATCGCTTTGCACATGTGGGAAGGAGAGCTTGTACATCCTTATAAAACCATTTACCGAATTATCGCTTTAATCCAATTTAAATCACAAATTCTCCCCGATCACAATTATCAAATCATTTGAGATTTGTGATCTCAGAGATTTAAATTGATTTTGAAAGCTTTTAAGGAGAATTGTGACTTGATTATGAAAACGTTTTAACCGATAAGGATCGGATTTTGAGACTTTAAACTCCATTGATTAATCATGCATGATTGTCTTTTGAAAACAAAATATTAGCAAAGGTTTTAAATCAATCGTTATAAACATAATTCCTTTTGATTTTTCAACAATAAACCTTGCTCATTTACGTGCCAATTGTTTGAAAAATAACCTTTTAATTCGAATAAAATCATTCTCCCCTCAATCAATGACACAAGTTGTTGATTGAGAGATAGAGATTTTGATGATTAAAAGCACAAATGATTTACACGAGTAATAAAGTACGAGGTATTTTCAAAGCAATTTAGTTTTCATTAGATGGCAAATATTTTCGTAAGAATCATTAGACGGAAAAATATTTGAAGGATAAACATTTGTCTTTTAGATGACAAACATTTGTTTTAAGAATCGAGCATGAGATTTGAAAATAAGATAAAGCATGGCTCGTTTTTTACTTTTAAAACGGGTTATCGCTCGAAATGACAATAAACCACCATTTTTCTCCGCCTTTTTTTTTTTTTTTTTTTTTTTTTTTTTTGAAAGAACAAAACTATGTGCATTCAAGAACATCTAAAACCCGTGACATTCTTTGAATGTCAACACAAAGTCCGTAGATGATATCGAATAAGGAAAACATGACAAAATAACAATATTTTTGGAATTTTTCAAGATTTTCTAATTTTTATGGATTTTGAAGAATTTTATATTTTTATATTTTCTTTTGAGGGTTTTTCAAGTTTTGTATTTTGCTTTTGAATAAATATATACAAGAGATAGATGAATAAAGACCTTTACTCCTCGCCTTCCTCTTGAAGACGCTGAGTGTTTCCGGTTGTAAACTCTTTAGACCAAGACGTGGAAGGATAAACTCAAAACGTTTCTCTAGGAAGAGCTTTGGTGAAGATGTCTCGCTAATTGGTATTCATCCTCACAAAGTAGAGTTCCACCACACCTTTTTCCACTTGTTCCCGATGAAATGATGTCGAATGTCGATATGCTTAGCTCTTGAGTGTCGAACGTTGTTGCATGAGAGAGCAATAGCACTTTTATTATCACAAGACAGAGGATTTTGTTGAATTCAAAGCCATAGTCGCTTAATCGAGATCTCATCCATAGGATTTGAGCACAACAGATGACATGGCTATGTATTCACCTCTCAGAGGAAATAGAAGTACTCATTTGCTTCTTTGACGACCACTCACAAGCTTATCACCCAAAACCGAGCACCTCCGCATGTACTTCGACGAGTATCTTGACACCGCATGATCTCGTGATCCGCATATGTCGTTAGTGACATACCGGTGTCCTTCGGTACCAAAGTCCCATATTGATGGTTCCTTGAGGTACCGAAGACCCGCTTAACCGCTTCAAGGTGCTTTTGGTAGGCTTAGCCTCGGTATCTAGCACACATGCATACAATGAATGTAATATCGTGTCATCGGCCGTGAGGTACATCGTGATCCGATCATGCTACGATATTTCGCTTGGTCTACCATGATCCCCGAGTGGTCCTCATCCGCTTTAGTACGCTCAATCATGGGAGTGTCAACAGGTCACAAGAATCAAATCCAAATTTCTTTAAAATCTCATTTGCATATTTAGATTGATTTATAAAATGCCTCCGGACTTTGTGAAATTTGTAATCCCAAGAAAATGACATTTGTCCCATCATTGACATTTGAAATTTAGAACCCATTTCATTTGAAAACGGTCACACTCATTGGGGTCACGAGGCAAAGATGATATCATCAACATAAATTTGAACGTGAATTAAATGTTTGCTCGACTTCCGGTGAACAATGTTGGATCAATCGCCTTTTGTCAATCCAAGAGATAGAAGAAACTTTGATAGCGATCATACCATGCCCTTGGAGCTTGCTTTAAACCGTAAAGAGCCTTCTTCAAACGATAAACGTGAGTAGGATGCTCGATTCACAAAGCCTTCAGTTGGTCGACGAGACGACTTCTTTAAGATCTCCGCTCGAAATGCCGCCTTTACATCCATCCGATAGACTACCATGTTCTTACTTGCAAGATTAGCCAAGAAGATTCTCGATTGCCTCGATACGAGCAACAGAGCAAATGATTCTTCAAAGTCAATACCCTCCTCCCGACGGTATCCTTTTGCAACCAATCTAGCCTTATTCTTTAATACATCGCCATGCTCATCAAGCTTCACTTTGAAGATCCACTTTAGAGCAATGATCATAGCACAACTGGAGCAGTACTAATTCCCATACATCAAGTCGATCAAACTCATGAATTTCTTCTTGCATGGCATTGAACCAAATTGCCTTCATTCATGGCGCTTTAACATCTTTTGGTTCGACCTTAGAGAGTACGGAGTTGAAGAAGCACCATAAGGCATCGGTTGCAAGTTGTTTTCGTGTTGATACCGGACGAGAGGGTTTCCAATGATGTTGTCCAATGGATGATCATGAGTCCATTTCCTAAGGTGTTCATGTGGTTGTTGTTGAGGAACCAAGTAGCAGTCGATTTCTCCCGATGAGGATGGTTCGATGATGATTCAGAGCAAATATATTTTCAAACGGAGCATCTTCGTGAGTAGCAAAGGGATTAACTTCATCATTGATGCCGTAAACATTTCCATGATGTACATTCAATGATTGATGATTTGTTGATGAGACAGAGTGATCAAGCAGCAGCGCTTCTTGACTTAATGATATAGAAACCAAGGATTGACTTCATTCACAGGGATAGGAGCAGCCTGTGATGGATTTGACATATCATCAAGATTTGGTTCATAGTGTTCATCGAACATTGGATCAAACAATTTCCTTAAATCATCTTCTCGATGGAGGTACATATGGAGTCACTGGAGAGGATTTGGTACAAGGGATGAACCAATGGGACTGATTTGAGGTGCGGGTCCGTAATCGATTGTCCAGAGCCATTGGACCGGTCACCATCAAACGTAACGTGAATTGTTTCCATGATATTTCGGGTTCTTTTGTTGTAGATTCGTATCCCTTTTGTTTGGTGCATACCCTACAAATACTCCAATGTCCGCTTTAGCTTTAAGTTTGCCTAAGTCTTGGCCCTCATTAGTTGGATAACACAATGCACCAAACACACGAAGGAATGAGAGATTAGGTTTTCTGTTGTGGACAAGTTCATATGGAGTTTTTCCATGAACAAGGTGAATCGTGGATCGATTTTGTGTGTAGCATGCAAGGGCAATGGCTTCACCCCGTAGAAACATTGGAACCTTTGAGTAAATCAAGATTGTTCTAGCGGCTTCCACAAGAGTTCGATTTCGCCTTTCAACTACACCGCTCGCTTGAGGAGTTCGTGGAACACTTCTTTGATGACCGATTCCAACACTTTCATAAAACTCTCACTAAGTTGTTTGTTAACAAACCCGCCCATTGTCTGCTCGGATGATTCTAACTTTTTGTTAAGTCGAACTCGCAATGCTTGATGAGTTTGATGATGATATCCGAGTTTCATCCTTTGTCCTTAAGAACTTGACCTGTGTGAATCTAGAGTAATCATCAACCACAACTAACACATATTTCTTCCCAAAGATATTCTCGACTCTCATTGGTCCACATAAATCCATGTGAATTGTATGAAGAACTTCAGAATTGAGTTTGTAGGTTTGGGTTTATGGGCATACTTTTGCTTTTTCCCAATTGGCATGTCGAACAAAGATGATCCTTTTCATACTTCAGCCTAGGTAAACCTACAACTAAGTCCTTTCGAGAGATCATTGATGGTGCCAAGTTCAAGTGATTGAGACGACGATGCCATAACCATGACTTTGTTTTCAAGCCTTTGACAACAAGCAAATTGAGAAGACTTCATCATATCTTCGATAGAGATGGTGTATAGATTTGAACCACGTGTTCCTCTTAAAAGTTCCTTACCATCAAGTTCTCTAACGAAACAAGTATGTTTTCTCAAGGCTACTTCTAGATCGTAATCACGTAATTGACCAACAGAGAACAAAGTTATGACCAAGACCTTCCACATAATATACCCCGGAGATAACACTATCACCAACAACATAATCTCCATAACCCATAATTGCACCGAAATGATCGCTCCCGAATCTAATCGTCTCCGATGAATTTGCTCACGGTTCATGAGCCGCGACCGTCTCCAAATATATGCTTGGAACAAATGAGTCCGTGTACCACGTAACGATTTGAACGATCCGCAGCTGAACACGCATAAGAATGGATAATCGATAATTGGGATCCCCATGCAAGAATGGGTTCCATTTGGTTAGTAATGTTGATTGGAACACCCACATCGTAGATAGAAACATTCATATCGTAAATAGAAGCAATGGAATCATCGTGAATAGATGCAATGTCGGTGTCCGATTTGACCTATTCAAAGTATGTTCACTTCTTAAAGGAATAGTTCTACCAAGAGGCATCCATTTTCTAGTGGGCATTGTCTTAGCAGATTGAGGACAAATCGATTAGCCTTTTGACCAAAAGGTATCCATCGATAACCTATCTTACTAAATGTTCTTCCCGGGGTTTCCACTGCTTTTCTAACTTTCTTTCGCCTTTGCCTTTTAGCCTTCTTAGCATGATTTTTAGCATTAACAATTTTCACAGGGCAATTGACAAGATTAGACAAAACATTCACACCACATTCATGATTAGCAATGTAATTCAAGCGACATCATTACATGGTTTGCGATAGTATCGAATTCAATTAATTACAAGACGCCTATGGCTAATACTAGAATCAACACGATTCGCTTTATTCAACTCAAACTTAAAGTTCCTAGGTTGGTCTTCTACTCTCTTCCAAAGGTGCATTCTTAGCTTGCGAGGTCCTATCTTGCTTGGTATTGCCCGGAGGCTTTGACCCGCTTGCTTTAATGTCACCGACACTCCCGTAGAGGGAATTATGGGAACATTAGTTGGTTGATCTACCTTTGCATTCCCGAACTAGATGTGCAAGGATCCGAACTACTCAAGGCACATTAGTGTTCACTTTCTTAAACTGGTATAGAATGGTTTGTATGCTTGGCACTAGGCATAGAACAAGGCATCACAGCTTTACCTTTCGCACCTAAGGATTTAGGACATGTTGCAATTAAGCATTCTAGCAGCTCCCGAGATCGTTTGGCCCGAATGCACGCAAACCTAATTTCTATCAAGAGGCTTATTTAGGTAATCCTCCTCCACAATCTCACGGAGACATTCTAGACTATCCTTAAGGTGAGCACAATAGTTATGAAACACAAGTTCATTATTCCTAAGATGAGGAGGAATGTATTTAACAAATACAAGATATTTGCAATGAGGATGACTTTGAAGCGACATTCTCATTAAAAACAAGTGGCGCTTCCTTTTCCCGACCCCTCGATTCTCAATTTCCTTTTGTAAAGAAGTTATTTTTTCGTTGTTTTTGTCACGAGTGACTTTCATTGAATCATATAACTCTTTAAAGTGACGCTTAACTTTTCATTTTCTTCTAGAAAGCTCTCGCTTTCCTTTTGTAAAGCGCTTACTAAGTTTTGAAGATGAAAAGTTTGAGAATACCGAGAATCTAAAGGAGGAGGCATTTGGGAGCCACCACATTGTTCTTTTCACCCTTTAATTGAGAAATTTGGGCTTTCAACTTTCTCGATCGTGCAACAATGAGCTTGAATCTGCTCATCACGCTTATTTATCCGAAAATCGCATCAAACTCGAACATCCGAGGATGTCTTGATATTTGAGGTTTTAACATTTTCTTTAAGATGTTGATATTTTAGTTGCAAATCAAAATGTTCAACTTCTAGTTTAGAAAGATGTTTTACCAAATTATCGTGATCATCTCGATCAATTTTCTCACTAAGTTCGAGTTTTTGTTTTCAAGCTCAATGACACGATCATGGGAAACTTTCAATGCAATAGATAATTCATGAAATCGAGAAGCAAGAATGGAGTGATTCGTAGCAAATGTAAAACACATCTTGAGCAATACATTCGTAAATAAGATTCTCATTTAATGTGTGCAAGTTCTTCCTCTCAATCTCATTATATTTTAATTCATGCTCATAGTCACTAACCTCAACTATCATTGCATCAAATTCCTTTTCCATTTCTTTAATATCCGAATCCATCCCTTTTAAGACTCTCAAATTGATCTTTTAGTTGTTTAAAGAAAGGCATGACCTCGCTTAAATAGCATTCTTTAGTTTGCTCAAACCCCTTTCCCTTCTCGTTATCCCAAAGGGTGTGATCCTTTTCTTACAAGTTTTCTCAAAGTCAACAAATAATTGGAAGATGACATATTGACTTATTAAGGTCTTGCTTTTAGTGGCAATAGTTCTAGGACTAGATGCATTGGTGTATTAGGAGGATACACAAGAGTCAAGGCATTTTCCTAAGAGGGGGTTTGTTACAACAAGATTCTCTCGCTTTTGTTTATCTAGATCCTTTTCCGTAACACTTGTTCGGTGTTAACAATGTTTGAGGCTTAAACATGTTCAAGGAAATCCAATTTTCCTTTTGTAGTCATGGGGTTTGATAATTATGTTTTCTCTTTACATGAAGGATTGTTGAGTTTCTTATCCATTTTCTCCCTAGTGACCTCATCTCGATTTCTTATCTTCCTCAAGGCACTCAAAGACAACTAGGTTTCTGCCTAGGCTTAAGGATTTCATTGCCATCATAAATTACCTTATGAGCGCTTCTAGCCTTTTAATGACCTCTGGATTTGGTTCCTCAACAAGGGAATGCTATGCTTATCGCTAAGACTCTATGCTTAGTGATCAAGTGAGCAATCGAATGGTATTCCTTGTACGCATAACTTATTTTCAAGCTTGTTTTTCAAAGTTTTAGATTGGAAAATCATTCAAAAGTTTTGTTTCCTTAGCATTGAATTCTTGCTTAAGCATTTTAACATTTTCTTGAAGTTCTTGTTTTTGCTTAGCGCTTTAGAAAGCTTTTCTTGTAAGGAGTTTAACTCTTGTTTTAATACTTCTTCTAAAGTTACTTTTTCTAATAATTGTACGCATTTGGACATCCATTTCCGCTCACGTGTGGTCAACTCAAATTTAGCACGTTGTTCATAAATAGCAACACGCTCTTTATAGGCATTAAGTTCGAGACAACAGAATCATCGTGGGCACATGCAAGATGTTCATTAAAAACATAGTCATCATTGACTGCGAAAATGCATTACTTGGTACAACCTCACTTTCATTTTGCTTCACATATTGATCATATGGGACAATATTGCTATTACCCTCATAATCAATATCTGATTCATAAGTCTCAAGAGTTTGTACTTCATTATGCATCTTTCGCTCATCAACATCATCATATAGTTTTAATACCTCAGAAATGATTGATTCTTTGGATGGACTAGCTTGCTGTGGTGAGGGGACCTTAGGAGAGACCATTGGAGAAATGCTAGCCATGAAAATTGTTTGTGCAAGAGGTTCATCATCGACGCCGAGTCGTATGCATCACAACAACGACTTGGAAGGCATTCGATGATTGTGACCTATCTCCGAATTGGTCGCTCATCCACATCAAGCATCATATGTCTTGGCATTCCCTTCAAGAAGAAACAATAACTCCTCTTCATCCAAAGTCCCATTATCCCGAGCTTGAACAAGCAACATCTTATCCTCAAGTACTCAAGATTCGAGGACGCTTTGAGATGTGCGCCTTGCAATGTGTCCTCACCACCACAGCTTGTAGCATTTGATCGGCTTTGCTTGTCCTTGATTTCCATTCCTTCCCTATTCTCGATTTGCCACATATCCTCTACCACTCCACCTCTTCTTTGTTCATATTGCTTTCTTGAACCGGTTGTACCATAACCTTCCCATCTCCGATAAAGGGCTTGATTGTGTGGATTGGATGTCGCTCGAGGTTGTTGTTGGTGTGGAGAGAGTTCATGTTTTGACTAATCATGAGAGCCGCTTGATTAATGAAGTTTCCACGCAGCATCAAAGATCGCCTTGTTTGAACATTGGATCGGAATGAGTTTGTGATTACCATTACCCATGGGTATAACTTGAGATGCTTTGGTGGTAATTCCAATGTTTGAGTAGAAGGTCGTTGAATCATTTGATGAGCTTGTCTCTCCTCGTTGGTTTTGAACCGATCAAGAATCCTTTTTCAAACATAGCATGCCTCTCATTCTCAAGAAGGAATGCATAGAGTTGCTCATAGTTCGTATTCTTCAATCCTTTGGTTAGCTTCACGAGGTGACAAACTTGTGCCATTCGGGATTCATGTTGTTCACAAACTTTGAGTTCAAATTAATGTTTGGCATAGTCATTCGATGTTCCTCATGTCATTAACAAGCTTGTGGAATCTCACGTAATACTCATAGACACTCTCATCCGGTTTCATCTTGAAGTGCTCAAATTCATCATAGAGTTGTGATTCTCTGCCTTCCATAGTTAATTCGTAACCGAGAGAAGCATCTTGACATTATCCCATACAACCTTTGCTTCAAAGGTTGTGATTGATAAGCTTGTAGATGTCTTTTGGAAGACCTTGAAGTATAATGTTAAGCCCCGATATCCGCATCGAATCTCTTTTCTCCTTATCGCTGAGCTCATCATACGCCTTTGGTCCGCCTATTCCATAGATCATTGTTCCATCCGCAATGTGTATCAATCAAGTCTCTAGTAGTCTCAATCGATAAGGTCCTTCATCGATTGACTTGAGAATGTTGACTCCGCTTTTTTTCCCAAACAAGACAATCGGATTCATTGTGCCCATGAGTCATAATCGCCTGCTCAAGCATAGGTGGACGTGTATCCGACCGCCGCTGAACGCCCTCGCCACGGAAGAAACAATAGTAGGAACGATGTTTGCCATGATTACAAGTTCTACGGATTTTACTATTCTTTGATTAAACCGGAAATTGATTCTTTCACGGATTTTACTAAACCAAAAGAACAACCGTAAGAATGTATCACGAAGAAGTAACAAGTCTAAATAGACAAGTAGCTAAACACTCAACTCGCTTAGTAATCAACTCGCTAAACAACCAACTCGCTCAAAGGAACAAGTCGCTAAGGAATCAACTCGCTAAATAGCCAAGTCGCATTAGTATCAACTCGCAACACAATCAACTCGCTTGATGAAACAAGTCGCTAAATAGCCAACTCGCTTTAGTATCAACACGCAACACAATCAACTCGCTTAAAGAAACAAGTCGCTTTAGGAATCAACTCGCTTAATAGCAAGTCGCAAATGACACAACTCGCTTAACCACCAAGTCGCTTAAAAGCTTAACTCGCTAAATAGCCAAGTCGCATATATCAACTCAAGATCCAAGAACAAAGCAACTCGCTTTGAAGAACTAAATATCCGAGACTCAACTCGCTTAGTACAAAGTTCAAAAATAACCACTTTATCAATCAAAACAACCAAACCACAATGATTTAAGCCTTCCAATTCAAAACATAAACACATATGATGATCCTAAACACAAAAGTACAAGCAAAATTCAAACTTTAACACTAAAATTTGTCCAATGAATCAAACTCTTCTAAACACTTAATACCCCAAAACCTTATGAAATCCACCAAAACAAAGAGCATGAAAGATGAGTGATCAAACCATGGCTCTTGATACCAATTGTAAGATATAGGATTTCACAAACACACTAAACCATAATCAAAGTGGGCTCAAGTAGTTTAGAGAGAAAAGTTCTAGAGAGAAAGGGAAGAGAGTTGGGAACTATGTGAAACAAAGAAAATGGTATTGAGCCCAACCTCTACCTTGGGAGGTAGAGGGTATTTATAGTTTCTTACAAACAAACGCCACCTACGGGTCATGGATCGTGCATACATACAGGTAAAGACCGTCGTCCTCCACGGTGTTACAAGACAAACAACTTAATAATATAACTAGACTACGACTCACGAGCTTTCTAACGAATACATATACTGAGGTGACCGACTCTTTAACGATCGAATTTTCTAATTCCTAACACCCATATACTACAAACTTCTATAACTGGTTTTCCTAATTCAAAAACCATTGGCAAAAATCAAAATCAAAAACTCCCGTGTCAAAATTATCAAACTTACTCAAACTGTTTCTCTGCTGAACTACCGGATCCCTAAACTTTAACTAGCCGGATCCCCTTTGTAAGGGATCCGTGGGAACCGGCACATCAGTAAAACAGAATAAGTGTTTGATGTTCACTGTGCACTTCTACTCCTTATTTTACTCTTTCACGTACGACCATAAACTCAGAATACTGTTCCTAGGAGCTCTTTCATCATCATTCCAAGAAATTCAATCACTTGTGTAAGTATTATCTTCACTACATTGTGATTTCCATTCTCTAGTTCCTAGTAGTACAATTTTTACATCTTGAGAACTTTGATTCAAGTAGGTTTGTCACAATTTGCTATCACATTGTTTTCTAAGATAACTAATCATAGAACAAACATTGTTAATACAAATTAGAACTCATAATGAATTCAAAAGAGATGTGTTGAGCAAAAATTGTGATGAACATCAAAAAGGAACTATTCACTTAATTAACACCACATTGTGGTTTTGTTGTTTAGAATCAATCATGCCAAGTTCTAAACAACAAGATTACCAAGATACGGCTCATTGCATACCAATGCACCACCGAAAAGTCGGTCTTTACCCTAGTGATAGAAAAACTTTCAAAATGCTTCAAAAGCGGTTGTTTCACGAAGGCCGTGTGGTTGATCAATCCTTTCTCAATAATACCGACATTCCTGATGTCTTTTAAAGAATCAATTTTCAATGTCTCCTCAACATCAACGAACAAATATGCCTCGTGTTTGTTCTTGAGTTTTACAAAAGCGTTCTGATCATAAGTGTTGGGAATTATACGTTTGAGTTGATAAGACAAAAAGAATGAAACAAGAGGGACTTAATACGACAAGAAGGAAACCTACAAAAAGATGGAAGGACTTGCTTGCAAAAGAAGTTTTATTTATTAGTCCTTAGTAGAGATTTTAAAACCCTAATCCTCTAGTATATAAAGAGGACATAGGTGTAGGTTTTATATACAAGTCTTCCAAGATGTAGTCGACTTAAAGGTGTGTGTGTGTCCTAGGCGTATAGTCTTGTAAACACCTAGGTGACTAGATTAGTTAGTTAGTGTTAGATCAAGTCTTTGATCCTTGTTATAGTTTAGTTAGTAGTTTAGTTATCTAAACGTGTTCCTATAAACGTCTAAGATTAGTTAGTGTTAGTGAATGAAAACCTTGTTCAATAACAAAGAATTGATTAGTTTATTCCGTTGTGCATGTTATTAGTCTTTGTTATTGATCCCTAGATGAGCTTATAAACGATCTTATCAGTTGGTATCAGAGCGGGGAGCTCTTGATATAGGGATCTACAAGGTTTTTCGAAGAAAAAGGTAAAAATTCAAGTCGCTTTTAATTTTCGTAATACTCGCAAAGACTGCTTTCAAGAGGGCATAACTTTTTAGTGAACCGTTGGATCAAGCTACAATTTTTGCTGGTGCATCTCAGTATATCCATCTAAGGTTTCACCAGAGCGATCGTCAATTAGAGCTCTCAATCAAAAGTTATAAGCTGTCAAAGTCTTCTGCAGAAACTGGAAATTTTCGTAAGGTTACTACAGCACTGTTTTGTAACGATCATAACGTTTTCGTTAACCATTGGATCGTGACGAAATTTTAGGTGGACGTTGTCTATATAGTCATCTAACTTTTCACCAGAGGGATCGTCGATCTGAGTTTTAATGCAAAAGTTACAGGCTGTCGAATATGGCTGCTGACAAAGTACTGTTGTTTACTCAAAGTATTGCTGTTTATACTCAAAGTACTGCTGTCAAAACCCTAAATTGCTCAAAGTACTACTATTTATCCTTGAAAGTACTGCTCGTTCTTGTAAAAGTGCTGCTCTGCCCGTATAAGTTGAAAGTAATGCTCGTTTTTTTAAAGTGCTGCTACTACTTGTTCGACATTGGTGAAGATTCAATTGTCATCAGTGGAGTATTATTGGTCTATTTTTTATGGTGGGATCATGGGTCTCTAATATAATAGGCTTGTTTTGGTATTGAGGGGAAGTTGAGCATAATAATTGCTATGGATTTTTGGATGGTTTACACACATAAGAGTTGGTTCACACACACAAGGAGTTTGGATTTTTGTTCTTAAAAGATTTTAAAAAGCTCGAAGTTGATTTTATTGAAGAATTGATTACGAAGAGGATTATTTATCACTTATTTGAAGGTGAAGTAGAATTACTTGGATACGTGTTTTATCATACCTTTTAGCAGGAGGTAACTTGTTCGTGCTTCAATGATCATGACAAAGAATTGACATAACACTTAAAGGAGTGACGTTATTGTGCTCAATGATTATCGTCAAGAGATTGAGGTCTCCCTATACATAGGTATACGTTCAATGTCATCTATAGTGCAAGATATAAGATACAAGTTTGGGTTATTTTACTTCTTCATCAAGTTTGTTATATTTGGTTTTCTTCACAAGTGATCATTACAAGGAGCTTACAGATTTGAAGAATCATTTGATGTTCATGCACCACTCAAGGGGAAGTGTTTGATTTTTACTATCGTTGATCATTATTACTATCGCTAGTTGGAGTTTTCTCTTGCTTTGGATTCATTTTTAGTAAAGCATTTTGGTGTTCTTCATGGAGGGCAATTCGAAACATTGGACGGCTTAGATTGGAAGTATGATATTGGTTCGTGGTGGTCAAGATCATTATTTGCATACGTTCCCTATTTGGAACTGCTAAAAGGGTAAGCTCCTCTGTAAATCAAGGTTTGGAGGATGCATCCAAATAGAGGAGGAGTGAAAGCATAAATTCAAGGGAGGCTTTAGCTGACATGGAGATGGATAGTGGAGATAATGTTGATGATTATTTGGTGGCTGACAAGAATGGCAATGAAGTAGTGTTGGAAAATCCTAAGACTGCAGTTGTGGAGAAGGAAAAAGAAGTGGAGCTGGAAACCACTGCTAGTATTGTTGCAACCACTGCCAGTATTGCTGCAATCACTGCTGAAACCACGACTAGCAAAATTCTGACCACTGCTAGTTCAGAAGTTTGTATTGCATCACCAACCACTGCTACAACAATCACCACTTCAATAACAACAACAACCAAATCAAAGGAGGCTGAAGATGAGATTGCATTACAACTGCTCAACTTAAAGCAATCTCAACCCAAATCTACATCTAAAACTTCAACCAAACCAACTGCTAAAAGTATCAAAATTGGTGAGCCAGTACACAAGCCAGTAGTTACTCAACCTGAGGATCTTGGAAAAGGGTAAAGCTGTTGTTATTGAGAAAGTGCCACCTTTAAATTTTAAGAGTAGAGAAGAGCAAGAAGCATTTGATGAAGAGGAAGCTAAAAAATTACATGAAGAATTAAATGCTGATGTTATTGCCGAAGAAAAGATGGTTGCAGAACAAGAAGAAGCTTCTCTTAGGGCTATTAAAGAGTGGAATAAGGAACAAAGGTTTCTTCAAGCCTTTGAGAAACTGCAGCATGAGATGACAATGGATGAATGGGGTTTATATAACATTGATACAAGGTCAAAGTTGCTGGTTGAGATGGTCAGGAAAATGAAACAACATAATGAGTTTAAAGCATATCATGATAAGAAGAATAAGCCACGTACCAAGCAACAAAAGAGAAATCAAATGATCAGATTTATCAAACACATGGATGAAAAATAGGAACTTGAATCTGAAGAGCTATTCTTATGAAAGAGTTGAGGAGCTGTACAACTCTTGCAAAAGAAGATTTGATAATTTCATCCCCATGGATTCTGAACAGGAAGCTGAGATTTTAAAGAAACAAAAGAGAGCTGGATCTGTGATGGAGGAGTCTAGTTCTAAAAGACAAAAGTTGAATGATGAAGAGAGATTGGATCATCTTGTTGTGGTGAATGAGCAAATGCCTGAAGATCCTATTTCTCCTACACCATTAAAGTCTAAATTCCCTCTCATAGATTGGCTGATTGTCTCAGTTGATGGAAAGGAGGTCATTGAGCTGACCAGATCAGATGGATACAGAAGTCAGTATTTTTCTTTTGACTATCTTCTATTTTTTTTAACCAGAAGTGATTTAGAGAAGTTGTGGGAGTTAGTGTCATTCAGATGTGGTAAGCTAGGACCCACAGGTACCATGGCTAATTCTATATGGTCTGCATTAAGGTGCCTGTTTGAGCCCAATCCAAATGATAAATGTTGGGAAGACTGTGTGGTTCAAGACTGGGTGTTATATGAGTATTATGGAGTGCATGCTGTAAAGCTTACTGAAGGTAAACTCTATATACTTGTAGATAGAGATTATTCACTGATGCAAATTGTAGCTAGACAGATGCTGGAAGTCAAGCTTACCTTGTCATTTTCAAATCCAAAACATCCACTGCTGAAAAAGATTGAAAAGATTGCTAATTTTGAAACTCCTTTAGCAATCAAGGATAAACTTCATGGGAGAAAGAAGAGAATGGCATATAGATCAAAGGCTGTTGATGAAGAGTCTGATTTTGATATGGAGAATACAGAGTCTAGCAGTTTGGAAGCATCCTCCAAATAAGGTATTTTGTGCTTAAGAAGAAACTTGATGATTTAGGTAGTAAATATCAAGTTTAGGGGAGGATTGTTGGGGTTTTGGTTCTGCTGGATGAATTACTCTAAGTGTGGAACCATTGCCAGTATAACATATACCACTGCTAGTTGGAATAGAAGCACTGCTCAAGACAAAGCACTGCTAGTAGGAGGAGTGAACCACTGCTATTGTTATTTACCACTGCTAATGTGTTATGTCGGTTTAATTGATTGTATTATTCTAGAATGTCTTGAGTTGAAAGTTTTGTATTAGATAAATATAGAAAAGATATTTATCTTGTAGATTACATATTATATATTGTAAAGGACTCCTTAGCTTATAAAAGGAGGTCCTAGGTTAGAGTTAGATATACGTTTTAGTGATATCTAAAGTCGATCACTTCAAGGTTGTAAAACCCTAATACTGTCAAGAGTATTCGTATATTAATCAATATATTGAGGTGTTTAGTGATAATTACTGTTCGATTATTATTATTATTCTTAAGGTTAAGCACTAGATTCCGCATAGTGTATAATATATTGTGTTCATTAAGTCAGCTTCTATATTAGATCGTTTGCTCAACTGGGATCAACATCATCCTTTGTGGATGACCCATGCTTATTATAGTATTTACATCTGATAGGGATGATTTATATTTAGAACTAGCATTTCAAATATATATGATCAAAAATCTTTTGTGGATGACCCGAGTATAGATAAGCACGATGACAACCAAGAAGAGTACTCGTTGGTTAGGGAAGTTCTTACTTATAGCAGGACGACTGCGCATTATCTATTTAGAAACACATGCTCAGACATATGTTGGGATTATGAAATTTAGAATCAGAGATATATGTAATGTACAAGTAGCAAAACAACTAAAAGTCGTGCCACACATAGTATATCATATATTTATATGTTCATGTCCAGAATGGAAAGTTTTATTTAGATTAGTTATGTTCACTCACTAAGTCACAAGGACTTACCGTTTTGAGTTTCATGTTTTGCAGATTTGTTAGATGAGACCAAGCTATGTGCAAAGTGGGGCGTAATGGGTCAAAATGGTGTAGCTCGCAGGTTAGGTAATGAGCTTATCATCACCATCACATGTTAATCGATTTTTGGAATGCCTAAAACATGATTCGTTTTCTGTAACAAGTTTATATAGTTTATGTCATGTATTTTATAGTTACAAGTTTTACAAGGGGTGTCTGGAATAAACTTGTTTTATATAGAAACTTACGCTTCCGCATTATTCTATGATGTATCTAGTATTTTGATATGTTATTAAGTATAATGAATCATGTTTTCAGAATTTCATGTTTTACAGATAAGCGTAAAGGTGTTTTACAAAAAAAAAAAAAAAAAAAAATTGCAAGGATACGGGCGTTACATCCCAACCTCACTTCAATTCATCCCGTGGTTACTCGTTTTCGTGTTGGTTCTAATAGGCTACTCAATGTTTTACTTTAAATGTGTATATTGTTAGTCCTCTTCCTAAGTCTTTTAATGATTCTAACTGGTAAAAAGCTATGTTTGATGAATATAATACATTAATTAAAAACAATACTTGGATTCTTATGCCTCATCCATATGGTGTGAACATTGTTCGTTCTATGTGGTTTTTTAAGCACAATTATTTAATAAATAGTTCTCTTAGTCGCTACAATTCCGTCTTGTGTGAATGGTAGCTCATAACAGTTAAGGGTTGATGTTGATGATACTTTTTGTTTGGTTGTCAAACCGGCCACTATACGTACTATTCTTAGTCTTGCAGTTTCAAGACATTGGCATTTTCATCAGCTTGATGTGAAGAATTAAAAAACTATTCGGCCACCTTGATCCGCCGCCTCAATGCCACCCTGTCAAAACCTAGCCACCTTTGTTTATCTATATTAAAAACCAAAAACTGCAACCCATTGTTTCGGCCAAAACTCAAAAACCAAAACGAGTTAACTGACGAAATCAGTGGTGGTAACTTCGTAATTAAATTATGAAGAAAAAAATACCGTAATCTCAATTGTAGCTACAATGACGCGGCATTACACGCCAAAACAAGAAGCTGTATTTAGAAAAAAAAATAATCGCTCAATGTTTTGCTTATAACTCTCAAACCTCTTAGAGTTAGTCGACATCAATAGAGGCCATGGATTCATATCTAAATTTCAAAGAAAATCATTTTGGAATCACTCCACCAGTCGGACGTTTCGTCATGCACAGTTATAAGTCTAGACAGTCGTCGAAAAAAAATCACTCTTTTTTGGATTACGTGACTGGTTACCTATGAAAGTCTTATTTTTTTACCAATATAACTATATTTAGCTTTTATTTTAACTTTACTTTTACTTTTTAATAATTATATTTACTCTCCAATTCACACTTTCACGATTTCTCCATTTAAATTGTGAGAGAGTATTGGCCGATAGATGGCCCAACCCCAATTGTGGGATTGAGGTCCGTTAGGGTTTTATGATATGTAATCCATAAATATTGGGTGATTAATAAAGTTTAGCCTACGGTAAACTCATCATTCAACATGAATAACAACACTTGTCTCACGCTAGTGAGGCATCGAGTTGTTTGTATGACAGAGGAAGTGTTTTTCACTTTTATCTGCGTTATAAATAAATATTGAGGTGTAAGTAAAGAGTGAACAATGACTATACGTGTAATAGTACGTGGTGATTGAGTAGGAAAGACGACGATAATGCATCTGATGTGAAATTAAATATTTAGCGATTCACAAGTGAAGAAATGAATAAATGGTAAAGAACATAATTAACTTCATCATACGATCACTAGCCGAATGATTATTAGTAGCACATGCATTGTTTATCATTTATTATCGGGCTTAGCCCATATGAGTTATCTTATTGTGCAAGACCTATGATGTATTTATATTAGATCATTAATAATAATTAAGCATGGAAAATTAAAGTAACTCTAATATGGTAATCAGAGCCTCTCTAAACCTAAACCAAAAAAATCCCATTCAAAATTTACCATCAACTTACTTGCTTTGTCAGAGCATCAGCAAAACAAAAAACCTCCATAACACAATTGCTTTAGCTGCTTGCTTACATAACTCACAAAATCCAAAAATAAACCTCATTCAATAATATATATTTTGCATGTATCACGTCAAAAAACCCCAAAAATCCCAAAAAATTACCAAACTACATTGTTTGCCTACTAATTGCTTGCGTGTCGCTTTATTTTTTTAATTTATTTTTGGCTTACATGTCTGCTTGATTCTGCTACCTATTCTCTCACTTAATTACCATTATTTTAACCTATCACCATGACAGGTGACACCAATTTTCTTCCCCAACAGCTTGTGTGGGCCGCCCCATAACCAATTTGTTATGTTTATGCTCAACGGACCCAATATGGCCAGTCAGCCCAACATGCCCAACTACCGATGGTCCAACAGGCCCCACAACATTTTATGTCTACTTTTTTAGGGGGTTATCCGTATGCTTCTCCCGCTTACTTCGCGACACAAGTCACTATGCTTCCACAGGCGTTACAAACTATGACATTTCAAGACCCGGTTTGGCATATGGACATGGGTGCCTCATCACATCTAGCGGACAACATAGGTACGCTCACTACTATATGTAATAAAAGAATTTATCCCTCTATAATTGTTAGCAATGGTTAATCTATACACGTAACTGGCATCGGACATAGAGTCTTGTATACCCCTCATAAACATCTTTACCTTCATAGTTTATTGGTTACACATAACATCATCAAAAACTTAATTTATGTTCGCAAATTTACCAAAGACAATAAAGTTTATATTAAGTTGACGAATTTGGCTTTTTTATTAAAGATTTCCAGACTCTCTAGCTTCTTTTCGGTTGTGACAGTATTGACGATCTTTACCCTATTACCCATCATCCATCACCACCCACACCCTTTGCTTTGCTTTCCTTTAGTCATTCCACATGGCATCGTCGCCTGACATCCTGATTACGATGTTATACGGAAGTTAGATTCAAGTCATTTAATTTCTTGCAATAAGTCAAAGTCGTCTAGTTTATGTCATGCATGTCCCTTTTATAATTATGAGTCTAGTGTTGCGTCTGTTTTTGACATTATACACTAGGATGTGTGGACTTCTCCTATTTCGAGTGTCGGGGGAAGAAGACATTATGTTATTTTTTAGACCATTTTTCTCATTTTGTTTGGGTGTTTTCGTTACATAATAAATCCGACTTGTATGATACTTTTGTTGCTTTTCGTGCTTTTGTAAATAACCAATTCAATGTTGACATTAAGGCTTTGCAATGTAACCATGGTGGCGAATTTGACAACAATCGCTTCCATAACCTTTTACATAAGCATGGCATCTAGTTTCACTTCTCATGTCCTAAGACATCTCAAATGGGAAGTCGTAACGTATGCTTCGTACACTTGATAATGTTGTCCGCACCCTCCTTTTTCATGCACACATTCCTCCCCTATATTGGGTGGAAGTACTTCATATGGCCGCCCGACTGTTAAATATCTTGCCTTCTACCGCTATTCAAATGAAATAGCCTTCAACAAACTTTACAATAAACCCCTAACCTATGACCACTTACATGTATTCGAGTGTCTTTGCTACCCACACTTGCACGCTACCAATAAACATGTACCTAGAGCCATTCCTTGCATTTTTCTTGGCTACCTGATGAGTGTGTAAATACTCATCATTTTTGTCTTATCTGAGCTGCCAAAACACTTAAAAACACTCAAATATGCAAAGAAAATACAAAAATATCCAAGGATTGTATTTTATATGTTTCAGATGCCAAATGTTTAAAAATGATGAAAACGAGCTAAGTTTGCATAATTGATGTGTTCACCCTCGACTTTTCAAATCTTGACAAAATCGGTCCGAGCATTTGTTTTGAATAAAAGTCAACCCAAGTCCTTTCAAAATCAAAATTTATCAAAAATGATCCTTGGGTAAATAGTTTGGAGAATTTACAAGTTTGGTCCTTTAAGTTTCAAAATTGGCAAAAATAGTCCTTGGAAGTTTAAAAATGGAAAATTATCTTTTATGGTCCTTGTACTAATGAAATTTGGCAAGTTTGGCCTTTGGAATAACTTTGGAATATTGGCAGGTCCAGCCCCTCATAAATCAGAAATTACAAATATGGTCCTTGTGATAAATCCAAAACCAAACGGACCCTTTTTGTATTATTAACCCACCAAATGACACCACTGAACCCCCATTTTTGAACCCCAGCCTATTAATAAAAGGCTCGGTCAAACCTTGGTCAAACACAGTCTTCTCCTTCCTCCCCACTTGCCCGCCAAAACCTCCCAGCTGTAGCCTCCCCTCATTAATGCTTCCCACTCCTTTTCTCCCCCAACATACTATCCATCACCTCTTGTCCCCCTTCCTCTTCACCCTGGTCCAAAACTCATAAAAGAAAGCAAACGGCCACTGTTCACCTTTTGGCGCCAATTTGCAAATCAAAGGCTAAGATGTGTTACAGAGATCCAATGGTGGTGGGAAAAACTCAGAAGCTCTACAGGAACCCTAATGATCACATATAAAAGGAAAGAGAAGGCTGGAAGAAATCTATCTAGTGTAATTTTAATTTTCTTAGTCGTATTAATCAATTTATGTTTTCCAGTGTATGTTTTAGTTTTCAAGTACTGTATTTATCAATCTCAGTGTATTTCAAACCTTTCTCAATAATCAATTTCAAAGTTTAGTTTCATTTCATGATTGTGCAATTTTCATGTTAAAAATCTCATATTAGCTTAAAGTTAATTATAGTGGATGATAAGGACTCAAAAGCTCACATAAGCTCCTTATAAAGCTTTTAAAAAGCTTTTAGAAACTTTAAAACTCAGTTTAGAATTAAAAATAAAAAATACAAAAAAATTAGTTATAAATCAAAAATCAAAAGAAATGAAGAAAACTGCATGGAGCAAGGTAAATCTTGGATGGCCTTTGGGTTCAGAAGCTAGTGGAAGGGTATTGCAAGTGGTCCTTGGTCCTTGTTCTTGGTTTTCAGCTGAATTGCAGTTGTAAGCCCTTTTTAAGCATTTTTTGCATTTCACTATATAAGTAGCTTATAGCTTAAAGCTTTGTGTTCTTATGTTTCTGAGTTGTAGTTAAGTAGAATCATACATTAAAACATTTTGCTTGTTCTCTAGAACTTGTAGTTGCTAAAAATCTTAGTTTGACAGTCATTATAGCATAATTGTCATTTCTGAGTTTTATGTTGTTATTATTGTTGTTTAATGCTTCTTTAATCTCATGATATGATAATATAAGGTCTTGAATCAGTTGCATGGTCTTAATTTGTGAAATCCTTTGGAAATCACAAGTTCAGAGCTTTTAAGGACTGTTTGGCTCAAGTAGTTTAACTAAGCTAGAGGTGTAGATTTTGGTTAGAACCTGATACTATAGCTTCATTTAGGTGAGTAAAACTGAATTTAGTCATTTCTTTTCATTAAAGTTCATTAGAAGTCAAAATCATAAGTTTCTTGATCTCATATGCATATTAGTTAGAGTAAATTAGAGTGAGCTTGCATTCTAGGCTTAGATCATGTTAATATAGCTTAATTGTGTCATTGTGCACCATAAAACAGCATCCTCAATCTGTTTTTGCAAGATCAAAACTTACAAAAGTCAAGTTTACAATTCTGTCCAAGAAGTCAAAATTGTCAAATAAGTTTTCTGTAGTAAACTTTGTGAATTTTTAATTCACTCAATTCTGATTCAATCTTGTTGAAATTTTGGATGAAGAATCTCTGGTTGGTGATCTACAGCTGCGTATTTTTAGTTTATTTTTAGGATTTTTCTAAGCCTCCTAAATCAGTGCTCAAAGTAGGACCAGTAGGGCCGTTTGGCAAAGTAGACTTGAAATTAAATTTGTGCTCAAATGCTTTAATCTTGTGCTTATTAGGTTCAAATCAGTTGCAGTAGCTTAATCTCATATATTTTAGGTTATTTTTAGGTTGTGGTAGCTTTTTGAAGTGTTTTGAGGCTTCTAGCTTATTTTTAAGTGCTTATTTATAACAAAAGTCAAAAGTGGAAATAGTGATTTTTGCAAAACTTTATTGATTTTTCATGGATTCAATTCTGGTTCAAAATTGCTGAAATTTTGGGATAAACAACTTCAGTTGGTCAAGTTTTCAAATATCATTTTGTGGAATTTTAGGAATTTTCTATCGACTCTAAATAAGTCGTCCAAAATAAATTTTTCCCTTGTTCACAATCAGCATATAGTGATTGTGAACAGGGCATATTGCAGACTTTGGACAGGTCTCATTTTAGCAAGTTAGGGTCTGAAAATTGGTGCAGTTGCTCTTTGCTTGGTAATCTCAAGTTCTCAAAATCTGGTTTTCAGTTTAGCTTGTTAGACAAGTAGTTGCAAAAGCTTCAAGTAGGTAGGTAGAGGCTGATTGGATTTTAGAAATCAATCTAATCATATCATTGTAGTTTACATATACCAGGTTTAGAATAGTTGATATTGGTCAATTTTAAGTAGTTTTAGCATAATCTAGCTGTTGTGATCATTTGGTGAAGTTTTGAGGCTTTTAGCTTATTTTAAGTGCTTATTTTAAGCACTTTTCACTACTGACCCTTATTCGTGTACACTAGCATAAGTTTTGATTTTTCGTAGGTTTATAATATTAATTTAGAATTTTCCTGAATTTTTCATAATTTTCTGGCATCTTACTATTTTTCTTATTTAAAATCGCTTTTAAAACTTTTAATTACGTTTAATACAAATAATTCGTAAAAGCTTCAAAAAATAATTTTTCATTTTTCCTAGATTAAGAAAATATAAAAATCAAAAAATAATTTTCCATATTTTCCTAGTTAAATTTGTAATTTTAGCATTTAAATTAGTTTTAATAGTTTTTAATTCATAGAAATTAGAAAAATCATCGAAAAATACAAAATCAATTTTCAAAAGTTTCTTTAGTTACTTTAGATTTTTAAAAATTAGTTCCATAATTTTCACACTTAATTTCATCATTTTTAGTTAATTAGTTTTATTTAGAACTAATAAATTAGTTTTTAATTCAAATAAATAAAGGAAATTCTAAAAAAATAGTTTTAAATCTTAGTTAAGTTTTATATTGCATTTTTAGTTTAAAAATAATTTTAGATCATATTTAGGACTTAGGTTAGGCATAATTGCATTTTATTCACGTTTCTTTTAATACGTTTTAGTTTAATTCTTCTGAACGTTTTCACGCACCATTCAACCTCCGTGGGATTTAACGACCCGGTAATCCACTAAATTCCAAGAGAAATTGTATTGAGTCTATAATAGTTGACTTTTATTGACTAAAACCTTTGGTCAATATTTCTTGACTGTTTGGGATCACTACCCTTCCCATCACCGTGGTTATCGGTGTCTTAATCTTGCCACCAATAACATTATCATTTCTCTTCATGTTACTTTTGACGAATATGTATTTCCGTTTGGTTCCAAGACTCTAAATAACCCGCATTCCTATGATTTTTTACTTTCACCATTACTTCCACACTAACATATCCTGCCTGATAACTCCACTGCCTCCCAACCGGCCCAACAAACTGCTTCAACCCATTACCACCTCATACACCACTGACCCAACAACAAACTGCTCTAATAACCCCGACTCACCTAACCAATGCTAGTCCACCACCCACTACTTCCCCTCCGGTCTAACAACACACTTCCCCACTAACCCCGACCCATAAAACCAATCCTAACCCCCCACCACCTGTTTCACATGTGGCCCAACAACAACTTACCTCCACCTTTAACCCCGCTGTTGTCCATTCCACGGCCCAAACATTACCTGAACTTGTCCATAATGTTCATCCCATGGTTATACGTACAAATTCTGGTATTTCAAAACCTCTTGGACGTATGTCTCTTAACGTCGCCATTATTTCCCCGATTCTCAAGTCTCATACTCATGCTATTCGTGATACTAACTAGAAACAAGCTATGTTAGAGGAATATAATGTTTTAATTACTAATGGTACGTGGTGCTTGTGCCCGTCATACTCATGTGATGATTGTGCGATCCAAGTTCCTTTTCAGGCATAAGTTTAATGTAGATGGATCCCTTAGCAGGTACAAGGCTTGCTTGGTATCTAACGGTCATAGTCAACAACAGGTAATCGACTGTGATAAGACTTTTAGTCCGGTTGTTAAACTAAAAACTATCTGCACTGTTTTGAGTCTTGTTGTTTTGCGTGCTTGGCCTATCCATCAATTGGATGTTAATAATGCTTTTATACATTATCATTTTTCCGAGATAATTTATATGTTTCAGCCTTCGGGGTTTGTTGATCCCACTCACCCTGATTATGTTGGCACTTGCAACAATCACTATATGGGCTTAAGCAAGCCTCGAGCACTTGGTTTCAGTGCTTTGCCTCTTATGCTACCAGATTCGGTTTTCAGCACAACAAAATGACTCCTCGTTGTTTATTTTTCATCGTGGGACTGACATTGCTTATTTATTGTTATATGTCGATGATATCATTCTTGTAGCATCTTTTACAACATTTCTACAGCGGGTCATCAGCTTCTTACATGCCGTGTTTTCTATGACCGATCTTGGCTCTCTTAATTATTTTCATGGTATCTCGGCTCAACGGACTTTGACAGGCATGTTTCTATCGTAATCTAAATATGCTGAGGAAATACTTGAGAGAGCCAACATGAAGCATTGCAATCCTTGCAGGACTCCGATTGATAATGAATACAAGTTGGGTCTTGATGGTGACCCAGTTTCTAACTCCACCTTGTATTGTAGCTTGGCAGGTGCTCTTCAATATCTTACTTTCACGCGACAACATATTTCTTATGTTGTTCAACATGATTGTCTTTATATGCATGATTCATGTGAGCCTCATCTTGCGGCTATAGAGCGGATTTTTTGGTATGTTTGTGGTACTCTTGATCATTGTCTTTAGCTGCATGTATCTACTACCACTCAACTCAATGTATACATTAATGTTGATTGGGCAGGTTGCCCAGTCACCTGGCGATCCACTTTTGGGTATTGTGTTTTTCTTGGAGGATAATCTATTGTCATGGTCTGCTAAAAGACAGGTTACTTTATCTCTTTCTAGTGTAGAGGTTAAATATCGGGGTGCAACTAATGTTGTCGCTGAAACTGCATGATTCGTAATCTTTTGGGAGAATTACATGCACCTTTGCATACTGCTACGCTTGTTTACTGTGACAATGTTAGTGTTGTTTACCTTTCTACTAATCCGGCACAGCACCAGCGTACTAAGCATATCGAGATAGATATACATTTTGTTTGTGATTATGTGGCTTCTGGGCAAGTGCGTGTTTTGCACGTACCGTCTCGGTTTCAATATACGGATATCTTCACCAAGGGTCTTCCGAGTGCCTTGTTTCTTGAGTTTTGCTCTAGTTTGAACGTCCAAAGACCTCGCGTTCCAACTAAGGGGAGTATTAGCCGAATAATTATTAGTAGCCCATGCATTGTTTATTATTTACTATCGGGCTTAGCCCATGTGAGTTATTTTATTGTGCAAGACTTGTGATGTATTTATATTGGACCATTAATAATAATTGTACATGGATAATTAACCTAAATCTAATAACAATGAGTTCAAAACTAATTATGTATACATTTGAAGGTATTGGATAAATGAGGCAAATGATAATGGCTCGGTTGGTTGACCTCCCTAATCGAATTGGTGACCGCGTTCCTACCACTAGCTCAACCAAATTGGTGATCGGTTACTCTCAACTTTTTCAAAGTTATGGTTTGTCAGCCAACCATAAGCTTCAATTGTGTTGTGTGTGTAGTTTTTTATTTTAGGGGGGAATTGCATATATATCCCTCCAAAGCCTTAATTGTATATATATCCAACCAAAACTTGTAATTGCATATATATTCTTACAGAGTCTTAAAACTGTCAAATATATTCAAATGATTATTTTATATATATTTAATAAAAAAAAAAATTATAATAATTATACTTGGTATATTAAATGACAATTATACCCTTATTCTTATTAACTTTTTACAATTGCAAAATATCCTTTTATTGGTTTGAATTTTATTATGTCATTTGATCTATTATATAGGAGTTTACGTTTAGATGGAACGATGGATGATGTTGTGATATTCTTATTTAAAATTCGTCGATATCGAACACGGCTGAGTTGCCGAACATGGTTGCTATTTATTTTCTTAAAAAATGATAAAAGGATATTTTGTAATTGTAATTTTTTTATAATAAAAATAAGGGTATAATCATTATTTTATATATCAATTATAATTATTAGACATTATTTTATTAAATATGTTTAAAATAATCATTGGATATGACAAGTTTAAGACTTTGGAAATATATATATGCAATTATAAGTTTTGGTTGAATATATATGCAATTATAAGGCTAATGTTAATGGCATGGTTGGTTGCCCCTCAACCGAGTAGTCGATCGAGTTCTCTCCATTAGCCCAACCGGATTGGTGACCGGTCACCCCAACCTTTTCAAAGTTATGGTTGGGTTGCCAACCGAAAGAATTGATTTGTTTTGTGTGATGTAGTTTTTTTTTTTTTTTTTATTTGGTTTTGTTGGGAATGTTTTTTGTTGTAATTGCGGTATCCTTATTAGCAAATTGTGGTTTGGTGTAGTCTTTGAGAGAGAAAGCTGATGTGACGGGGAGTGATCACAATATTTACATTTACCATTAGCATTAGCCGAAGGCTTTGAAGAGATATATATGCAATTCTTCTTTTATTTTATTTGTTTTTATGGGGTATGTTTTTGGTTGTGGTTGTAGTTGTCTTATTAGCAGATTGTGGTTGGATTAGTTTAGGAGAGAGAAAACTGATATAACGCTGATGTGAGATGAGATAACCACAATAGTTACCGTTACCAATAGCATAAGCCTGATAAACATTGACAACGATCAGTTCAGTTCGCGTACAAAGATTATTTTTTGGTCTTTTACGGCTACGAGCAATGTACGGACTGGCATGGGCCGTATGGATAACCAAAACCCATAACTTCATTCTATAGGGTTTTGCAAAAAAATTAAAAAAAAAAGAGTAGCAATTGAAAATATCTAGCGACTCAAAAAGTGCATTCTGTTAAGACTGACACTCCACGTGATATACTACACAACAACATCTCACCCATAATCAAATCACTCTCACATTTCCTATCTTCAAATTTTGAATCAACACAGGTAACAACACACTTTATTTTATATGCATTAACCAAACATATGTTGTTTCTTATTTATGGTGTTATATGTACAGACATTGTTGGTTGAAACATAAGATGATGATGAACAACGTTGTTTGCCCTAAACCTCGTCGTGTTGACCGGTTGCATCATGGGTCATTTCGGTTGCATCCAATGTATGCTATTTAATATTTGCATTTAATTTCATTTTGTTAGCTTGTTTTGATTTTGTGTGTTGATATTACAGGAATCAAAGTGATTTAGAAGGTGGGAATCAGCTTCTAGACGTGATTTTAACAAAGGTATTAATAATGGATCTCTTTTCGAGGGTGTTTGGATAAAACAAACTGCTTTTGCTTATTGCTTAATAATATTAACTTTTAAGTCGAACACGGCCCATTTAACCCGTGTATGTACACATGGACTTTGGCCTAGTGGTAAATGTGAGTTGCCTACTAACCTCTTGGTTGGTAAGGTGCAAGCCTCGTTCGAGACATTTGTGAGATAAATTATGAGACAGGTGGGAAAACGGGTTAAACATGTTATATGGGTAGACGGGTCGACTCATTTAACCACTTAACTAATGTATCCGTTTAACCCATTATAAACTTTTTTTAAGTGAGTCAAACCAAACACAAAATAATAAGTGTTTACACTTAACCCTCACGTGTTAATTTTTGTGTCGCTGTACCCCTAAACACTTTCAAGTTTGATCCTCTTTTTTTTTTTTTTTTTGTGCTTAAGTTCATATTTTAAAACATATGCAAATGCAAATTTTTTTGTAAATGCTTAGTTTTTAATGTACTTATAGTCTTACAAGTAGAAAAAATAAGCAATCTCAAACACCCTCTAAAGCTTATACTCAATTCCAAACTATCCTTGCTTCAGAATGTAATTAAAGCTGGAATTTGATGTTTCTCGAGGGATTTTTGTTGATTAAGGGGGTGTTTGGAATTGCTTATAAAAAGAGCTTATTTGTGTTTTGATAAAAAAAAATAATGTCCTTAAAGAGTGTTTGGGGTTGCTGCTTATTTGATTATTTATTATTGAGAGTGTTTGGGATTTGTATCTTTTAATATGCCTGTCTGTTTTGAAACTCGCCAAACATATATCTATTTTTTTTTCCTGATATATAGATTATATAATAATGGTTCAAATGCGTGTTTAATAATTGTTATGTTTTGGATGGAAGCTTTTAAGTGAATTAGATGCTAATATCAATGATAGTTATCGCTTAGGGGTTTACAGGATAAATTTTGGAGAATCTGGATAGATAAGCAAGTTGACATTTGGCCTTTCTGTAACAAAAAATACTTCTCAAATTTTGAGCTACTATAAGCTCGATCATTGAAGTTAAAAAGCATGATAAAACTTAGGTCTTTGTATGTAATTATCTTACGAAGTTAATGTACGAATCGTTAAATAACTCCTTCCATTATTGGTCCCATTCTAGTGATAATGTAGCAAGCTTTTCTGTTAAGCATTTTGTATATACTCTATCCTTGTAGGAATGTTATGGTGTCGATAGAGCCAATAATCCATTCTTCAACGGGTCACCACCGAGCAGATCATCAAATCCGTTGATCCAAAATGCTCAGTTTTGTCATGGAAAGCCAAATCAATCATCACCCGTGTTTGTAGTCTCACCATCCTCATCCACTGGTGGAAGCTGCACCAATGTGAAATTGGGGCAAAAGCAGGCTGCAGTGAGGGTTGAAGGTTTCAACAGCCGAGGCATCTCTGCTGCTGCTTATTAGCAAACATGAGGTGAATCTCTTGGTTTTCATCGCTACGAATAATGCTAAAATCCTATCATTTCGTCATTTTACTTGTCGTCTTACATAAGAATATGATATCACTTGACAAAATCGAAGAGAAATCAATAGAAAAACTAAGATATATCTGAATGTCAGTATCTTGTTCTTAGGATGATAACCGATAAGATTAGTAAGGAGAATTTAGCATTATACATAGTATTACATAAGGGCTTATCATGTGTCTTTGAGCTTCTGTTATTAATTATTTCATTATATTGGATTTGTGCAGGTAAAGTGACAAAGAAATCCACAGCGAACAGGGGCAAAAAAAGAATCCCTTTCGGTTACGTGGTGGGGTGACTTGAGTAATGTTATGATCCCGTTAAATTTTGCAACTGTTTAGACTATGTAAATGTACATAAATTTTTGCCAGTCGAGTTTTTGTAAAAATTACCTTTTGTGGAGTAGCGAAATAGAGAACTCCGCAGTAAATGTAAAACGGCTAATAAGAAGTAATAGCCACTTTGGTGCTATGACGGGCAGCGTCTACATAAAAGTTTTGATATATTCAATTGCAAATTATTTCTAATTGTTATTTGGGTTTGTAAAACGACATAACATGTTAACATTGCCCATTATAGAGCTAGCAGAGGAGATGGTTTACCAGGTTTTGCTTCATTGTAATTTTGTTTGGGCACCAGATAGTCGTAGTTTTATGTCTGGTTTTCTCATAGCGTTGACTGTTAATTTGAATAATTTGAAATACCTTTGTGGCGGTCCTATATGACACTTTGTCCAGGACTAAAACTTGCCCATAGAATGCTGCATATAATAGTGTTGGGAAATCTGATTATAATGTTTGATTAGATGTGGATATTTAGGCTTACATTGCAAACAAATGCACCACTTATGGCTATTCCAGTGACCTACAATTTCATATTAAGAATGACATTTGACAAATGTAAGCAATTATTTTTTCGCTCCTCATATAATACATTGGAAGTTATTGAATGTTGAAATCTTATTTTCAAATGAATAAACTCGCAGATGGTGTAGATGACATTTTAAAACTATCATTACGACAAGTATGATGAAAAAAACATCAAGGTTTGATAGGAACGGCCAGGAGTGGTTCATTTCTTGGCAATGTGATTCCAAACTTCTCGCTCATATCCAAATCTTCGAATCTCATATTTCCTTCGAGTTTCCAATCAAACTTAAGAATCAAAGAACCCAATATTATATGCAACATTCTATGAGCAATATTTAATCCTGGGCACATCCTCCTCCCAATACCAAATGGAGTAAATTCGAAATCATGGCCTCTATAGTCAATCTTGACATCCAAAAACCTTTCTGGCATAAATATTTCTGCATCGGACCAAACATTTGGATCTCGCCCAATTGCCCAAACATTACAAAGGATTTGTGCTTTCTTGGGAATAATGTAGCCTTGGACTTCGACGTCATGCAAGGATTCGTGCGGGATAAAAAAAGGGGCGGGAGGATGTAGTCGGAGAGTTTCTTTTATAATAGCTTGTAGGTAAGGGAGTCTAGAAATATCATGTTCCTCAATGTTCCTATTTTCATTTGGCATAAGTTTAGTAAGCTCTAACCGAGCCGTCTTCATTTTTTTTGGGTTATGAATGAGCTCCGCCATCACCCATTCTAATGTTGTTGATGTTGTATCAGTTCCCGCAATAAACAAATCCTACAGTGAAATATCAAATAATTATGACTGAGTTCAATCTTTTTACCATTAATTAAAACAATTATGTCAACTAATTTGGCCACTGAAATATGTATTTACGTGCTAAGTATTTACTTACCGCAAACAAATGGTTGATGTCTTTCTTACTTAATTGTGTATCATCTTTTAAGTGGATATTGAGCAATGCGTCAAGCAGGTCGTTTTCTGCTGATGAAACGCCATCGCGGGGTGATGAGCTCTCTCTTGTTTGCAAGCGTAGAAAGATGATCCTATCAAAGAGATCATATAACTTGTTCCCACAAATAGTTGCTTCTCGTGTTAACCCTTGTGGATCCAAGGGTTTAAGTAGCGGAAAAAAGTCTACTAGATTCGGTTTCCCTACAACTTTTGTTGCACCGGTTATAATGTCTCTATATTCTTGTGACAACGTAGTGTCGTACTGAGAGAAATCCCTAGAGAATAATAAGTTCGATAGAATGTTAAGAATTGTCGTGAACGCCACTTCACCTATGTTCACGGCCTTTTTATTTGTACAACATTGAGTAACATGATCAAGCAGTTCTTGCACCTACAAGTGTATTAATCAAATTGAATAACTGATTAATTACTTTGCTGTAGTGGATAAAGTTACGTTATTTGGACTATGTTAGTATGTATATACTATACATGAATGATTATTGAGTTTTCAAATATATGTTGTTATACTTGTAAAATAGATACCTTTTCCTTGCGTAGATTTTCACTACGGTCTAGACATTGCGCTGAGAACAAATGTTCTTTCGTTATTCTTCTTAGTCTTCGCCATTTATCTCCAGCCGGCAAAAACACCAAGGAGTGTTTACTATGGTTCATCGTTTGGGCGCTTATCGGAACTGATCGGCCAGAGAACGATTGATCATGTGTTTGAAAAAATTCTTTGGCCATTTTAGGTGATGAAACAATTATGGTGGTTATGCTTCCGAGCTTAAGTGACATTAAAGGACCATAACGTTTAGAGAGTGTGGCGAGAGAGCGATGGGGTTTGTTGCTTAGTTCTAAGAGGTTTCCGATGATTGGAAGAGGGTAAGGTCCTGGTGGAAGCCGAGATTTACGTTGGTTAAAGATTGTGAAGCCATATATCGATGTTAAAAGGAAAGAAAGAAACAAATAAAAGGTTGAGTAATCCATTAGTTTTCGCAACCAATGTTATGTTCAATTAGTCTTATATAGATTAATTAGTCAACCATAGCCACTTTACTTTTATCTTAAAACCATCACTAGGGGTGAGCAGAAACCGCACCGCAATCCGCAATCCGCAAAAAAATCGTAAAATCCGCACCGCAAAAACCGATCCACAACAAAAACCGACGGTGCGGTTCTTGAAAATAGAAAAACCGCATTTTGCAGTGCGGGTTGGGTTTCACCGAAAAACCGCACCAAAATAACCGCACCGCACCACTATGTTATATTCATATATATTTTTTTATTTTTTAGAATAACACACTAAATTTTATACTCCCTCCGTCTCAAATTTATTGTCAGGAGACAAGAAGCACAAATATTAATAAAAGTGGGACCATTACAACTCTCAACCACTTAAATGGAATATTCTCTCATTATATTATTTTTTTCTTACTAAATTAGGTAAGTGGACAATTAATTTGAGACATCCATAAAAGGAAATATGGACAATAAATATGAGACGGAGGGAGTAACTTTTTATGACTTTTGTTTATACTTTTATAATAAATTATTTCAAACACATTTTAATGGTAAAATATCATCTTAGTTTTTAGTTAATATAACTTTATTTTTCTTTCAATTTATTATTGAAGTTTATAAAATTATTCATCTCATTTGACTTTTACAATTATATTGATTTATAATTTCATACTAATACAAAACATTTTGTATATATGTTTCACCATATCATGCAACATTATAATATATTTATTCTATAATAAATATATACCAAAATATATAATTTTTTTAAAAAAATAAAGAAATAACTTTGACCCAAAAAACCGCAAAAACCCGCAAAACCGCATAAACCGCAAAAACCGAAACCGCAAAACCGCACGGATGTGGATTCTCTTTTTTTTTAAAACCGCAATTGCCGATGCGGGTTGGTTTTTACCAAAAACCGCACCAACCCGCACCACGCTCACCCCTAACCATCACATTCATATAAATTCCTCCTTTTGAACTTATTTTTTCAATACAATCTCTTTAGCGATCATATATCATAATACTAGTTTATTGACTCGTAAAATTCACAGGAGTAAATTTAAAACCGTTGAATAGTGTTTATCTAAAAAATCGATTTGTAATATTATGTGAATGAATGACATGTTAAATGTATGAATAGAAAACCACATAAAACAAACACTATATCAAGACTTTTCAATTATCACATATCCCTTAATTTTTTCATATTGTTTTATAAGCTATTTGTGTTTATCACATATTCCCATAGCATACACCAACATATAACCAGTCACTTTGGGTATATGGCGACACGGCATATTCTATTTTGGGGATACATCGTATCATTTTTAGCGGTGATACGGCGTATTGTTTCAGTAGTGCAGATTTATGTAGGTCATCTAAAAAGTTTGTAGAAGTAGTGTCACCTATCGTTTTAAAGGTATCTAAGTCTACATTTGTCTTAAAAATACTTTCAAAGAAGCTGGTTTGTAATATAAGTATAAAAGAGTCGTTGATTTGTAATAGAAGGCCCGTTATAATAAATCTGTTTGCGCAAAAATTTTGGTCAAATTTGATTTGGGGTGTTTCATTATCCAACCTAAAGATTCATTGCAATAACTTATCAAAGAGTTGATGACAAACCAAAGTCGAGAACATGCTATAATTTTTAAAATAAAGATCTTTTTAATCACATATGGTGTATGTAGAAGATAGCATTGAACCCATGGTTGTTAAGATCTCGATCCCAATTCTAAGATCTTACGATTTAACGATACTACAAAGCAAATCTCGTTCCTACGTAAGATCTTTACAAGATAGGATCTCAATAGGATCTCGATCTTGACAATAGGACCTTAAGATCTCAGTCGATCCGATCTTACTTTTCTCAAAAGATACGAAACTATAAATTTATGTATTAAGTTTTGTAGAATATGAAAAATAAGAGGCTACTTGTATTAAATACTTCATAAGCATAATTTTATCTACATGTTCATGATATATGATATATAATAATATGTGGATTTGCATAATTTTACAACGCCTATTAAAAAAATGACATTGTAGTAGAATCTTAAGATATCGATCCGATTTTACGATTACGATATTAAAAAAACGAAAACGATCTTAAAAACGTTGACAACCAATTGATATTCTAAGAATACCATCATCATATATGAAAATGATCTTATGTACTTGGTCTCGATCAACTATCAAGATCTTAAAGATCTTTAAGTATCAATGGAGATCCACATGTAAAATACACGATACTTATATATATATTTTTGGGTTTTGGCTGTACAATAGTAACGTACTTTTTTAAATGTACCGATTTAGTACGCGTATTATTTTTTATCCCACTTAATGTAACGTACATTTATTTTTTGTTTCATTCTACCACAAACTTACCGGTTACCAGTTAAAAAGTTTGAAAACCGGAAAAAGTGCCTACGTGACATATTTAATACTTAATTAATTTGCATGGGCTGTCATTCTAGATTGTCCCATCAAATGTCCCTAGTAGTTTCATACTGCAATAATAATTTTTTTTTTTTTTTTTTTTTTAAATTTAGAACGACAACTAACTTTCTCACAGTATATATGTTTTTGCACGTTTTCGTCCGTTTTTGCATGTTTTCGCCTGTTTTTGAACGTTTTCGCACATTTTTGAACGTTTTTTGCATGTTTTTTGCCCGTTTCATCCGTTTTTGCACGTTTTTGTTCGTTTTTACGCATTTTCATTTGTTTTCATACGTTTTAGCCTGTTTTTGCACATTTTTTTCCGTTTTGCACGTTTTCGTCCGTTTTTACACAGTTTTGCACGTTTTTTCCGTTTTTGCATGTTTTCGCACGTTTTCGTTTGTTTTCGCACGTTTTTTAACGTTTATGCCCTTTTTGGCATGTTTTCGTCCGTTTTTACCCGTTTTTGCACATTTTCACACGTTTTTGCATGTTTTCATCCGTTTTTACACGTTTTTGTTCGTTTTTACATGTTTTCGCCTGTTTTTGCACAATTTTCTCCGTTTTTGACTGTTTTTGCACGCCGTTCGCCGCCGCTGCTTTGTTTTCACACGCTTGAACGCTTTTGATGTTTCGTTTTGCATGTTTCGTCCGTTTTTGCTTGTTTTTATCCGTTCTTACACGTTTTTGTTTGTTTTTACGTATTTTCATTCGTTTTTTGCACGTTTTCATCCGTTATCGTCTGTTTTGCATATTTTCGCACGTTTTCATCTGTTTTCGCACGTTTTGGAACGTTTTCGTCCATTTTTGCACGCTTTCGTCCGTTTTTGCCCGTTTTCGACGACCTTTTCACATTTTGTTCGTTTTTACATGTTTTCGCCTTTATTTGCACATTTTTTTTCGTTTTTGCATGTTTTCGTCCGTTTTTACACGTTTTTGCACATTTTTGTCCGTTTTTGCATGTTTGTTCGTTTGTGCAAAAACGTGCGAAAATATGCACAAACGGATGAAAACGGACGAAAACATGGAAAAACGGACAAAAACGTGCAAAAACGGACGAAAACGTGTAAACATGGATGAAAACGTGCGAAACATTCAAAAACGTGCGAAAACATACAAAAATAGACGAAAACGGACGAAAACATGCAAAAATAGCCGAAAGCGTGCCAAGTCGGGCGAAAATGTGTAAAAACTTGCAAAAACGAACAAAAATATGCAAAAATGTGTAAAAACGGACAAAAACGTGCAAAAACGGACAAATGTGCAAAAGCAGGCGAAAACATATAAAAACAAATGAAAATGCTTAAAAACGAACAAAAACGTGTAAAAACGGATGAAATCATGCGAAAAAGTGTCAAAATGTGGAAAAACAGACGAAAACGGGCAAAAACGTACGAAAACATGTAAAAACGGATGAAAACGGAAACAAACGTCCAAAACGGACAAAAACGCGTTAAAGCGTGCGAAAATGTGCAAAAAATGTGCGAAAACCTTTGAAAATGTGAGAAAAACGGTCTAGGGACGATTTCGTTACAACCGGTAAACCACATGGACGATTTAAGTAATTAACTCATTAATATATCATACCGGAAATCCAACGTGGCAGCATACGTGGCAAAAAAAAATTGGTGCCGGTTAAACAAGTATGGTGAGGTAGATTGGAACAAAAAATGAAAATACGTTACATTAAATGGTACAAAAAATAATACGTGTACTAGATCGGTACATTTGAAAAAATAAAAACCCAATATTTTTTTGAACGATACTTATATACAGTATATATATAGGTCATGTGCTTTTCATAGACAGTAAATCAAGATTATTTAAAGATCTTTAAGTATCAATGCAGATCCACATGTAAAGCACTCGATATTTTTATATGGGATGAGTTATTCATACGGTGGCTATGTTTTTATTCATACGGTGGCTATTTTTTTTTTTTTTTTTTTTTTTTTTTTTTTTTTTTTATAATTTTGTTTATATCAAAAGCTATAAACCCGAAAATGTGGAATCAGAATATAAAGTTTAATAAGCCAAACGCTTAAAACTGCTGTAAATACTGAACAAAACCGACAAAAACTGTGTTGTACTGAAAAAAGCGGGAGACAAAGGGAATATTCCCAGACAAAAGTGGCAGGGGCTATGGGGTAGCCCCCGTAGCAATAGTGTGTCCCTTTTATATAGATCATGTGCTTTTCATAGACAATAAATTAAGATTATATTTTATTTCCACCTTGACCAGGTTATCAAGCCAGCTGGTCATCCATGTTAATCCTTTTGGGCAACACAAACTTCATTATACAGTATTTGATTATTTTCCATCTAATAAGGCGTGTTAATTACGTGTTGATTGTGGAACCTCCAATTTGGAATATTACCTTTACAGTTTTGGATGCATGTATAGGGGTGTTTTCCATTGCGTTTTAACATCTGAATATATGACATATACTATCACATTGTGAATGCTTTTGGAGGCTTATGTTTACTATGACACATACTATCACATTGTGAATGCATTTGTTTGCTAGTCAATCTTGTGATGAACTTCTATGCAATAAGATCTGGTTGTCGATATCTAATTATGGTATTGGTGATTTCCAATATTAACTAAATGGGGGTGCTGGGGCTGCTTGAGGAGTATGGGCATACGGTAGACACAGGCAAAGGACTAACGTCTACTTACTTGCTTTGAACCTGCAGGTGGAAACAATGGCTTATGAGATGAACTACTTGCATGTATTATCCCTTTTGTTTCCCATTTTGTTGCAAGAACAAATGTTCTTATGTTATATGTTAAGCTATATAAAGAAGAGAAAAACATTTGGATGCTAATAAATTTAATCACTGTTTGTAGGATGATTAGTTTTTATATCACTGTTTACAAATTTTATCACTGTTGCAAATTTTTAATTTTTAATCACTGTTGCAAATTTTTAATCACTTTTTGCAACTCGATCACATATAAAATTAGTTTTTATATAGTTTTTCATTTTTAATCCGAGTTGCAAATTTTTATCGATCACATATAAAAATGTATATGTGATCGATAAATTTTTTATCGAAGCAAAAACGTGATCGATCATGTATATGGATCCTCGGGGCTTCACAGAAACGTATAAGTGATCGATCAAAAGATTTGATGAAATGATTAGATAAAAACGTGATAACGTAGTTTTATGTCTGGTTTTCTATTGCAAAATTATTTCTAAATGTTCTTTGGGTTTGTAATAGGACATAACATGTTAACGTTACCCTTTATAGAGCAGAGGAGATGGTTTACCAGGTTTTGCTTCGTTGTAATTTTATTTGGGCACCAGATAGTCGTAGTTTTATGTCTGGTTTTCTCATAGTGTTGACTGTTAATTAGAATAATTTGAAATACCATTGTGGCAGTCATATATGACACTTTTGTTCAGGACTAAAACTTGCCCATAGTGTTGGGAAATCTGATTATATTGTTTGATTAGATGATTGAGGGAATTTTGGGAGCACAAAATGTGGATATTTAGGCTTACATTGCAAAGAAATGTACCACCTATGGCTATTCCAGTGACCTACAATTTCATATTGAGAATGACATATGACAAATGTAAGCAATTATTTTTTCGCTCCTCATATATTACATTGGAAGTTATCGAATGTTGGAATCTTATTATCAAAAGAATAAACTCGCAGATGGTGAAGATGACGTTTTAAAACTATCATTACGACAAGTATGATGAAAAAAACATCAAGGTTTGATAGGAACGGCCATGAGTGGTTCATTTCTCGGCAGTGTGATTCCAAACTTCTCGCTCATATCCAAATCTTGGACTCTCATACTTCCTTCGAGATTCCAATCAAACTTGAGAATCAAAGAACCCAACATTATGTGTAACATTCTATGAGCAATGTTCAATCCTGGACACATCCTCCTCCCAATACCAAATGGAGTAAATTCGAAATTTTGGCCTCTATAGTCAATATTGGCATCCAAAAACCTCTCTGGCATGAACATTTCTGCATCTGACCAAACATTTGGATCTTGCCCAATTGCCCAAAGATTACAAAGGATTTGTGCTTTTTTGGGCACAATGAAGCCTTGGACTTCTACATCGTGCAAGGATTCGTGAGGGATAAAAAATGGGACGGGAGGATGTAGTCGAAGAGTTTCTTTTATAATAGCTTGTAGGTAAGGGAGTCGAGAAATATCATGTTCCTCTATGTTCCTATTTTCATTTTGCATAAGTGTAGCAAGCTCTAACCGAGCCGTCTCCATTTTCTTTGGGTTATGAATGAGCTCGGCCATCGCCCATTCTAATGTTGTTTATGTTGTATCTGTTCCTGCAACAAACAAATCCTACAATGATATATCAAATAATTATGACCGACTTCAATCTTCTAACCATAATTCAAAACAATTATTTCGACTAATTTGGCCACTGAAATATGTATTTACGTGCTAAGTATTTACTTACCGTAAACAAATGGGTGATGTCTTTCTTACTTAATTGTGTATTATCTTTTAATTGGATATTGAGTAACGCGTCAAGCAGGTCGTTTTCTGCTGATGAAATGCCATCGCCGGGTGATGAGCTCTCTCTTGTTTGCAACCGTAGAAAGATGATCCTATCTAAGAGATCATATAACTTGTTCCCAACAATAGTTGCTTCTCGTGTTAACCCTTGTGGATCCAAGGGTTTAAGTAGAGGAAAAAAGTCTACTAGATTTGGTTTCCCTGCAACTTCTGTTGCACCGGTTATAATGTCCCTATATTCTTGTGACAACGTAGTTTCGTACTGAGAGAAATCCCTAGAGAATAATAAGTTCGATAGAATGTTAAGAATTGTCGTGAACGCGACTTCACCTATGTTCACGGCCTTTTTATTTGTACAACATTGAGTAACATGATCAAGCAGTTCTTGCACCTACAAGTGTATTAATCAAATTGAATAACTGATTAACTACTTTGCTGTAGTCGGAAAAGTTACGTCATTTGGACTATGTAACCAATGTTATATTCAGTTATTCTTATATGGATTAATTAGTCAGCCATAGCCACCTTATGTTTACTTTAGCTTAAAACCATGCCATCACATTCATATTAATCCTCTTGAACTTTTTCATAAAAATACGTCTCTTTGGTGATCATATATCAGAATATTATCTACATGTTAAATTGTTCAGTATTTCAAACATTGCAGTTTTGGGTTAATATTATTTCATTGCTACGTTTGATTGTGCTAAATAATCTTGTAACATACCAATCGACGCCTCATTCCCTTCATTGTGTTGTCCTACGTCAATAAATCATCAGAGTTTGTCCACAAAACACAACTGCTAAATTAAGTTAAAATTAGTACGTGTACGATCATGCTCGTTAGTTTTTCCATAGAAGCTTCAGATTAACTGCTACACTCATTTTTTGAAAAGAACACATGCATCTAATATTGAGTTATGGTTTTCAACTTTTCATAGCTGTCTATAGTCCAAGATTAATTTGGAATTCACTTTTTGGTCCTAGGAGCATTAGGTATGCCGAGGTGGCTTCGGTGTTGCGTTATCAGATTGGCGAAGTTGCGTTCCAACGGCGTTGGGTGGGATGTACGTGCTAGCTAATAAGGGCTATTGGCCTATCCTGTTGGTTTAGGCCCGTTAGCTTTTTGGGTTTAGCTCTTTGTCTTTTCTATTTAATATGTGTATGGTAACTTGTTAGTTAAATCTGATCAATATATTGCTCATTTTCCTTCTGATTTTACATGGCATTAGAGCCGGGTAAAGCTAATACGCACGAAAGCAACAACAAAAGCGGTATACGGAATTAATCGAACAAAAAAAATTGGTAACTAACTATAGCTTTTACTTTGCAAAATTTAGTATACGACGAAATTGATTTTATATGTATGCATGAAAAGGTATGGAATCAATTAATTGTTTGATGGAGGCAAAATATTATATTCAATTGAACTTTTTTTTTAAGAGAAGATGCATCTATTTTTATAGATGCATCTGAAATGGGTGGTTATGATTTCTTCTCATCATTTTTATTTTAATTTTTCTTCTCATTTGATCCTACCTCATAGGTTGATTTAATTCTTTTGGATTTGGAGCGTATGGTTACGTTATTTGCTCGGTTGATATGGTTAATTTTTAATTTTTATATGGAATTGGCGACAAGGATCTTGACTATTTTGTTTGACTTGTTCGAGAATAAAGGAAAACGTCTTGTAGTTGTTTGAGTTTGTTTCTTTCGATTTGTATTGGTATTGGTATTGGGTTGTAATGGATTATTGTCGGCTTATTTGGTTTTGCATTATGTTGGTCATGGTAATGCAAGAGTCTTAGCTAATCCGACTAAATCTTGAGTTAGTTATGTGTTGCATCTCGAAATCAACTTGTTTTGGCTCCGCATCCATATATGTTTGGTTCTGCATTACGCCTGGTTCTGCATCTATTTAGTTTCACATATGGTTGTGCATCTGGTTCCGCCCGGTTTCACTCTGATTCTGCCCGGTTCTGCATTTGGTTACATCTGGCTTTGCATCTGTCTGGTTTCATCTGGTCCTGTTATGGTTCTGCATCTATCTGTCTGAATCTACTCTGCATCTTCCTGTCTAAATGTGCATCTGTCTATCTAAATCTGCATGTCTAAATTTGCATCTGTCTGTCTAAATCTGCCTGTCTGTATATGTTTGTTTGTCTGAATCTACTCTGTCTGTCTGTTCAACTCTCGTTCATCTCCGTAAGTATGTTGCTTTAATTTTGATTTTGCAATGACTTTGGTCCGTCAGTTTTACACTTGACGGTTTTCGCCGTGTTATAGTTTTAATTACATTGGATTGAGACTCTACCTAGCACTGACTTTGAGCTCTTGGACACTCCGAAGCTGTGTGTTTAGTTTTCAGGTTTAGTTTATTTTGTGTATTACAGACCCTCAATATTCACCATTGCGGCATCGTGAGTTTGAGGGGGATGTTAGCTAATAAGGCCTATTGGCTTGGCCCGTGCCCGTTTAGCATTTAGGGTTTAAGTTATTGTCTTTTCTATTTATTATTTTGTGTTGTAACTTGTTAGTTAAATCTGATTTCTCCCTCTAATTTTTACAAGATGTTACTCCACCAACGTGTGTTGAATTTGATTTTTTATTTATTTATCTTTTTCCCGATTTAAATGGGTGTCACTGTGTGTGAGTTGCAGTGGAGAAGACTTTTTTTTTTTCTTTTTTTTAGTGGGCATTGGGATGTTGGTAGATTCGTGGGTTGTTTGGTCCAAGTAAAACATAAAATGTTTGATTTTTTTTTTTTTTTTTTAATTTTAGTTTAATAGCTTTTTTTTAAATGTTATTTGTTTTTTTTAATTAATAAAATTTTAGTTTGTTTGAAAAATGGAAAATAAAATAAAATGGTGGGTACCAAAAAGATGGTGTTATGGATGTTATTAGTGAATGAGTGTTTTTTGGTGTATTTTGGGTGTTGGTATTAAAAGTGGGATGCTAATATGCCAATGGTGTTGCATCACTTTTTGGTGTCATGGGTGTTATAATACCTGACGCTCTAAGTTAGGTTGTGAGAAAAGTTTTTTATTGACCCTAAATTCTTCCTAAACCTAATGAATCAATCACACACTTCATTTTCTTTATCAACAAAAAAACTCATTTTCATCAATTTTAAAAAATTAAATATGTCATAAACCGTTAATCGTTACACGAAAAGAATCATACTATCACGATGAGAATTAAATTGTATTTCTATAGAGGGGCACTTCTATATACTTTCGACGTTTTTTTTATGAGTGTTGATATTTACGTCTAAAAATTCACATGTGATTTGTTATTATAAAATCACATGTAATTTATTATTTTAAAATCATATGTGATTTGTGAAATCACGCATGCTTTCTAACATATAAATCATATGCGATTTGTTAAATCGCGCGTGATTCCTAACATACAAATCGCATGTGATTTTTGAGACGCAAATTTTTACACTAAAACAAAACTCGGAAAAAAAGTTTATAGAAAGTATATCGAAGTGCCCGTCTATTGAAAGATAAAAGAAATTCTCGTCGTGATGGTGTATTTTTTTTTGCTTAATGATTTACCGTTTGTAAGATATTTTATTTTAAAAGAAATGAGGAATTATTTATTTATTTATTTTTATTTCTTTTAGGGCCCGCTTGGTTCAAAGTGAGGAAAGGGAAAGAGAAAGGAATGCAAAGGAATGAGTGAGGTGGGTAATCAATACCTTACCCCTCAATTTAGTCTATAATTGTTCATTACCCATTACGGGGTAATCAATCCCTTACCCCTCCCTAACCAAGCACTATATAATGAGAAATGTGGGCCTTTTTGAATACCTTAACCATTCCCCGCCCCTTTAACCCCTCAACCAAGCATGCCCTTAGTATTTTGTTTAATAAATAACTCTTAATAGCCTCTTAATCTGACTCAGTCAGACACGGTCGGAGGTTTAGATTAAAAAAAATGATGTTTATTTTTTTTTATTTTTTTTGTTATTTGTTTTTTTAACTCATTAAGAGGTTATAAACTCTTATTGAACTAGATGTTGAGGGGTCTTAACATCTCTTAACGTCTCTAAGGATTTTTTTTTTTTTTTTTTTTTTTTTTTCATATTTGGTTTTTATTACTTTCGACTTTTCTATACGTAAAGATGGTCATCTTGAAGAAAATCCCCACATATTTTTTCTTAACTAAAAAATGTTCAAGATGATACACAACTCGTATTGAAACGTCAAATCGTATTATTGACGTGTTGAGAATTTCAACCTAAATATAACCCCCTTATTAAACGAGTTAACCAAGTCGACTACTCATGTAACCACAACCATATCTCGTTTATTATTGTATCGATGTCAAGTCGTGTTTTGTGACGGGTGACCAAACTTTCATTGATAATCCAACGAATTCAATTTTTTTTTACAAAAAAAAAATTGTTGTTATATGAGTCGGTTTCAGATTTTTCAACCTCTTATTCACATTAAGATGTAATCAGATTCAAACATTTAAGCCACAGGTTCAAATTCAGATGTGTAAATCAGATTCAAAGACTCTTAATAAACACACAACACCTTAGTTTACCAGGTTTTTCTTCGTTGTAAATCGGAAAAGGATATATACAGATAGACGTAATATAATCACGGGCATATGATTAAACCATCAGAGTTTGACTGGAATGGCCATGAGTGGTTCATTTCTTCGCAATGTGATCCAAAACTTCTCGCTGATATCCAAATCTTCGACTCTCATACCTCCTTTGAGCTTCCAATCAAACTTGAGAATCAAAGAACCCAAGATTGTGTGTAACATTCTATGAGCAATATTCAATCCTGGACACATCCTCCTCCCAATACCAAATGGAGTAAATTCGAAATCTTAGCCTCTATAGTCAATATTGATATCCAAAAACCTCTCTGGCATGAACATTTCTGCATCTGACCAAACATTAATATCTTGCCCAATTGCCCAAAGATTACAGAGGATTTGTGCTTTTTTGGGCACAATGAAGCCTTGGACTTCTACGTCGTGCAAGGATTCGTGAGGGATAAAAAAGGGACGGAAGGATGTAGCCGAAGTGTTTCTTTTATAATAGCTTGTAGGGTAAGGGAGTCGAGAAATATCATCTTCCTCTATGTTCCTTTTTTCGTTTTGCATAAATTTAGCAAGCTCTAACTAAGCCGTCTCCATTGTTTTGGGTTATGAATGAGCTCGGCCATCGCCCATTCTAATGGTGTTCATGTTTTGTTAGTTCCCGCAACAAATAAATCCTACAATGATATATAAAATAATTGTGATCGAGTTCAATCTTCTAACCATAACTCAAAACAATTATTTCGACTAATTGTGCCACTGAAATATGTATTTATGTGCTAAGGATTTACTTACAGTAAACAAATGGTTGTTGTCATTCTTACTTAATTGATAATCATCTTTTAAGTGGATATCGAGCAATGCGTTAAGCTTGTTGTTTTCTGCCAATGAAACACTGTAAAAAGAAATAAGTACAATCTCGTATACTTAAATCCATATCAAAGCCACCTTATGTTTTATTTATTTATTTATTTTTTATTTTTTACAAACAACGCAAGTTCATATTAATTCCTACTTCGTATTTTTTTTTTCATGAAATACAATCTCCCTTTAGAAACATTGTATTTTGGGGTTAATATTATTTCGTTAATACGTTTGATTATGCTAAATAATCTTGTATGAACCTAATCGGGGCCTCATTCTCTTCATTGTGTCGTAATCTCACATCTACGAACTTGTAATAAAGAGTAGAAAAATAACAGAACATGAAGAGGGAAATAACGGGTCCAAATGGCACAATCCAAATGACATAAAAAATACAAAACATCCTCTCAGACTATGTGACACGTTACAAATTTACCCGATGCTTTTAGCTAATTACAATTTTTTACATAAAAAATTTATTTATTAATTTTTTACATGATATTTAGTAATTTTCTTAAAGAAAATACTGATGAAAAGGTCTTTAAATTGCGAATAAAATGAGCCAAAAATTGAAATACTTTTAACTAGCGCATCATTTTATTAAAAAAATTGAATTTTAGTATATGTTACAAAACACCCCCAGGCTATGTGGCATGCTACAAAATTTACCCGATACTTTTAACTATTTACGAATTTTTATAAAACAAATTTTATTCATCAAATAACTAGCAGATATTTAACATTTTCCTTATAAGAAAATACCGTTGAAAAGGTTTTTAAATTGCGAATAAAATGAATCCAATAGCGCAATACTTTTGACTAACATATGATTTTATAAATTATATTCAATTTGATATATTTTTTTATGTTATCAGTTTGGATTGTTTAAAGTAAATGATTAATTTCATATTTCACCCTACTTTAATGATTAATTTCATATATATCCAAAGTGCAAGTATTTAACGACAATGTCTAAATGTTTTTAATGCGTGTTTGGGTATATTTGAAATTTTCATTAAAGGAGGAAATACGAATCGCTTTAAAGAAACCCCGCTACAACGTGCGAGGTAATACCTACTAGTTTGTCCACAAACACAACTGCTAAATAAAGTTATGTTAGTCTAAGATCATGTTCTATTACTTTTCTATGAAAGCTTCAAGTTAAATGCTAAGACTATTTGTTTGAAAATAACAAATATATTTAACATAAGTTATGGTTTTCATAGCGGTCTATAATCTAAATTTAATTTGGAAATCAATTTTTGGTCTTAGTTTGAAATAATTGATTTTGTCTTTAGTTATTTAATAGATCAACCAAAGCAGCATAGGGTTTATTTTGTTTCGAATTGGTAAGTTTGAATTGAAAACCAAACTCCAAATTCTGTTAGGTTTAATCTCAATTTTTCTCTAGCAGGCTGCTGCTTGCCTGTTCTGACTAAGCAACCCGGTGCGTGTAAGCAACTTAAAAGAAAGGAGGTAAGGTCGTCCTTGCAAATGAAATGGGAATGGGGAAACTTTTTCATTCAAAAAAGTGTATAACTTATATACGGAAAGAAGTGCTGCTCAATTTATATCAATTTTTAATACGGTAACACCAAATCGCAAAACTTGAGGAAACCAATACTTTCCTATGACTATATAAGTCTAATGGTTTAAACTCGTACTCAAACAACTAATGAACTATACAATGATAAGTATATATACATTTTGCTAATACACTACCCACGTAGTTTGAGAAGAGACAAACGCAAAAACTGGATCAAAACTTTACCAATTCTAGTAATAATAAACGCCACTGGTTCTTAAAAGTTACAACCAATGGTACAATGAAAGTACAATGAAAGGCTTTTGACCGTTTTTGGGTTATTTTGATTTCCATGAGTCATATCGTATTCGCAAATTAAGAGAAAAATAATGTTATTGTGTTTACGTGAGTGACCACGGTGAACATCGTTTGGTTTGGCTCTGTTTTTTGCTAGAAACGAAAACCAAATCGAAAAGGTTCGGTATCTAGAAACCATTCGGTTTATGTTTTATTTAGTTTCGATCTTTTTGTTTTTTATTTCTTTTTGGTTTCACTTTACAATTTTTTGGGGTCTATTTGATTTATTGAAGTTTGGACTTTCGAATGTCGAATTTGCAATGTATCATAAAATAATACTTTTAAATTTTAAGAATAAAGGAACACACAGTGATGATAATATGAAACTAATGATTTTAAAAGAAATATGGTTAATGGTGCAGAAAACATCTGGCTTTTCACTTTTCTTATCGTGACAATAATTTTTTTTTATTAAAACAAAACAACTTCTTAACGACTACTATCAGAACTAAGGTGTGTTTGGCAGAGCTTTTGGAGATTTAGGAGGCGGTGGCGGAAAATGCGTTGGCGTTGTGATTTTTAATGTTTGTTTGGCAAGTAGAATTAGGCTTTACCTATTTTTCTGAAAACTCATTTTCAACGCCTATAAAGTAGCATTTTAGGAGCTTTGAAGATTTAAGAAATTGCTTTACACATTATAATTACGAGATACAACTACGTTACTAAACGTTTTATAAAAACACACATTTACTCACATTACACCACAATTCTTCATCGCATCACTTCACAACTTCACATAAACACATTATCGCTATTTTTACCAAACACACCCCAAATATGCCACATGGCACAGTTAATTACCACTTAATGACTACTATTTGGTTACAATAGTAGTCATTAAGAAGTTGTTTTGTTTTAATAGGAAAATTTTTTTTTTTATTGTCACAATAGTAAAAAGTGGAAAGTTTGTATGTTTTCTAGACCATTAACCCAAAGAAATACTAGAAGAAAATTGTTTATTTCATTCCCAGAAGGGATTCATGTGAAAGTTTGAGGCGCGGATGTTACAGTTTCGATCTTTATGTTTAATTTAAAGTACCCATATGGAAATTTGATGAATTTTTGTTGAATGTTTGAGATTTTTATACGGTATCAATTAAGATAAGATGGAATGTTGAGGAAAACATTAATTGATGAGAAAGAAACACTATCATGAACTCAAAAAAAGAAGAACGGCAAAATTTTCTATTCTGACCCGCCAAACATTTGTGTTTTCATGAAAATTTAAATCTCTCCATCAACCAAAGAATTTAAAAACCCCCTGTTCATGGTATTTTAATTTCTTGTTCCCCCATTATGTTTCAACCAAACATGATATTTAGGGAATTTCAAATTCAAATGCCTTGAAATCCCATCAAAATATCCCAACCAAACAACCTCTTAGAAAATTGTTTATGCACCTTAAATGACACTTTTAAAAAATAATATAAACAAGAATGTTTAAGATTAGTTGCATTTTGTCAGTTTGGTTTTTATGCTAAAGAGAAACACCACCATGAAATCCGGTTTTTCAAAAGTACAAAAACAAATTAAAACCATCGGTTTTTCAATCATATTCGACTTTTGGGTTTCGACTTTTTGGCCTTTTTTTGTTTAAGTTTGGTTTTTTAGTTATTCTACACTGAATTATGTGCGATGCATGTATCTTTAACAATTTCAATCACATAATATATCCTGATATCTCTAGTTAATATTTGATATTTAAATATAACAAGTAAAAAGAGATTCACGTGTGGCCACTACAAGGAAAGTGTCGTTATAAGAGATATAGGCAAGCGACCTTTTATCGTTGCTATACACGAATTTTTAGTGACATTCAGAAAAGTAAATGCGTGAAAAAACTTAAAAGATCATAGTTTAGGCTCACTATCTGCAGGTCTTTATTGATGATACCTTTATGAAAGGTTTTAATGGATATTTAAATAATAGTATGTCCGGATTCGAACTCGAGACTTCGGGATTGCACACATTACGTATGAGAATTGATGTACATAATTAATATAAATAAAACGTTATTATTATTAATTATTAATCACTAAATAAAACATAACGATAGTTAAATAATTAACGAGGTTTGGTTAACGGTCGTTAAATATTAACTAGAAGGACTAAGAATGAAATTAGATGTCGGAAAGTTCTAGAATCCTTTGGGATTGAATAGGCCGATCGGTGGAGGGTTCCAAACCCAATCCCACTCAAACTTGTCTCCCAAGATATGTTAACTATAAATACAATTCATCAGATTCATTCATAACCCAATCTTGGATCACCAATAACCTAAATTCTCTCCTTCTCTCTCTCCTCTTTGTGTGGCGGTCGAATACCCTCACCTCAAGGGTGTTTCGATTTTGCTTAGCTCAAAGATAAAGTGTTTGGTTTATTAGTGATTCAGGAACTAGCTTCCACATCAAATCGCTATTAAGACGCGTGTGTCAAGAACGAAGAGCAAGCACACTTGAGCTTGTATTCCTTGGTGGTCGATTTAGGGTGGGACGATTTTGTATAAACCCTAATTTAGGGTTTTGGGTTTTGTTACTTGATCACATCATCGTTTGATTACTTGAATCTTTAAAAGTCGCACTTTCTTGTTTGGTTAATTTATTACATATATTATTCTATCGTCTTCCGCTGCATGCTTTGATGATGTATTTGTTTTATGTATAATTGTTATGAGTTTAAAATTCCAACACTTTAACCTTTATTCATACTTTTATTTACAGATGAAAAATATCGAAACCTCAATAACACTTTTCTACGTCCAGTGACAATTCATGCATCGTGATTAGCTAATTTATCATCCTGTTTTTCAACCAACTAAATGTTAACACTGTTTTAGGCCGTTTAGTTGTTTTATGTTGTCTATCTGAATCAATACTCGCTCTCTTTGATAACATGAACATAATAAATTTCCCATGTTTAGCCGTTGGGGCGATTATTGTATAAATAACTCTTGAGATACTTATTTGCAATTGATAGTGTTCTAAGAGGTGATACAAAAACAAAAACAAATTAAAGTGACCTTTTTAAGATGTTATGCAATTTGCATGGTCACATGAGATGTCAGCCTATACCAGTTCCACATCAATTATGCATATCTTTCAGATGACTTTATTTATCATAAAATTCGTTAGCATCATTTGCATTAGTTCTAACACAACATATATTGTGAGTTATAAAATTTGAAATAATGGATGGTGTATAAATTACTACCAAACACTTGTTAGGAGAATCGGTTTGTCTAGTTCGTTATATTAATGCATTGTTGATGCAAACCCAAATATTGGGTGGTCCATCTGCGATGACAAACTTAAGTACGTGTCTAGCCACTGATAATCAACATGTACACCTATAAATTAGGAGTGAACTTCATTTATGATTCACCTCTATTTGATATTTTTGCTGCTGATTATGCTTCTTACTGGTGTTTCTACTACTGTTTTGCTTATGAATATTGCTCATTTGTTGTTGTTTGGCTTTAGAGTATATAAAAAACTAATTACAAGCCTACAAGGTATGAAAAACTGAATGATAGCTACATTTTCTATTTCAGTGTGTGCAAGAAATTGTGATGACATGTATTGAATTTTCTTTATAGTTGAGTGAAGATACGATCTATTAGCCTTTTGTGTTCATTGTAGTTTGATGAAGATTACGAGTAGTTAATGGTCTCCGTTCTAGAAATCTTTTGCATTCTTTAGGCTGTGAATTTTGTTATGGGATAAATGTCATAAGTGAATCACGTACTTTCTGAAATGTGCTGTATTGAACCACTTACTTTTCTATTAACAAAGTTTTTTGTTTATCGTTTATAAGGCATTTTGGTCTTACCAACATTGTAAACTGTAACTTGACTATTCTAGGATGTGTTGGAAGATGGCCGAGAAGTAACTGTCAAGCGGCTCTAATAAACATAACAACAACGTAAGTCATTAATGTTTTGCTCTGCGCCGTTTCTCAACATAAACAATCGATTGAATCCTTTTTGAATTAGTACCATCTGCTACAGAAATGGTAATAGGTTTGTGGATAGTTAATGATTTGTCTAAAAAGGTAGTGAATTTTAGATTGGTTAAGTAATCATGGGTTCATGTTTGGTTGTTTATTTATGTGTAAAGTTTTGATTTTGAGTGGTGGCCAGATAAATTTTTTGAAAGATCGAGTTTGGAGTTACTGAATATTATGTGGTGACGTGTGTATTGTAGATAAAGCTAATTAACTAAATAATCCTTATAGATAGTGATTTTACCGAGCTGAACTTTTTTAAAATGGTTTACGAGAATGACCAAAATATGTCACCATCACGGTTTTCATTTTCCATTCGTCTACTTATACAAATATGTATCTGGACTACTTTTTACAAATGAATCATAGAATGCATAATGGTTTCATTACATCAATATAGAGTACTTTTTACTAAATTCAAACTATTGTTCCAACAACACCTATAACTTATGTATCAAGTATAATACATCTTATATGGAAATAGTAAATTTAAACTTGGAAATAGTAGATCTAAATGTGTAAAAGATATATGTCGACTAGATTCTAATAGTAAAAGCAATTGAAAGATAAAGAGTGTTTTTTGCTAAATACAAACTATTGTTCCAACAAACACTTGTAACTTATGTATTAAATTTTAAACATTATATATGGAAATATTAAATCTAAGTTTGCATTAAAATTGATATTCCACTCGCCCAGCAACTCGCCTCTTAGCATTTAAACTCGCCTATATATTTACATGTGTTTTTAATGACCAAAAATAAATGTTACTCGCCCTTGTATTCGCCTGTGCCCACGCCCCAGCAGACAATCTCGCCTGTGCCTCGCCTCCCACGCCTGTGCCACACCTAAACGCGTATTCTTGGTAGTCTCTCCATGGGACCCACGCCTGAATTCCTTATAAACGTGTACGGTTTAAAAAGTATTATCGTACGAATCTAACGTATAATATTGAAAAGTTCATTTTAGAAAAATGTATAGACGAGATTTATATCTGTAAAGTAACACTAGAAAGAGTTCGTTTAAGAAATTTTCTCTTGTAAATACCTTTTCACATTATATTTTGTCATATTTATGTTAAATATTTGCAAGAATTCTTAGATGTCTAATAAATTTTTCCGTTCATTACTCAAGTGATATTTTTAGTTAACGTTTTACGTCACCAGGCATGGGTGCTAAAGAAATCGACAGGTTTGATGGCAGTGTTTCTGCCACTAATTTTGGGTAGTGTATTGAATGAGGAGTCCGATTCACAAATTCAGATGAATGTTTTTTTATTGATATCTCCTAAATACTTTTTGGTAACTTCTTTGGGTTTTTTGTAGTTTTGATTCGCTACAATTTGGTATAGGGTTTTTTGGGATTGCTTGGTGAAACTCTTACTTATAAATAGGTTGGTTTGGATTGCGTAGTAAAGTGCTAACAAATATGTTGTTTGTGATTCTATTTTGAACTGCTTATCCCTTACAAGTAATATTAATAAGCAATCCCAAACAACCCCGTCAAGAACCCCTATACCGTAGTGTAACATGAATAAATAAATAAATAAACATTAGCACTTTACGGTAGAGCGTTTGAATAAATATTAGCAAAATCAGTAAGATTTAAAGAAGTCCCGCACTAGGGGCCGAACAGGGGTGGAGTCCGGACACCCACTAATTTTGCATGCAGGTGTTAATTTTGTACAAACATTCGTTTTTCAGAAATGCACCTCATCCCAAAAATTATGTTCGCATTTTGTATAATTTTTCGTAAACGCACCTTGCAAATCAAGGTGTTGCCTCCGTTCGTCACTGCACTCTTTACTCCTAAGAATATTATGGTACCGATTGTTTTACGGGGAGAAAAATGAGCTGGTGTTGGTGCTCGACACTCCCAGATCTATTTCTTTAATATTAAGGTACCGTCGTACCGATTGATTCATTATAGCATGTTATGGAATGAAGTGAAACTTCGAAATATGGAGTCCTAAATTTCCCCTGTATTGGTGATGAATTACACGCAAGTGTTTGTGTGTTTATCGTGTACAGTAGGTAATTGATTATAGTAGAAAATGGTGCTAAGTTGCCGACAAAAAATGGGTCATGGATTATCTTACAAGGGGTATGGTATGTAGTGTGGGCTCTTTTTTAGATTTTTACTCATCCTGAGATAAGTTATCTCCATCTATAATATCATGTGCTATCTGGTAGCATTTTAAGACGAACCATAATGCTAATTTTTCTAAATTATGATGAAATTATATCAAAAGATTATGTTATGCATTATGTAGGTACATTAATCTTCAATTGTTTACAATGAAATAAAAAGCTACAATGATTAACACCCACAATTGTCCCAGATATGATGGAGAGGATCGGAATAGTTATTGTATTTTTAGCTAACCACACGCTAAAAAGCAACCAAAAAGATGTAATGCACAAAAATGTCATCCGGTATTTTATATATTTGAAAGCAAGAAAAGATCTATGAATGTATTGGTACAAAGTATAATTACACGTCTACATTTTTATTTCACAACTCTTTCTATACTCAACGAATGCAAAGACATTGGTGTCTTTGAATGACATTGATCATGGGCTTAACATAGATACTAATTAAACTAAATGCTTCGATATTAATGCATGTATTTTTTTTCTGAAAACATGTTTGTTATACTAAATCTTTTCTATCAATATTTATCTAAATCTTTTCTAACAATATTTATCTAATTGACAAATATACGAGCCGATAAGGTTTACAGTTGTACACGTTGTATTCTAGCATGTTTTAAAAAGGAAAGAAAACGAATGGAAAAAACGCATACTACGTGCAGCTGACATTTTGTATTTATTGCAACCTCTCAATCATGTGGCCATGCATAACTAAGCTTAAATGTTTGTGTCCTAAAAAAGACATGACTCGCACTCTTATGCAAACCGCAAACAAATGGATTCTTCGACCCTCTTTTTCTTATTTTCTTTCATATTAACATTCGTCTACCTCACCACTATCTCCGGCCGACGTAACTCCCGGCTTCCACCGGGACCTTACCCTTTTCCAATAGTGGGAAACCTTTTAGAACTCGGTGACAAGCCACATCGTTCTCTAGCTACACTTTCTAAACGTTATGGTCCTTTAATGTCACTTAAGCTAGGAAGTAGAACAACTATAGTTGTTTCATCGCCCGATATAGCAAAAGAGTTTTTTCAAACAAATGATCAGTCGTTCTCTAGTCGATCAATTCCCGACGTCGCCCAAACTGTGGACCATGATAAATACTCTATAGCGTGGCTTCCAGCCGGTGATCAATGGCGAAAACTACGAAGAATAACTAAAGAATATATGTTCTCATTGCAACATCTTAATGCTAGTGAAGTCTTGCGCAAAGAAAAGGTACAAAGTAACTGATAACATTTAGAAAATGATGCAGTTACCGTTTGCACATAAAAAGTATATATATTTTTAACATATATGTATACGTCATATGTGCGAAGATGGATAGAAATGGGTACAGCTCGATTAGTGTGATCCTTAGTATTGGTTTAGTACTTGGGTCAGTTTGGGTGTTTTTTCCTAGTTTATTTTAGTGTTTGATGCCTTAGAACATATTTTAGTAAAGATAAAACGTCTAAGCATATGCCAAACCTGAGTTGATCAAATATAAGTCACATATATCAGTTATGCATGTCTATTAAGTATTTAGATATATTTATTTGTAAAGAAGTCGAGTCTTAGTCATTTCGCTTCTGTTGTTCATGGATTTGTATTCGATCACATCCGATTAGTTTGAATTGATTAGAGTGTAAAACTAGTATATGGAATTATATACTACTATAACTTTTTGACATTTAATATTTATACTTCTAGGTACAAGAACTTGTTAACTATGTTGATCATTGTTCTACAAGTGAGAAGCCTGTAAATATAGGTGAAGCTGTGTTTACGACAATGCTTAACGTTCTCTCCAACTTCATGTTCTCTAAAGATCTCGCTAAGTATGATTCTACCTCAGCACATGAGTTCAAGGATGCGGTGTGGAGTTTATTGGAGATTGCCGGGAAACCAAATCTTGCGGACTTTTTTCCAATTTTCAAACCATTTGATCCGCAAAGGTTGCTGCGAAAAGCAAATGTTCATGGTAAGAAGATAATGGCTATTTTGGATAGAATCATTGATGAACGGCTGCAATTATACAATGGTGTTACACCAGCAAACAATGATGTCTTAGATTCGCTGTTGAACCTCACCCTAAAAGATAACGGCGAATTTAGTCAAAATGATATGAGGCATTTGTTTTTCGTAAGTATATGTATTTCTCGGTTCAATATGATAGTCAAAGTAGTTGTGTCAAAACATGATAAGTTTATACTATCGCATCGTAACGAGGTTTGGTTCAATTTTACATGACGTGTTAAGACTTTGGTTAAAATAGTCTAAACCACACTTGGTTGGTTCAAGCAGTTAGAGTTTGATCGATATAAAGCTTTTTAACTAAATACCTTCGATTGTGCATGCACAAAGATTAAGATGTTTTTTGGTTGCAGAAACCCATACAACTGATCTTTTCATATAAATATTGGTGTAGGCTTTATTTATTGCGGGAGGTGACACTACATCAAGTACATTAGAATGGGCCATGGCTGAGCTAATTCGTAACCCCAAAAAAATGGAAAGGATGCGGTCAGAAATCATCAAATACATGCAAGATAACAACCAAAATATACAAGAATCGGATATCTCTCAACTTCCTTACTTGCAAGCTATTATAAAAGAAGTTTTTCGGCTACATCCACCTGCCCCTTTTCTTGTCCCTCACCAAGCCATACGCGACGTAGAAGTTCAAGGCTTCATTGTGCCTCATAATGCACAGATCCTTTGTAATGTTTGGGCGATGGGACGAGATCCGAAAATTTGGTCAAACCCAGAAGCATTTTTGCCTGAGAGGTTTTTAGATGTTAAAATCGATTATAAGGGCCAAGATTTCGAGCTCATTCCATTTGGTGCAGGGAGAAGGATTTGCCCGGGGTTGAACATGGCTCATAGAATGTTACACATAATTTTAGGTTCTTTGGTTTATAAATTTGGTTGGAAGCTCGAAGGGGATATGGGCGCAGAAAATATCAATATGGAAGAAGAGAAATTTGGGCTCACGTTATCAAGGAACGCACCACTATTCGCTATCCCAATCAGACTTTAACAACTTAAAAAATATAACATGTACCGGTAAGGAGAGGTTATAAATTTTCTTAACACAATTTGGTTCATGTTAGATCCCTTGTATACTAAAAAAAAAAAAAAAAAAATAAGACCGAATGTACTCGACATTTACCAAATTTATTGTACTACTAAAACCTGGGGGTATATTTATACCAGGAATTTTCTCTTACATATAAAGAGATATTTGTTTAAAAACTTAAAAGAAATTAGGGGTGAGTATAGTTCGGTGTGGGTCGGTTTTTGGCAAAAATTGAAACCGAACGGAGATATTCGGCTTCAATAAAACCCAAAATCGAAACCGTTCGGTTTTTGGTGGTTCGCATTTTTCGGTTTATTATCGGTTTCGGTTTGGCTTTTCGGTTATTTCGGTTTTCAACCGTTTATATTTTGGTGCAGCCAGTTTATACAAACTAATTTATTTTACGTAGAAATTTGGTTATTCTTCTTTAGCTTTTTGTTACTCTAAGCCTACTAATCTTTATCTCATATTTATATAATTACATGCACATAGATGAGACAAACACACATGCAAGTGAACATACACATAGTATGATCATTATCACATATGTATCGATATATTATCAAATAAACACACGTACTGACGTACACAACAAATGCACATATAAATTTTAAAATAGATATATTATAAATCCACCAACAAAATGAATATTAATTTAGACTAAAATACACCGTTGGTCCCTAAACTTGTATCGGAGGATCGCGATGGGAAGAACCTCGCCTTTTCATCGCCATGGCGGGTCCAAAAAGTAGTCATTAAATGCCAGATTGGTCCTCGACCAAGTCAAACTCGATTTTGTTTTGTAGTCAAGGGTATTTTAGTCTATACACATTTATACTTTTATAACACATTTATGTTTTACCCCTTCATCTTTCATCATCTTCATCATCTACCCAAATTAATAAAAAAAAAATTAAAAACTAAAGTCATATTACAAATAATAAGAGGTCACAAGACTAGTGATGGCAACGTTGGGGCTGTGGCTACCAAGACTAGAGTTGAAACAACCGTCGATAAAATGAGATCCAAACTGATATTTATCGCAGCTTCATGGTAACAATTGCAATGGCCATGATGATGTTCAAGCCTTCCGCCATTTCAACAAGTTCGTGTTAGTATCATGCGTTATGCTTTGATCTTAGATATATGGGTGGTGATCCTATAAAAATATAATTCATGATATATTTGTGACGTTGGAAATTTATATACTAATAAAAATGACACCTCTGTCTCTAAAGACCGGGGATGGAAGTTTATGATATATTATGAATTCGGGTTTAGTATCACAAAAATATTCAAATTCTAATTTAAGGATACTTGTTATTGCCTTCTGAGTATCAACTTGTTCAGTTATAGGAAATCTTGTCTGTGTTACATATTATTCTCTACTTTGTAAAAACCTGCAATGTTGGCTCTTTCCATTTGAATCTTTCGGTTGAAAACGGCCGTGCTTATAGAATGTGAAAGATACATACTCATACATTGACGCGTGACGTTAAACAGAGGTATAACGAAATTAGATTGAACATATTTCAACTTGTAACATGATTTGTAGATAGATGAACTTCAAACCTTCGAATAATATGATTTATTTTAGACAACTGAGATGGTTTCAGTTAGTCAAAGTTGAGGATGAAACGAAAATGAATTCGTAGGACATCAAGTATGTTCAAGTCTAATGAGCAGCATCCTCTTCTTCATAGAACTTTGTGTACTCTTTCGAACCCATTAAAGAATCCAACTCTGATGGGTTACTTGGCTTCACCTTAATCATCCATCCATCTTCATATGGGCTCGAGTTGATCTTTAACATTCACAAAATTTGCTTGTTAGTCATTGAGAACATAAAGATATAAGTAGGTTTGACGTATAAGGTCAACAAAGCTCTATTTAGAATTAAAATGACATGTGTTATTTTACATATACAAAAACGGTGTTCTTTCTAATTGTAGAGTTCGCTATAAAGTTTATGTTGGTAATAAATTTTCATCGATCGCTAAGAAAACCAATCAATGGTTTGATGTCAAAAAACAATTCATTTGACCTTAAAAGTCAAGAAACGTATATGTATAATGAAAAGATACAAGAAGAAGAAGAGATGGTCGAGAATTACCAAACCAGGAGCGTTGCTGAGTTTTGAGTTCACCTCAACAATCTCACCAGAGATCGGAGAGTTAATGTCACTGGTGGCTTTGACACTTTCTACTGCTCCGAATCCGGTGGCTTTGGTCACTGAGCCTCCGGTTACAGAGCCTTTGTATCTCAATGAAAAAGTTCAAAGTTTAATCTTTTAAGGCCATTGAGGATTCACATAAGCACATGATTGCTTGATTGCTTTCTTGAATTGCAGATCAGAGCAACTGTAAACATAAAGTACATGGGGCATTCGTTTCACCGGAAAAGGAAACTATTAATCAGAATCCTTTCAGTCTAAATAGTTAAATTTCAGTTAAACATCACATTCACACCCACTGGTTATCAAATTACAGTCATGAGAGATGAATGATTTGGGTAGATGATGAAGATGATGAAAGATGAAGGGGTAAAACATAAATGTGTTATAAAAGTATAAATGTGTATGGACTAAAATACCCTTGACTACAAAACAAAATCGAGTTTGACTTGGTCAAGGACCAATCTGCATTTAATGGCTACTGTTTGGACCCATGGCGATGAAAAGGGCGAGGTTCGTCCCATCGCGATCCTCCGATACAAGTTTAGAGACCAACGGTGTATTTTAGTCATTAATTTATAATTTGATTTATTTAGTTATTTATTTATATTATATTATTCATATAATAATATCGGTTTGGTTTGGTTTTTACGGTTCGATTTTTGACGAAAACCGAAACCAAACCGAATTTTTTGGTTTTTTAAGAAAGTAAAATACCGAACCATCGGTTTTTAGTTTCGTTCGGTTATTTCGGTTCCGTTTTTTTTAGTTTTCGGTTTGGTTTGGTTTCGGTTTTTTTGGTTTTTCTGCTACCCCTAAAAAATAAGTAATGTTGTTAGACTAAGTTATTCATGCTTATAAAAGACAACTCAATCTATTAAATATTTTAATACTTAATTATAATTTAAAATGTTAACTTTCTTTACTCTCACTTACTCCACACAAAAATATAAACATAAAAAGAATTACTTACAAATTAACGCCATTTACACCATCATCACTATACACGGGTAAACGTCTAGTTTGGCAAAATAATAAATAAATTTGCATGATTTACGCTCTAGATTTCTACATTAATGTCATTTTGTGTGTAAAGATGGTGACTCAAGTGTAAAATATTGAGTTTGGTCTAAAAAATTAAATAAATGCTAACAGCAAACTTTCCATAAAATATTATAATATTAGCTTAGAGACCCGTTGAGACCGGGTTAGTTTTTAAAGAAATAGATAAATGAGATGATAATAAAAGTAATAACGTAAATTTGTTAAATTTAAAATATGTTTGAGTCACAATCGATTTACAACCATCGCGTTGCCAATCTAAAATAGATTGACTCGAACATAAAATGATGTGTGATTTCAATGATCAATTGAGTTTCTAACAAACCTTGTAACATTAAAAATAATGAACCATAGTATAATATAACGTGATTACACCAATGATACATACATGATATAACATGAACCTTGTTCAAAGACCTTCAAGTACTTCTTTATACACGACATTTGTTGTGGTTTTGAAGAGATTACCATCCTGATCACAAACTACAACCTTCAAACCCCGCTTGCTTGTCTTGTGGAACTTATTCTTGCAACATTGAACGCACCAGCTGACCAACATACGTGGGAGTACCTTATAAATGGAGCTAATTACTTTAATTATTTCTTTGATGTACATAAGCTAACATAGCTTTAGCAAAGGTGAATGCGAAGTTGAAGCTAACCTGCAAATTGATTACACAATCTTTTAAACTCTTGAAAACATCTATTATATTATCCCTTGTTACTTATGCTGTTTTTCTTTATGCTTGTTGTAACTAAATTGAATCTTTATGCGTTGCCGCGGGTGTTTGCATACGTTAGTTCACGAAAACATAACCCAAAAGTGTACACGCCTACTTCCACAAATAACTTGATTGCTCATATAACTGGATTGTTCAGATGGTACGGTACTGAAAAGCATATATACAAAAGGTTATTACATGGTTGGGCCATCACTGTTGAAATTGTCTTGATTTCAGATTTGTGCCATCACACTACAGTAGGTGATATGTAGTAACCCAAGTTGTACAATTAGTTTTAACAAAATTGGTTGTAGAATCCTTGAGGACGGTTTTGTACATGCTTCATCTATATAAATATCTAACCGATTATCTATGACTTTTGCAAATCCTACTATGTTTGCATCTCTTAGTTGACGGCAACTTGGGCAGATAATAAGTTAGTGTGAAATCCTCGTGGCTTGATAAACGCGACCGATTGGATAGGTTTTGCACATGCACAGCTTCTTTCAATTTTGCAGCTAAAGATGACAGTGACTCCAATATCAAAATGAGCTTCATGTTTTCCAGCTTCAACAGCATTCCTATGACCTTTGCAGCAAGGTCATCCTGAAATTATCGAACCGGTGAGAATAGAGGCCGATTTTGATCCATTTATCGACCAATGTTAGAAAAAGGATAGCAAGTACGTCAAAAGTCCTTATAGTGTATTCCTATTATGTTACTCGACGATGGTAAATGAATGTAATGGAGTAATGTACTTTGTATAATTCAAGCATAATGTTTTCGAGACGGCAATTCATACCATCTAAACACATTCATCTCGTGGTGCAACACCACTTATTTCATCTTCAAACAGCTCATTTTAGCCCCTACTTGACGCCAAACACATCCATATTAATCCCATTTTATCACCTAACTCGCTTATTTCACCAAGACACGCACCTATGGCAGCTCTATTTAAGCTCCTAATTCTACACCTAATAGTGACATGTTTTAGGAGTTTCTACCAAGAAAGCTCCTTTTTATCAAAATATTTGGTGAATCAATTAGTTAAATAAACTCGAAAAGTAAGTACATAAGCATAAAAACAAAACTCAAACATTCCTTATTTACGTGATGGACTAAAAATGCCTAACGATAGCAATCTAGTTCACCCATAAGACACAACGGCATAAGTCGACAATGTAGTGCTAAAAAACTATAAGGGTGTTTGGCAACGCTGTAATCCAGCTTCAAATTATAACCCGATTTTACTTATCACTAAAATAAGTTGGGTTGTTTTAATCATTAGAGTACCCTTTGAGTCGAAGCATATCTTAGTCATGTTGCCATATCTATGCAGATGCATACTAAAATATTTTGCCGTAAGAGCATGTGCCCACCAAAGATATGTTTCAAAATTCCTTCATCACATGTGAGGGTGCAAATACCACAAATGGTTTAGAAATGAGCAAGTTTAGTTATAAGAAAATCGTCCATGGTATAAAGGATGAAAAAGTAACATTAGCTAAAAAGGCTTATGAAATGGCAAGGATATTAATCCTGGTATTCTTTCCCCAGCAATTAGTGCTCCGGGGCTATTGGAAATTGTATAAAGATTTACAGCTTCTATTAGGCGACATTTATGGTTAACTAAATTTAACCCTAAATTCAATTATAACAATGCAATCAATGAAAGTAAACCTACAATTTTACCCAATACCTACCTACCCATTATCAAAAATTGAGTCGTAAAGTGAGAATACAATCAACATCGCAGATACTATTCATTAACAATGAAAACGGTTACAAAATAGCCCAAACAACCCCGCTGAGCAAGCTACATGTACCTCACTTGTCGCTTAGACGATAATTGACCTTTTCAAGTCCATTCAATTGTACTCCTGTGAATGCCACATATATGTCTACTCAATTTCTCAATATCCACAACGCCAACCTATTTATTTCTTATTCCTGCTCCTGAAACATAGAGCTTTTAGTAATATCAAGATGCTGGCCTCACCTATTATTCGTTGGCATCTGTTGCTAGCAATAGTGAGATCGATTATCCAGGGTTGTCTCTGTACGCATGTTAACCGCATACAATTAGCAGGAGTAAGTGCACCAATCATTAAAATCAAAATAACATTTAAAGCAATAACTAAAAACTTACTTTCTTGATCAAGATCATCTTGCAAATCAGCAATGATGGGGCTTCACACATAAAAACCCAAAAGCAAATCAAATCCAAAAACACTTATTAAACAACAAAGTTGAAGCGGGAAAAGGGCATCTATCATTCATTTTATCACAGCTATTGATTGGTGGAAGTAACAACCTCAAAATTTTAAAACCTCCACTGATGCAAAATTAGTGTCAGATTAGCAACATATGTGTTTTTTTAAGAAAAATATATATAAACAGATATGGTATACCAAACAAAGCCTCAACTTTTAGCGCTATACAGTTGCCATATCACTTGAAGGCCGTATACCACTTACAGTTCGTGTGTCTGGCCATCTCTCAAATATAGGTCGTTTATTTGTGAGTAACTTTGTTATTTTTAGTTTGTTCAATTTTCCACTCAACATTCAATACATATCTGTCTGAGATCCTATCAGTAACTTCACATAAGCTAATAAGTCTAAAAGAGTTCAACAACATAATGCAACGATGTTTACAATCAAACAAAAACATCACTTGGGTGAACCCGACCTGACATGACCCATTTGGACCCGTACTTAAATTATCAACCTAAATTTACCTCAATGGAAACTCTAATTATCAACCATTTGGACCGAGTTGTTTGAACTCAGCTGATTAAACATATAAAAAAAATCCTTTAACCAACAATAAATATAATGTTTGATCAGGCCTTACCAAGAGAGGATGTTTGGAACAACCTACTTGTCAAGTTCCATACGGATCTTTTCCAGCTTGCTTGACTTTACGGTTGTTAAAGACATCCAAGCTTGATAACATTCATCAATCTTGTGCTGACATTGAGTACCAGCTCTTGTATCTTTTTCTCATACTTTTATACTGAAGGCTTTCGCTTTAGTTTCTCTATTCAAAAAAATCAGTTTGTGTCATTCATTAGCATATAGCATTAATGTACTAATAAGTATCATACCTGAATTGAAGGAATCTCTATGTTAGAAGCACAAGTTTTGACTTTTAATAAAATCATGATTTGCATCATAGTTTGTAAGTACATCAATGAAGTTAAAGTCAAGTCATTTGTTACAAATACAGGTACAAAATTAAACTGCAAAAACTCGTAAGAAGTTTCACATACCGAATGGAGAAAAGTGGCAACATTATGAGTGAGATTTTACCATTCATGTAAGAATTTGTATATTTCCAGCTCAAACTTATCGAATACCTGAAACAATAGCAGTTTCTCGACCGTGATTGTAGTACAACTGAAGCATAGTGGGCTAAGAAAAAGCTTAACCGACCATTCAACTATAGGGGTTGCCAAAACGTTTAGTCATTTGCAACTGTCAACATTTTTGGTTCACATGAATTCCTTTCAGCTAACTTCTTGACTTTTGAACTGTGTAAAATATGATCATTGCTATTAACTTATTTCAACAGTGATCTCACCTTTTTGAATGTTAACATGCTTATGAGTATGCATCACTAATCCACTTTGGAGCTTGTTTTATACTTTTTCCTTTTTACCAAACTTTTTTGTAGTATACCCATTTAACTTGGTAGAAAATACACATGATCCATAACCTTAAATATGGATGTGAGCGTAAGAGTGATACCTTTAGCAGTGTGTAAAAAGGATTAAATCCCTACTTGTGAAAGAAATACAACCTCAATCAGAATACGTTAAATCAATTTTTTTTTCTCATTATGGGCACCTATTTGTTAAACTCTATTCTTTTTTCCAGTATTGGTACCTATTCAAATACAAACATAAAAAATAAATACATTTATTTAAATGTTTCTTATACATTCAGGATAATAGATTGACGCTTTATCTTAACGTATGTACATTAGAGTTTATACAATGAGCTGATGGTAATTTCACATGGTGAATGGTTAAAATAACAAATAAATGAGCAGACATACCATATGAAACAACAAAATATCTCTCTTCTTTAGGCATTGATAAATTCATTCTCAAAGACTATTGCAAGCAACAAACCTTCGACAATCCTGCATTTTTGTACTCATTTTAAGATGATAATTCATATAAAATAGTATCAAGCGCCACATGTGTAGTATTGTATATCCATACCTATAGGATTAATTGTTTCATCAAAACCACCCGACAACATCATATCCTGCTAGTGCATAATAAATTAGTTTACATCATCACAACTCACAATTACACAAACAAAAGCACCACAATTGACCAACTTGAAACACAAATACTTGAAACAAAAGTGAATAAATACAAACCTGTAATACAACGAATGAATCATCATATATAACATCATCTCTTGGTTATAAGGAATCATCATGTGCTTCGTTTTTGCTCTACAAAGATCATCGTAACAATGGGATTTACATCAAAAACCTAAAAAAATAAAATAAAAAAGGTTGAATAGATTCAATACTCACATCATATGATTTCATTAGTTCAAACACATTTGATAAGAATCAAGATTACCTTTATGTTGTCCATGTCATTAAGCTATCATTCTTTATGAGCCCGTTAACACCAAAAAACAAATAGATTAATATTACATAACAAAGTAGATGAATGATAATGATCACCAATTAGGTCAATGAAAGAATTCACCTTTTGATATCAAGTGGACCAATAATCGATCACTTCATTTATTTATTATGCGTAAATGGTCAAACAATTTTAAATACAACAAATTTAACCTGTAGAAGGGTGCAAAAAAGCGACCTCAAACAAAAAAATCTGTCCAATATATAGGTTTTATTTGAGATTATTACAAAAAAAATCAATGTAAGGTTTCGATTAATATAGTCAATGAAGATCGATACGCAATAATATAAATCAAATGGATTTCAATACAACTAAAACTTACATAAATTATTGGGTCGAATTCAAAGTCCTGAATCATTGTAGATTGATATGTGAAGCCTGCAAAATAAAAAGAAATAATACAATCGGTTCAACCTATACCCGAATCATAACATGTAAAAAGAAAATAAAAAATTGCAAAAGTAGAAGATGAATAGATGGTGTAGTGATTATGAGGTGAAATTTTTGAACGATGATGTTGTTTTGATTTGAAATTATGGTATGATGTTTTGAATCTGGTCAATGAGACATTAAAGGACGAAGTGTAACTGATTTGGGAAGGAGCGTGTAGAAGAAGAATCATACTGAAGAATCATACGGAGCTTGTGCAAAATGGGTGCAGAGAAGTGTTGTACTATGGCTCTAAATAAGGTATGGCATTAAACCAATTTTTAATGCATCGTGTTTAGTAGGTTTGTACAAAAGCTTATTTTATTATATATATAATATAATAGATTAACACATAGTTAGAAATTTACTCCTTGTTTTTCGCTAACATGATCGAAAAAAATGAATTGTATTTGTGTTTGAGATATTATAGAAAGTGGTTAGTGATTTCAGATAATTTTGAATGATTTTGTTTAAACATTATGTATTGTCTTAATATAAATTTCGGAATATAGTTGTTAACAACAACCCTAAAGGCTGTTGGTAGCAAAACACAAAAAAATTATAAGACTCCCGGTTTTCTAAGGTAGCTTATATATAGTCGGTCACGACTTTTTTTCCTCGTCTTGAGGTCTTAATGAAGTAATGTACGATGATAATTGCTTGTTTTTATAACTTACTTTTCATGGCCACAAACTATAAAAGACTAAACCTGTTATTTGAATTTGAAAAAAAAAAAAAGACTAAGTCCATCTTTTTAAGTAAATGATGAATTAAGCATTCCAAGTTGTAATAACTTCTAAAACGGACTCCAAACAAACCAAACATTCAAAGGATCGTTTATGAACCGTCTTCCAAGAAGTTGTTATGTTTATTATACAAAAACATGAACAACATTTGATGTTTTTTAAGGCTAAATGAACGAACACAAACAAATGTCTCATTTGTTCCTTTATGTTTGCGGACGTATTGCAATTCGTTCATTTGTCTATATTTATTTACGTTTGTTTCTTATGTTTGAATATTATGTATGATATATAATAAACCAAATATACAATTTAATTTAATTAGCAGGAACAAACATAAGCAAACACGAATAAGTTTATTTTCTTAATGACAGACACATTAATATCATTTATTTAAGTGTTCACATTAATTGGTATGTCCGGTTATAACTTAAACTTAAACCAATGGACACGAATATGCATTGTATTACGCCTCGTGCCCGTTTTGACCAAAAATTAAAACTTTACGTGAAAAATACTTGACTAAAACGAACATTCTATTACTCTTTAACCAATTGAAAAAAATCTATAACAAACTAACCCTTGAGACTACTTTTAGATAAAAATAGACTCAATTACCTTTGATATGCCGGGTAGCACGACCCGTGATGACTTACCGATCAAAATATATGATTTTACGAAATTTGACAAAAACCGACAAAAATCTGAAAAAGCACCATACGGCTATATGAAAAATACCATACGGCTATATGGCCATGCAAAAAGATTACACCCTTTATGTGTTTTAGAGCATAAGGCCGTATTCATTTTTACCATACTGTTGTGTGATCTCTCACCTGCACTTTTGGACAATTTTATGCATTTGTATAATTTCTGAAAAACAACTTTTATAACTCGAAACGACACCAAAAATTCTAGAACTAATTTAAATAACATATAACTTCATTTCTAAAAAAATTTTTTTGTCTAAGTGACCCTTGAACACATACTTTACGGGGTTTTCCAAACACCCCTTTTTGACCCATTTTACATACAACTCTTATACAACACACATGACCTTTACTATAACAATAAAGACCTCGACTTTGACACTTAACACTACTACAAAAAGTTATATGAGGACCGGTTAGAATGGCTCATGGAGAGTTGTTTAAGAACCACTCTCTGTGAGGGGGTATCTCCATGACCGGAAAGCAAAGGAATCGGTTCTACAACCAGTCTCTAATAGAAGCATCAAGACCTATTTTTATGCTAAAAACTAGTCTCTAACATAAAGTAAACACACATGTTTGTCTTTGTGTGAAAAGCAAATAGAGATCGATGTATGTGATAAAACCGGTCTCATTACGTTTTTACAAAAAAGAAATGGTAGGTTGTTTGGGATTGCTTATTGAAACCGCTTATGTGATATTTGGTTCGTTTGGTATTGCTTATTCGGACTACTTATAAAAAACTTTGCTTATAGGAATTGTTTGGTATCGTATATCGAAACTGCTTGCTTAAGCAGTTTCAATATGCAATACCAGACAACTCCTATAAGTAGCTTTAAGTAATCACAAACAGTTGTTTATAAGTAGTCTCAATAAGCAGTCACGAACTACTGAAATATAACATAAGTAGTTTCGATAAGCAATCCCAAACAACCCATATAATCAGTTAATTAGAAAAGCAATCTCAAAAGGCCATATAAGCAGTTACACGTCAATAAGCAATCCCAAACAACCCTTGTAATCAGTTAATCAAATGGCAATCCCAAACAACCCCCATAGATAGTTAAGTCAATAAGCAATTCCAGACCATCCTATGAAGTATGCAACTCAAGCAGAATATATATCATTGATAAACATCCATTTCAAATTTGTCATCTCTAAATGAAAATCAATGATCTGTACATAATCACAAATTGCCACTGACACTGGGGAAATCAAGAGTGACTTGACACACACTATAGGAGCACAAAAGGTCGATCACGTCAGCAGATCGAGAGCTAAAGGTGGCACCACATGCTCCCTCTCTCTCTTAATATAATAGTTGCAACTGACTTGAATGGCTATGAAAATATTTCAAAAGTACATGATCATCCAAGTAATAGTTGTTGTTAAAACAGTTGTTATAACAGATCATTAAAACAGTTAATTAGAAAAGAAATCCCAAACATTGAGTCATTACAACATTCTAAAGGTTGTTTGAGTCATTACAACATAAAATTGAATAGGTTTCAACAATGTACAGATAATCAGTATAATTTTCTAGAAATAAATGCACCATACCTCTCTATGGTAACCTTAATAGTGGATTTGCGGCAGGTATTTTCTTCGAAATCCATATTAGTTATTTACTCTTTGTGTTGATCTTGAGTTCACCATTTAAATCTAGGTTCATCCTTTAGACCTAGGAAGCTGCAGATGATAGTATAGTTTATTAAACATTGTTAAGCTACATGTACTAGGTACAATGCACTTTCAAAATGAAGCATGAATCTTTGATGAAGATCTGATCTTATTTATCTCCATTTGAAGGTGGTAACATATGGAAAAAATGGTATCATCTAATAAAGCCATATATTCAGATTTTAATATTGACCAAACCTCATACAAAATGTCAGAAAGGATTACTTACTAAAATGAGAAGTTATCTTATGGCTTGTTGCTTTATCTGAGTAGTAGAACTGGGGAAGGTTGTAGCTTAAGCAGACTCGGTGTCCTTTCCGGCAAATATCTTGAGTATGGACTTTGTCGTTCATTGCTTGTAGATAGTGAATGTTCATTGCAATGTAACAGATGCAGGTGGCCACGTTCTGGTTATCTTCATGAATTGCTCAAGAAAATGAATGCTCGTTGCAATGTAGCAATGTGTCGTACATCTCTTTGTCCTTGTCTGTGTAAATATTGGCTATAAGAAATGCAGCATTTTAACAAAATATAAGATATCTACAAAACCTATAAATGGAAAAATATATATGTATATAAATTAAACAATTAATAGTACATGAGTTAGTGCTGGAGACATGATGTTCCCATCCATCAATATGACTACCTGCAACGTGCCACACATGCTAATTCCCACGTGATTTGTAGGGGATAAAACAGTAACGAACACAATCGGATATGCTTAAATCTCTGAAAGGCGTGTGAACACTTTCAGATCGAATCAATTCGGTGGTTCTCCCGAATTATTCAATCGGATACAATTAAAAGATTGAGAATTTTCTGTATGTTTTTGTATGAGATTTTATGAACCGAATTGAATAATGACCAAATTAAAACCGAATTGAATAATGATCTAAATGATGTCTTATTATGATGAAATTGGTCAAACAAGTTAATCCAATTACACTAAAATATCCAACATTCCTCCCCTATTTTAGTGCAATCCTTGATTAACTAAAACAAGTTATCTCAAACAATCAAACTATTGCATAAATGAAATATCGTGACGATTGAATTTCACGTTAGTACATTACACATTCCAAATATTCGAATACCAGGGTGTCGCTTAGGATTGAACCCTGGGAATTCATTATGAATACACGAAGATAATGTACACAAAAGTTTACATACATAGTAGTTCTATCTTGACACATGTTTTACTAGCCTATGTCCTTATCCTTCATAAGCATGTCAAAGCCAAGTCCTAGCTTCTTGAAGCAGCTAAACTTCATGCTCATATAGGTAGCTCTTTTAGTCTTGCACCTACAACGCAATTTGTCAAAAGAGCTATTAAGAATATATTCATTCAACCTCCCTAACTTGTAGGTCTGAACACATACCTTGGAATGATTCTTCTAATGTGTTCCAATCTCTAAATATTAAGCCTTCCACATTGAATTCAAACCTAGCGTCATACTAGGTGGAATTGGGTATCTTGATATCGAGATTTCGATGGACTTTAATCCCATCCCTATAGCCGAATTTTTCACGAGATCTCTATTCAACCCTTTGGTTAAATGATCGGCTAAATTGTGTTGTGTTTTCACAAACACCACGATATCACACCATTCGTGATAAGATCATGTATCATGCTATGTCTAACACCTAAATGTCTAGACTTCCCATTATATACTTGTTGTATGCCTTAGCCAAAGTAGCTTGACTATCACATCCGATAGAAATGGATGATATCGCTTTAGGACACAATGGAATTTCATAAACTAAGTTCCTTAGCTATTCAACTTCTTTACCACTTTGCTAATGCCACAAACTCGATTCCATTGTTGAATCGCTTATGCAAGTTTGCTTCTTAGATGCCCAAAGAATGGCACCACCTCCAAGTAGGTATACCCAACCACTTGTGGAAGAATGATCTTCCTTATTGGAAATCCAACTTGCATCTGAATAACCTTCAAGAACAGAAGGAAATCCAGTATAAGTCAAACCATAATCCATTGTTCCTTTCAAGTACTTAAATACTCAATTAATTGCTCGCCAATGGATTAAACTTGGATTGTGAGTATATCTACTCAACTTTCCAACAACAAAGGCTATATCAGGTCTAGTACTAATCATGGCATACATGAGAGATCCAATAGCCCTTGAATATTCAAGTTGATTCACAGCAACACCTTTATTAGGCACAAGTTTTGTTGTGGGATCCATAGGAGTACCTATTGGAGAACAATCTTTCAGATTAAATTTATCCAACATCTTCTCAATATAATGTGATTTAGAGATAGTAATGCCATGTTCTCCACGTATGATCTTAATGCCAAGAATCACATCACCTCCCCATGTCCTTCATCTCAAATTTAGAGGACAAGAACTCCTTAGTTGTATCAACTTGATCTTGGTCATGCAAAGATCAACATGTCATCAACATACAAGCAAATGATTACTCCTTTACCGTAAGCATCAAACTTGTCAGATACACACTTGTCTCGCTTGGTTTAATGCAAAACCATAAGACAAGACAACATCATCAAATTTCTGATGCCACTGCTTGGGAGCTTGCTTCAAACCATAAAGAGACTTAACCAATTTACAAACCTTATTTTTGTTACCAGGCATGACAAAACCTTCTGGTTGTTTCATGTAAATCTCTTCATCCAATTCACCATTCAGAAAGGCTGTTTTAACATCCATTTGGTGAATTACAAGATTATGTATAGCCGCAAGTGCTAACAATAATCTAATGGTGGTAATCCTAGCAACAGGAGCATAAGTATCAAAGAAATCAATACCTTTTTTTTTCTAAATCCTTGGATAACCAATCTGGCTTTATACTTGTCTATGCTTCCATCCACCTTCATCTTCCTTTGAAGATCCATTTACTATTCAATGGTTTACAACGTGTGGTAAATCGATGGTTTCAAGTATTATTGTGCATTATAGAATCAATCTCATCTTGGATTGCCTCTTTCCAAAATGTAGCATCCCTTGAAGCCATAGCTTCACTGTAGGTCCTAGGATCTTCATCAACATTGAAACAATATTGATATTGAAATTCAATTTCATTCCTTGATCCTTCGACCAAATATATTTGGAAATCATCACCAAAAGATTTGGTTTTTCTTGCTCTTACACTCCTCCTAGGCTCAGAAGGCTCAGGAGCAGAAATAGTCACTTGGTCAGATGTACCAAAGTTACTAGAACTTGCAATCATGTCTGCAGGTTTAGGTAAAGATGTAAACCTATCCTCATTGCCAAAATCAGCATCTCGTGACTCAATAACAGAGTGCACGGATACATAATCATTAGGTTCTATGACAACCTATAGCACTTAGAATTCTCAGGATAGCCAATGAATACACAATCTATACCTCTTTGACCTATATTATTTATTTTAGGATCAGTCAATCTTACCACAGCTCTACAACCCCAAACTCTGAGATAAATCAGTTTTGGTACCTTTTTACGCCAAAGTTCATAAGGGGTTATCTTGTTCCTTTTATTAGGAACTCTATTTAATAAATAACAAGCTGTCAACATAGCCTCACCCCAAAATCCATAACTTAGGCCAGAATAGCATAACATGGAATTAACCATTTCTTTTAATGTCCTATTCTTTCTTTCAGATATACCATTTTGTTGTGGTGTATATGGAGCAGTGGTCTGATGTATTATATCAGTATATTGAAAATATACTGGATCATAATACTCACCTCCCCTATCAGTGCGAAGTGTTTTAATCTTCACACCATGATAAAGCTCTACTTCCTCTTTATAAATTTTAAACTTATCAAGAGCTTCATCTTTTGTATGACATAAGTAAACATAGCAGTATCTAGTAGCATCATCAATAAAAGTAACTACATACTTTTTATTACCAAGTGATGGAGTTGAATGAAAATCACACAAGTCACTGTGTACAAGTTCTAATACCTTAGTATCTCTAATGACATTTTTGGCGAAAGGTTGTCTAGTTATCTTAGTCAACATACAAGTTTTACACTTTTCACCATTCAATTCAAAAGCAGGTATTAGACTCATTTTTGACATGTCTATCATTCTCTTGTAATGTACGTGTCCTAGTCTAGCATGCCATAATTCAGATTTACCACAATTATTGCTAGAACTAGTAGAAGCCATGCAAACAGAATTATTAACAAATGAAACATCCAAATTTAATTTAAACATGCCATTCAAATATCCAAAGCCAATAAAGGTTCCCTGTCTTGACAAGATATACTTGTCACTTTTCAAGACTTGCTTGTAGCCACAATTATTTAATACAATACCAGATACTAAATTCTTACGAATTCCAGGTACATACACAACATTATTTAAAAGTAAAGAGTTTCCAGAAGTAAAGACTAGATTAACAGATCCTAGTCCTTTAATTGGTTCAGTTGCAACATTGCCCATATTTAACAAAGATCCATCTTCAATTGGCTTAAAGTCCTTGAACCATTGAAGATTTTTGCACACATGACATGTTGCTCTCGAATCCACCCACCACGATAAATCATCATCCCGCATATAAAATGTTTGTAAATTATTGATACATAATAATTCTCAACAGAATGATCAGTAGGTACCAAAAACAAACTTGAATGCTTTCCGGGATCCTTGGATCCACTTGAACCAGCCTCGTTTTTCCCTTTACCTCCACCCTTTCCAGAACTGGATCTACTTCCTATATGATTGTTTTAGATGATTGTTTTCGATGAGCAGGACTGGATCTACTTCATATATGGGCCATATAAACTTTTTATGCGGCATTTTTTAGATGAATTGTTATTTTTTAGATGTTTTTTTTTATGAGCAGGACTGGATCTACTTCATATATGGTCCATATTAAACTTTTTATTTGGCATTTTTAGATGAATTCTTATTTTTTAGATGATTGTTTTTATGAGCGAATCGATCTACTCCTATATGGTCCATATAAAACTAAAAATTTGGCATTTTAGATGAATTGTTATTTTTAGATGATTGTTTTTATGAGCGAATGGATCTACTTCCTATATGGTCCATATTAAAATTTTTATTTGGCATTTTTAGATGAATTGTTATTTTTAGATTATTGTTTTTATGAGCGTAACTCGATCTACTTCCTATATGATTGTTTTAGATGACCAGGGATCTACTTCCTATATGGTCCATATAAACTTTTATGCGGCATTTTTAGATGAATTGTTATTTTTAGATGATTTTTTGATGAGCGGATGGATATACTTCCTATATGGTCCATATTAAACTTTTATTTGGCATTTTTAGATGAATTCTTATTTTTTAGATGATTGTTTTTATGAGCGAGTGGATCTACTCCTATATGGTCCATATAAAACTAAAATTTGGCGTTTTTAGATGAATTGTTATTTTTAGATGATTGTTTTTATGAGCGTAACTAGATCTACTTCCTATATGGTTCATATTAAATTTTTATTTGGCATTTTTAGATGAATTATTATTTTTAGATGATTGTTTTTATGAGCGTAATCGGATCTACTTCCTATATGATGAGCAGAACTGGATTTACTTGTGGGATCACTGCAAAGTCTTAAAATTAACCGCCAACATGCGACTAACTGTTGGATCACGCCCTGAAGATGTAACTGAGATAAAGGAATTTGCGTGTAACATATTGGATTTCACAAACACACTAAATCATAAACACAAGAGGCGTATAATATGAGTTTTAGAGAGAGAAAGTTAGAGGTTGGGAACTTTAGTGAGAGAAAATGAACATATTATTATGAGCTCCAACTCTCTACCTTGGAAGGTAGAGAGTATTTATAGTACTTACATAAAACGCCACCTACGGGCTGTGGATCAAGCATACAGTGGGTAAAGACCCGTCCGTCCTCCACGGTGTTACTAAAACTAAATACTACATAACATTAATCAATCTACGACTACGAGCTTTCTAACGATTACATATACTTGAGGTGACCGACTCTTTAATAACCGGATTTACTAAATCCTAACAATCTCCCCCTAAGGGAGGTCACCTCAAACACACATTAAAATTACATTGAATAAAAACAGATATTACATTAAAAAATTGTTCTTGCATTCTTGATGTAGTTCTTTGCTCAGGAGCTCGTAGTCATTGATTCATCATTATGGCATGTTTGGATAATCAATGTGGAGGTCTTTAACTGATCCACGTGATAATGAGTTTTGAGCCAGCTTTGAGATCATCAGCAATTATAAATCTCTGACTCATCCATTGTGGTGTTGGTATTATGTGATGTTGTGACTTTTGGACCGACATGCTCACATTTTGGATCATGATTTCTTCTCATCAGAGTAGCGGAAGCTTTCGTTGATTCATGATATAGGCAAAGCAGTCAGAGCGAAGCATGGAGTGAAAATATCGAGTCATTGATGCACTAATCATGATTTCTTTTGAAATGAATGTGATGTGTGAGCATGCGGCTATGGATTGACCGCTTCATTCGATCGATCACCGAAGCGTCGGGCGTACTCGCATACAACAGTTAGCAATAAAGTGCACGAAAGTGCCTTTGATCACTTTCGTTGAATTGAGGTACACGCCCACGGTTCCTCGTTGATCAATACAAGTCTTCGCTGTGATCGGTATAATTATGAAGAATCTCCTTGACAGGGTTTCACAACTGTTCTAGCCGTTCTCAAACCGAACGTCTCAAAGAAGACAACATGGAGTGAGTGAACCAATAATTGAGATTAACCGATTGATAAAGAGATTTGAAAACAATCGTGTATCGCTCAATAGGAATTTTTTGCAATACAACGAAGGTTTTAATGAAAATCAATTATCAATCATAACCACCTTTATTTTGAAATATTTGTACACGTCAATGTGCTAAAGAAAAGAGTTTTAAGCACAACAACCGGTTTTTCAAAGGTGTCCGTCAATCCATAACTCGAACCGTGATTGATTCAAAGATTGAATCTCCCATTGTTTCTCGTCAGGTTGTCACATGGTTGATCTATTGAATAGATCTCACATGCCACCCACCGGAGCTTGTTTGATGTTGGCTCGAAGGCTTTCCATCTTCATTGTGAATATGTTTGCATATCACTCGGATGTTCCGCAATACCACAAGGATAATGTGTAGGACTCAAGATATAATCTTTCTTTCCACATTGTGTGAAACAGAGAGTCTTCATTGAAAGTGTCCTAATGAGATTTATAGATGATCTCGTGGCTCTAGACTCAATTGTGCATATTTGGATCCTATTTCGAGACTAGGAGAGGGTCTCCTCTTCAATATCAACAAACTCTAAGAGAAAGTCGATAGATAATGTCGGTTCCCCATGAGAATGAAACAAGTCATTTTAAGAGGAACTTGAGTAGCTTGGGAAGTTGTAGTGCGGTCGTCCACCGGGTCCATGACGCCTTGTCTTCAATACCGATGTTACCTTGGTAACCACCAAGTAGCATATGAATTGAACCGGTTTCGCCCTAAGGTTGAATAAATGGAGGGCTAATTCTTTTCACCCTTTTCTCATTCAATTCTTTTCATTCTTCAACCCCTTCGTGCTTACCGAGACTTCATAACTAGAACCTTCTTTGGGTTTATTCCATACTAGCTCGATCTTAGTCCGCACTCTTCCCATATCTCATTTTCTCCTTTTATCATCATACCTAAGGACTTCTACACTAACTAGTGGATTGTCCTGGGTAGATCCCTCCGGTTCAGCGGATCATGGGAACGAATACCTAACCTAACCATCCTTATATCACCATACATAAAGTAAAATTGGTCGGTCTATTTGGTATTGTTCATCCGCCATTGGAACCAATTGAAAACCATCGAAGATCAATCCGGATACTTGTGATGTATTGTCAAAGCATTTTGTACCGAATTGTTTTGATATTTTTAGAAAAGAGCTCCCCTCAACATGTGCATCATGGATTAGAAATCGTTTTAGCACACGGAGGCAAGAGGAAGAATTAACTTCTTTGAATATCATTTTCTAAAGATATCAACATCACTTCCTGATTAAATCAAGTATATAAAGCATATTTGGGGAAGGATGAGGTTTTCACAATTTGCTCCCCTTAATATGTGCCTCAAGGTTTCAAAGAGTTTTGCACATATTAGAAGGAACCTGCACTTAGAGACAAATCAATCACGTTTCAATTCTTTATGATTTAAAAGTTGCTCCCCCTCAACATGTGTATAGAAAATTTGAAATCGTTTGGCACATGTGGGGAGGAATGCTTGCAAATCACTTGTGAAACCATTTATCGAATCATCAGTATAAATCCAATTTAAATCACAAATTCTCCCCCGATCACAATTTTCTAATCATTTGAGATTTGTGATCTCTGTAGATTTAAATTGGTTTTGAAAGCTTTTGAGGAGAATTGTGACTTGATTATGAGAACATTTTAACTGATAAGGATCAGATTATGAGACTTTAAACTTCATTGATTAAACATGCATGATTTATCCTTTGAAATCAATTGTATGACAAATAACCTTTTGATTTAATTGAAATCATTCTCCCCCTCAATCAATGACATAAGTTGTTGATTGAGAGATAGATAGTTTTGACAAACGTTAAGTCCAGATGATTTTCAAAAATAGAGACCAAGTTATTTTTCAAAGCAATTAGCTTTCATTAGATGGTAAGTAATTGTTTATAGAATCAGAGCACAAGTTTTTGAAAAACAAGATAAAGCATGGCTCTGTTCTTTCTTTGAAAAACGGGTTATTGCCTGAAATGACAATAAACCATAAGTTTCACTTTCTCCCAATTTTTTTTTATTTTGTTTTTAAACATTCGAACAACATCTAAAGTCCCATGTCATTCTTTGAATGACAACACAAAGTCCGTAGATGATATCGAACAAGGAAAAACATGACAAAACAACAATATTTTTGAGATATATATATATATTTATTATTATTATTATTATTTTTTTTAGGATTTTCTAATTTTTATGGATTTTGAAAATTTTTTATTTTTCTATTTTCTTTTTGTTGGTTTTGTAATTTTGTATTTTGCTTTTCGAATAAATAATTACAAGGAAGATAATTTAGCTTAAGAGGATGATGATTAAGTACCTAGATACGGATGTCGTTCAGCACGTTGTAGAAGAAAGTAATCAACATCTCCTAAACTTTCACCACCAAAGCATTTGAGGCTTTTTAAGAAAATCGTCGAACATGAGCCTTCAAATGAGAATCTTTGGTAGCTTCCCCAAAACCGACAATCTTGAATTAAGACCATTTCCCCAAGTAGAGTGGGAAGAAAAACAGTCTCATTGAATGAAGCTCAACAACCCAAAGAAACATGAAAACACCAAGTAACAAGTTGAACCGTTGATCCTTTCTGCGGTTATCAAACTCGGGATACATGATTAAGCCCGATCACATGAACTGTTGTACATCCCGATGTAAACATCATTCTGGATTTGTGCGATCGTGCATGCGGAGAACAATATATCAACATCTTCAATTCACCAAATGCATTCTAGTTATCTTACATATAACCAATCACCCATAGTGTACACATGTTCCCAACCGAGTGGAGACTATGACATCCAAGTAACATGTTGAATCACCGATTATCTCTACGGATATCAACTCCGAATAATCGAATAAGCTCGATCTAGTGATCATGTTGTGAGTCCACGATGTACATAAATCTCTCCCTTGATGGTTGCGATCTCATCGAAATCATCATTACATAGTGTACATGAAGCAATAACCAGAAGCACTTTATCATAACCCATATAGAAGATTTCGATAAGCAATATCATCTCACGCTCCACATATTCTTCTCACATTTCTTCCAACTGAACGCTGAAGTAACACATACCAAAAGTCTCCAGAGACCATTTCCCCCAAATAGTTGGAATAATACATCCTTCCCCCAAATAGTTGGAATAACACATCCTTCCCCCAAATAGTTGGAATAATACATCCTTCCCCCAAATAGTTGGAATAATATATCCTTCCCCTAAATAGTTGGAATAATACACCAAATGCTACGAGTTAAACACTGAGTTTCTCTACGCTTATGACCATTGTCTTTTCGGGATAACTTCAATCAGGTAGAAGTGTTAAGTTCATCAAGTGTACTCGTTGTGCTTTTAGATATATGTCTCCTTCCCCCTTGCTGGTTTTGATACCTCGGAATCAGCAAAACATAATATACCCATAAACTTGAAATCTTGTGAGAAGAACTCAAATAGCCCAAATGAATCATGTGAGAATCAACTGCTACTGAAACTCTCTCGACTATCTTTATCAACCCATATGTAGACAATTTGAAGTGACCATCAAGAAGAAAACCCGATATACCAAACTTGAAATCAAGTCGAATTCCCCACATTTGTATCTTAAGCTTGCACTTAATGATGGAAGAACGGTGTCGAGAATCTATGCTTCAAGCAAGTCTCTAAGTACTCAATACTCAAACAAAGTATGAGACATTAACACCTCTTGAGATTATCCACATCGTCATCGCATGTGACATCGAGTAAAACAACATAACTCCTAATAGTGATAGTTAACGGTCTTCAACCAACCACCCGACTCACGGTAACTAGATAAACCAAGTCTTCAACTCAAAATCTTAAGCCCGAGCAAGTTATCAAATAAGAACACGCCTTTGTTGAAAGTCAACTTCAATCTCAAATAAGTGATAAATGATTAACTCCAAAGTTATCAACTTGTGTCAAATGCCCAACATGTGAAAACAACATACAATCGGATGTACATTGTCCCACTGAATGAACCGGAACAAATGATTCCTTAACATCAATACATTCTTCCTAAAGGTATACATGTAGATACCGATCCGAAGATTCACCAATAATGTCTTGACGGATGAGGTAGTCATTTTCCTTAATGTTCATGAGGTTGATTTATAGCATGCACAATGAGATGAACAATAATCCGTGAAGATTTGGCAAAGGGATACCAAAGAGCAGATCATTATTCATGAACAATAATCCATGAAGATTTGGCAAAGGAATACCAAAGAGCGGATTATTATTCAATAGTGCAACTACAATATCATGATGGTCATTATCAACGCCTTGTGAAGTAACTGGAGATAAGGTTTCTTGAGAATTCCAAGAAGTACTTCTTAGATTATGAACCAATTGAGTCAGTAGGAACCGGAGCATGAGCTTCAGAAACTAGATGATCAACATTCGTTGAAGGTTGGAAGTACTCATCAAACATATCTTTAACCAATGAATCCCAAGCAATGAATCTCAGTTATCCTTAGTAAGTGAAACATTAGGTGTTGGAGAGTCGTATGACCATAACTCAAGCATCCATCAACATGTAGTATATTCCCTCTTCTCCCCCTCAGAAATTGCAAATGAAGTTTGCCATTTTTGATTGATCAAGTGAATAAGAATGTATACCAATGAACGGAGATCCACTTGAGGATTAAATGGGCATGGAAAAACATGAAGCTTGTCGATGAGAATGGTCATAAAAATGAATATTTCTCTTCTTCTGAAGATAAAGCGCATTGAGGCGTACACTTTTCTTTTCTTTGAGGAACGGGACCTGAAGTGTTATCTGCAGACGCCATTATGATGAAGTACGAGGCTTGAACTGATGTGAACAGACGTCATAGCAGATTGAATATCAAGGTTAAGTAGCTTGAACCCGTGAGTAATGAGATATCAATCCATTTGTTATCCATACTTTAAGCGAGTCCATGTAGTGAAGGATCAAGTATCTCTGCAATCGAGTAAGGAATACCGCACTAACATTACACACTTGATTGCATATATATTGGTTAGTGACATTAGTATCCAAATCCTTTGGGGCTTCATGTCAACCTTGATTTTGCCATTGGAAAACAGACTTTTCGGTAGGAATCCAACTAAGTCCAAAGATCCTTAAACATTCTACCTGATGTATCCACTTATGGCAAGGTCTAGGAGTGTTAAGCTTCTTATGCACAGTGGAAGACTTATCGATATTCCTAGACTCCAAAGATTTAGCAGCTGGTATCCATCTAGGCAAAGTTTTTTTGTTTGTTTTGCTTCATAACATGTTGAACCTTAGTCACGTTAGTAGTCTTAGTGGATTGTACCTTAGCATGTGAATTAGGAGAATGTTTCTTATTCGGAAAAGACTTAGAATTTCTAGTCATTTGAGTGTTCCTAGGTAATGGTTTGCAACTACTAGTAGTGCCTTGAAGACTCATAGAATTCCTCACCCTAGGTCTTGCACCTAAATTCCGTCTTTTCGAATCTGTGCCTTTTTCCTAGCTTCTTCTAGATAATAGTTCTTCCACAAGTCATTCATATTATATGAATTCGGGTTTTAATGCTTGATTTTGACACTTGTTTCGAACTATTCCTAGTGGTCTTTGGGAGTAGAAGTGGCTACTTGTTGAGGGTTAAGCGAACTAGAAGCCTTATTCTTAGGTAACTCGGTGAAGTGACTGGTTTTGACAAAACTTTTATCGCATCAACTTGGGAGGCAAACCGTGTTTTGAAAATTTTGGTCTTTCGGATATAAACGCAGAGGTCGCTTAACAACGGACCGGTTTCTAATGGGATGAGAAACTGGTTTCCCCAAGGTTGATGGTTTTGTAAACTTAGTGTTCACACTTTTCCTATAGTTTTCCTAAGCTCATTTTTAAGGCAACAATAGCGAAACTCTTTTCCGAAGTTGAGCTTTGAGTTCATCAATTTTGCTATCAAAGAGTTTGATTGTTCCATTGACTTAGTTCTAGCATCTTTGATGAGTCACTTAGTTCTATGTGATGCTTTCTCAAAGACTCATTTTCCTTTAGTAATTTGGCCACACAAATCGCTAATTCATCATTTCTCATTTGAATATCATCAATAACATTAACATCGAATTAATTGTAACCAAATTACTTTTCACATGCATATCGAAATATGTTTTTCAAATTGTTGATAGTCGAGTTGTTGGCTTGGTGAGCTTTTAAATCGTTTATTTCAAAAATTCACGAAATTGTGAAATTCGAATTTTACATGGTTTCTTAGTTTGAAAACTTTCCTCCTTTCTTTGTATTGCAATTTCAAGAGAAATGCAATGTTTTTCAAGTTTTGAGAATTTGTTTGAAAGTTCATCAAAAGCCTTTTTATCAACCATCTCATTTGTTTTGAATTTATTAGACTCACCTCAACCAAGGAACATTTATCGAATCATGTTCAAGATTAAGATCGGTTTGTTTAGGTACATTAGCGGATGCACTATGTTGAGCGATTAATGGTACCTCGTCACATGACACCGCTCCTTTGTCGGTCCGATATTTGCATCCACATCATGTGTAACAAGAGTCATCGAACAATTGCTGTTTCAAACTTAATCGCCTCGAGCCTCAGATTCGGTGTCAACCGATCCATCATCCGATGCCTTACCGATCTCAACACTACAATCTATTGATTGCACCCGACATTCATTCACCTTTCGATCACCGCATCCACTTCTTGTGTGACCGGAATTCTTGAGTAGTCGGTTACATCATTCTTAGCTATCTCGATATTCGCATTCAAAGAACACCGACCTTTCAAGCGATATATTACCCGACTCATCACAACTATCTCTCAACCGCACCGACACTCATCCACTTTTTCATCTTTATGTGTAACTTCCTCAATGTACTTCTCACATTATCCATGAGTTGGATGAATGTCTCAATGAACACGCTTAATTTCCATTCCAGTGTGTCTCTTGAAAGACATTTCGGTCGGTCTTGATCATAATCGATGTAAATTTCCACTTATGAATGACTGAAATTGGTTGTGGATCACTTGAAGTGCAGCACTGGAACTATCCTTTTGAACCTTTTCTTTATCAAGTTGTTCTAATTGTTCTAAGTTCAATAGTAATGTTCCCGTTAATGTGGATAAGTCTTGACGGAAAATGGCAATGCATGTTCGATCCATTCTTATCGGTGTGAGTAACATGAGGTGTGAGTGAAGTTGTTGATAAGGTTCAATGCTACTTTCCTTTTGCATGGCATTTTGTAGCCTGACCAGGTGCAAATCTTTCTCATTGGACTCAGAGGATGAAGAACTCACATCATCATTGATTGATTCAATCATCTTTAATCGTTCGATGTAGCATACATTATCATTGTTGTCCACAACATCATACAATTTAAGTACTTCAAATTCTTGGGTCAAGAGTGTAAGACATGATGTTGTAGTATACACGGATTTTACAAGTCTATGATTTAAACCGAGAAATAGATTCTTTCGCGGGATTTTACAAAATCAAGAAGAAACCGTGATATAGAGACCAAAAGAACGTGTTAAGATATAGAGACCAAAAGAACGTGTTAAGATAACTGATGGATCGACACAATGATGTTGTTTGTAGGATTAGCAGATATGTTGTTTGGTTGAGATTTGGATTGGTTTATGCACGATTTTTCGGAGAAATTTAGGTAAAAAATCATGAAAACCTCAATAACTTCTGTTCAGAGCGGATTTAGGCCTCGAGGGTGGACCTGAATCAACTTTAGTTTCTTTGGCGTGCCATTCTCCTCCTTCTCACGGTCGTTTTGATGGGTAGAACGCTGAAAAAGGAGTTACGGTTCAAAAGTTATGGCCGTTTGAAATTTTGTCGGGAAAAGTCAACAAGTCGCTAAGAATTCTTGAACCAAGTCGCTAAGCACCAAGTCGCTGGACACAAGTCGCTAAAGCACCAAGTCGCTACACAGTCAAGTCGCTAAAGAGCAACTCGCTAAGGTCTAAGTCGCTAACACCAAGTCGCTAAGATTTACACTACAACTCGCTAACAATTTCTAAAGCAAGTCGCTAACCTCACCAAGTCGCTAGCCGTAGTGGAGAATCCACTAACTTGTACTATTTTTCGGCTTGTCTCAATAGACAAGTCGCTAGGACCAAGTCGCTATCAAAAAGCACTACAACTCGCTACCTTTTTCTGAAGCTAGTCGCTATGATGAAATTCACTACGAGAACCAAGTCGCTACCAAGAAAAACTTCAAAAACGCACTTTTCAATCCAAAACAAGCTCAACCACAGTGATTCAAGCTTACCAAATCAAAACCCAAGCATATACAATGATTCTAAACACAAAAGTACAATCAAAATCCAAGCTTTAACACAAAAAGTGATCCAAATGATGAAAAAACCACTAAACTTTTTCAACCTTAAAAACCATCTAAAAACCACTAGAAATCCAAGGATATGTAAGAGATGATCTAACCATGGCTCTTGATACCATTTTTAACATATTGGATTTCACAAACACACTAAATCATAAACACAAGAGGCGTATAATAGGAGTTTTAGAGAGAGAAAGTTAGAGGTTGGGAACTTTAGTGAGAGAAAATGAACATATTATTATGAGCTCCAACTCTCTACCTTGGAAGGTAGAGAGTATTTATAGTACTTACATAAAACGCCACCTACGGGCTATGGATCAGGCATACAAGGGGTAAAGACTGATGAGTGTCTAAATACTCATCATTTTTGTACAATATAAACTGCAAAATCATCTGAAAACACTCAGAAACGCATCAAAATGATCAAAATATCACAAATCAGTGTTTTATGTGTTTTAAATGCAAAATATCAAAATCGGATGAAAGACATATCAAATTTACAAAATTGCGCTTTAGTCCCCAAGTTTCAAAAATTGTCAAAACAGTCCACGAGCACATAATTTCAAAAGTAAAATCACCAAAGGTCCTTTTAAAATCATAAGTTGTCAAATTTAGTCCTTTGGTGAAAAATATAAAAGTTTTGAGAAAATTTCAAATTGGTCCTTCAAGTTTAAGAATTGGCAGAAATGGCCTGGAAAATCTGAAAATGGCAACTTTGGTCCTTGCATTATTAAACTTTGTCATTTTTAGTCCTTTGAGCAACTTTTCAGATTTGGCAGCAATGGTCCTTATAATTTCAGAATTTACAAATGTGCCCTTGTCATTAATACCTTATAACACCCTTTTGGCTGCCATTTCCAAATTGACCCTCCTATTTTGAACCCTCCCTTTAATAATCCCGCCCTGATCAAAGCTTTGGTCAAACATCCCACTTGCCCGCCTTTTCTTCCCTTTTCTACCAAATTTGGCTTAAATCTTAATCGATTTTAAAATTTATAAATTTTTTTTTAAACCTTTTAATTAAAATCAATTAATTATTTTCCCCTTTAAACAAAACAAACTTTGGGCTTTTTCCCATTCCTTTTCAATTGATAATAATCAATTCCTTTATTGTTACCCAAAACTAAAACTTTTCCCCTTATAACTTTCAACTTTACCTTTCATATCCTTAAATCATAATTACCTCCTTTCTAAAATTTCCCTTTAAAGATTATTTCTTAAAAATGGTTTGGAAATTTTTCCTTTTTTAATTTTTGTAAATGAAGTTCGCTATTAAAATTTGTGGTTTAACCAGTTTTATTTTCCTTTAAATTCGTTTAAACTTTTCCAATTTTTTGTTAAGAAAATTTTGAAGTTTTTTTTAAGTCAAAAATTATTTTGAATCATCCTATTCACGTTTATTCTTTCTTCTAAAGTAAATTGTTGTTAGAATTTTTTATTAGATCTTTGATAGTTTTAAATGTTATCAAAATGCTTGATATGTATGTTAATTCTCATTTATTCAAACCTTTTACGTTTTGTGTTAAGTCAATAGAATTCAATAGTTGTAATACTATAATTCGATCAATTTTGCTTAATTCCTTAGATTAGTATTTAGCATTTAATGGAATGTTTTATAATGTTATTGTCATTATGTTTTAGTCTTGATTAATGACTTTGTAAACAATCTTTATCCTTTACCCAATTCGCTTGTTAGTAATTCTCTAAATGTTCTAGCCTTAACATAGTCAATAGTTATTCAGCTCATTTAATGTTTGGTAATATAGTCAAATTCGTTGTTTTAATTGTCTGTAAAGTAATGGTTTACTTGTAAATTAGTTTCTCAATCAAAGTCACATTTAGTTTTTAAAGTTCAATTAAACATTTTGAGTAATCAAGCATAATTCTATCAATTCTAAATTGGCAATTATTAGATTCAAACTATTTTAGTAAATAAATCGTGTTGCAATTCATTATCGTCCATTTAAACCATATTTGACTTAAGTTAGAACTTTAGTTTTGTAAATTTATTCAAATTGCCTTTCAAGTTAATAGCTCAAATCATTGCCCCATTTATCATCCAAAACCCTTAAGCACAAATCAGCTCATCAACTATTTTTGCTGTTCTGATGAATTTTTCAAGTAATCATTCATTTTATTACTGTTTTTTCAGTATTTATTAGCTTTCATCAATTTTAATTCAAAGTACATTTTTAAGTAAATCATACAATTGTATGTAGAATATTAGTTTAGTTTGTTATATTTAGTCTTTTTAAATTCTTATTTTAAAACTTTCATTGGTCTTAGTTTACATTTATTAAATTCTAAACATTCATTAATCTAAAGCCTTAATTTCATTTCTAATTATTTTGATTTTCATTTTTCAATTTAAGTTTTAATTCTAATTTCAATTTAGTTTTGCTATTTTATTAAAATATTTCTTTCCTATTATTTAATTAATTTTAAATGTTAATAATATAATAAAGTCCTAAATAATTTTAAAATTTTTTCTTAATTTTTTAATTAATTCTTCTTATCTATTATTTTATAAATTAATTTTAATATTTTAATTTATAATTAATTTAAATTTTTCAGTTTATTAATTTTCTTATCATTAAATGTTAAGTTTTATATTTTAATTTATAAGTTTCATATTTTCATTTATTAAACTTTATTAAATCAATTTAATATAGATTTAAAAATGATTTACTATTAGATTTATTTCTTTAATTTCTTAATTTATATTCGTTAGTATTATAATTGTAATTTCGATTATTTTAATTAAACATTGTTGATAATTATCCTATATCTTATCCTTATTCTTATTTATTTAGCGTAAATTTCTTTTAAACTTCTACCAAGTCTAACTTTAACTAATGTAATAATTGATATCTACTTTAAATCTTTCAATTTAAGTCACAATTAATGTTCTTAATGTATATTGAATATTGATCAAGTTGTTTGTAAGATCCGTGATGCCGATTCTTTATATTCTCAAGATATAGAATTTATTGATGCATCACTTCCACATTCTCGAGATCGTCAACTTAGAAGAGGATGTTGACCATGTTGTTTCCACAACAATTCATACGACTATCACTAATCCCTTATTCGAATTCGATTCGAATTTACTCTAAATTCGCTAATCCAATATTTGATAGTGATGAGTCTCGACACGGAGACTATAATGGACGAGGTGCATATTTATAGCCCACGGCACCGCACATGTCCCACCTCCGATATTCTTCATGAGGAGTTCACCATGAACTCACTCATATCATATCTCCGGAGTATGATTGCTTGATGGCAAAGATCATGATCTGGGAGAGAATCTCAATTTGCATAGTTATGACAAATCTTCCCACCCTCCCAACCGAGATGCCTTCCAACCCTAAGAGCTCTACCAATAAATCCAAATAAGTGCAATTGCACTTAATCCCGAGGAAGAAGATCTAGTCATGATTGTTATCATGATCTTCCTTCTTTTCTTCACCTACCGGTGACTTCTCTCTTCTTCACTCCTTCTGAGTGAGGACACTATCTTTGATCCCGATTTTCAATTATCATTTTGAGCCGGTTCTCTCAGATATCTCATCGGTGTGAACTTTCACGCGCTTCAAATGTTTGTCCAAACATCTTGAATGAAAGTCCGATGGAGATTGTTTCTTCCACTTTGCTTCCCATGAACCATTAACGCGGGTCGAGTCAAGCTAGCGACTCCTAATAAAAAAACAAGAGATACACCATATGGGTTTTCACCCATATCGCCTTCTTACCCCTTCACCACCCTAGTGCAAGGTGATGCCCCACATGTTTCTTAAAGATGAGTGTCTAAATACTCATCATTTTTGTACAATATAAACTGCAAAATCATCGAGAAAACACTCGAAACGCATCAAAATGATCAAAATATCACAAATCGGTGTTTTATGTGTTTTAAATGCAAAAATATCAAAATCGGATGAAAGACATATCAAATTTACAAAATTGCGCTTTAGTCCCCAAGTTTCAAAAATTGTCAAAAATCAAGTCCACGAGCACATAATTTCAAAAGTAAAATCACCAAAGGTCCTTTTAAAATCATAAGTTGTCAAATTTAGTCCTTTGGTGAAAAATATAAAAGTTTTGAGAAAATTTCAAATTGGTCCTTCAAGTTTAAGAATTGGCGAAATGGCCCTGGAAAATCGAAAATGGCAACTTTGGTCCTTGCATTATTAAACTTTGTCATTTTAGTCCTTTGAGCAACTTTTCGATTTGGCGACAATGGTCCTTATAATTTCGAATTTACAAATGCGCCTTGTCATTAATACCTTATAACACCCTTTTGGCTGCCATTTCCAAATTGACCCTCCTATTTTGAACCCTCCCTTTAATAATCCCCCTGACCAAAGCTTTGGTCAAACATCCCACTTGCCCGCCTTTTCTTCCCATGTCTCATCTCCGACCACTGCCTGCAAGCTCAAGCTCCCACCATGCCCCAAATTCCCTTTACACTAACTTGTCCCCCACCTCTCCTACACTCCAAGAAACATTTATTTCCTTCCTCATCTCACTCAACACCCTCCACTGTCAAAACTCATTTCCGCCAAAAACCATTCAATGGCCAAGATCATATTTCCTCATCCAATGGCTAAGGAAAAGGTGGGATTAGCTCAAGTCAAAGAAAAGAGAGTGGGCATATAAAAGGAAGAAAAGAAGCTTGGGGGTAGTAGCTAGTTTTAGTTTTTTCTTTAAATGTCGTTTTACTTAAATGTTGTAGTTTTAGTAAAAATGTTGTAATTTTCGGTTCCATGTATCATATTTAAGTTAAAAATCATTGTATTGTGTTTTCAAGAATCAATCCAAGTTCTTAGATAATTTTCAAATTTCTTCGCTAAAATTTCGTTTCTAAACTCTCTTATCCAAGTTTTAGTATTTGTTTTAAGATCAAAATGGTTTAGATAAGTTGTTTATACCTTTTTATAAGCTTAAAAATCAGTTTCAATTAATTTTGCTTGAAAGTCAACAAAAGTCAACTGGTGGTGATTCTTGGGTCAGAAATGGAAAATGGTGATGCAGAGGTTGTTTTGGGTTGTATTAGAGTAGGTTAGAGTAGTTTTGGGATTGGTTTTGAGCCTGCAAACAGTTGGACTTATGTGAGTTTAATTCTCATTTATCACTTTTCAAGCCACTTTGCAGTTCTTGCTTATCTGTGTAACTGTGGTCATAATTAGTATACACTTGCTTAAATAGTTGTAATTAGCTCATTGTAACCTATTTTGATCAATAGCTCTGTCTTGTTCAATGTTTTGTCATTTTAAGTTTACATAGCGCTTTTAAAAGTAGTGTTTGGATTTTGCTTTTAAACCGTGTTTAGGCTTGTTCGGTGTTTAAAGGTTGTTGAGTCATGCTTGTTAAGCTTAGATAGACTCATTTGAGTCATTTATTTGGACCTCAAGTCGTTGAAAGTCAAAATTCCATCCCTATTGATCTAACGACTTATCGTCGAGAGTTTTACATATCAAAAGCTTAATTTGTGTTAGAATAACATATGTGTAGCTTGCGAGAGGTTTCATTAATCTAGTAACATCATTTTCAGTTGATAAATCTAGATTAAAACTCAAGAAAGTCAAACTTTTAGTTTTTGTTAAAAGTCAAAATTGAAAAATCGATTTTTGCCAACTGCAAGATTTATCATGGTCTCATCTCGAGCCAATTCCATTGAGATTTGGCATTTTAGAAACCTCTCTGGTCTAGTTTCTTATGAGCATTTTCCAGATTTTGCAAATTTTTAAAGCCTCAAATGAGCTTGTCAAAACAAGCTCATCTCGCTACTCCCACTGTCGCTTAATCTTGAGTTTTTCTCGACAAGTGCGCTTAAACACGAGCTCATGTGAGCTCATCTAAGTCTCGACTTGGGGTTTTGCATAGCCACCCAGGTCTTGTCCATGTCCCAAGTAATTGTTTCCGGTTTATAGCTTATTCATGTGCTTATTTTAAGCTCAAAGTAGCCCCTCATTGCTTTTTTAAGATAACACTCATATCATCAAATCTTGGTATTTGGCAATTCATAGGTTTAGGACAGCTGATTTAAGTTTCATTTTGGTTAATATAGCTTATTTAGACCTTCTGTTTGGTTTGGTAGCTTTTGGACCTCATTTGCTTATTGAAAGTGCTTATTTATAAGCACTTCCTCATCAGATCCTTAATCCTCCAAACAAGCCCCTGTTTTTCTAATTTTCCTTGCTTCCTCATATTATTTAAGACTTTTCCTGAAATTTTCATATTTTTCCAAGTTCATTTGCTATTTTTCTTAATTTAAACTAGTTTTTAAGTATTTTTAATTAGCTTTTAATACAAATAATTAAGAAAAAGTTCCAAAAAATAATTTTTCATTTTTCTTAAGTTTAGATAAATGTAAAAGCTTAAAAGTATTTTCCTATTTTTCTCCTTTTATTTGGTATTTTTAATAATTTTAATTAGTTTTAAATAGTTTTAATTAATAATAAATACATAAAAGTCTAAAAATATATTTTCAGTTTTAAAATTAGGTTTATCATATTTTAGATTTTTCTAAGTTTTAATTTTATTTTCTAGTCTTATTTCATATTTTCTTTTATTTTTGAGTATTATTAAATAGTTTAAATTAGATTTTAATTAATAATAATTAGATAAATAGTTGTAAAAATAATTTTCTTTTTCTAATAATTTTCTTTTATCATTAGGATTGTAAAAATGTATTTTTCATATTTTTAGGATTTATATTGTATAAGTTTCACTTTTTATTTTATACGTTTACGTTATTTTTATTTAAACGTAAGTTTTTCGTTTTAGGTTTTAAACGTTCATCACTTTAAAAATAGTGATAGCGTTTATTTAATATCTTTTATCTTTTTAATTTTCTTAATTTGCATTTAAGTCGCTGTTATTTATTACCTTTTTCAGTAGTGTAATTATCCAATCCTAATCCTTTCGATCGCTATCATTAGTGATCATTCTATCTTCGATCAAGTGTTTAACACACCATTGAGTCTCCGTGGGACATAACGACCGGAATCCCTATATTCTCGATCTTCATTGTATTTGTGTTTTAAGCAGTTTTAAGTCTGTTTAGACTTGACGGTTTTGCACAAATCAAATTTTGGCGCCGGTGCCGGGGAGGCTTTAGCGTGTGTTTAGCCATTTTCAGATCCATTCTTGCACATACCCCGTCTTTTGTAAAAAGTTTTTTGTAAAGTTTTCAAAAATCCAAAAAGTTCATTAACACTTTTCCTAAAGTGTTATAAACACCAAAAATATTTTCATTCTTTGTTTTTATATCATGTTTTTCAAAAATCCAAAAATATCCATCTTTACCCTCTCACATCTTTTGATTCTACATTTCTTTTACCCTCTATCCATTTGATTCTTTCTATGTCTCATCCTCACCAATTTGGTTGTCAATGGTGTGGTGGTCCTTATAATGGTGGTAATTGCCCCAGTTGTTGCATGGTGGAATCGGGAAGCGGGTCCATCTATAACCAAGATCCCTATTCCTACCATAACACGAACCGATTTATTCCATCGCCTACCACATTTGTGAGACTCATCTAGCTTTCTTGTTGTAGTACTGTGGTGGTTCTCATTCCAGCCTCGATTGTCAATTAGGAAACACGCTTGTCTATGAGCGGGTTCACGATAACAATTATGACTACAACACATACCACTCACGGCCACATCGGTTGTATTGTTGTGAATTTTGTGGGGTCCTCATTATGATTACCAATGTCAATCGTGGAATCAAAATTTCTATGAATCGATCCTTGTTATAACACTCCTTGTTTTGACAATTTCCAACCCCACAATTTTCCGTCATTGAACAATTTCCCGTCATTGATCAACATCCTCGTGAGAAAAGTATGCTAGAAGAACTTGCCGAAGACCAAACGTCTCGCAACGAAAAATCTATGCTAGAATTACTTGAAGAAGAGGAACGAGCCGCTAAGATTCAAAGATGTCTTGAAGAAATACGAATCGAAGAACGAGCACTTGCAAGACGTGCCCGATGGCTCGCGACTTACATCGACGATGATGATGATAGTGACGATGATGATGAAAGTTTGTCGGCTGAAATCACACCCGAAGCTCCCATTGACTCTCTCATAATGAGGGACGAGCCTCTTAGCACTATTCCAGAAATGGAATCGTCTAGTGTTGAGGGCCTTGTTCCAATCCCAAGTGAGTCTGAGGGAATTCTTGACAATGAGTGTGATATGTCTTCTCCTCTTACAAATGATCTTGTTGAGACTTTCTCAGATTTTGACAGTGATTATAGTGATGCCGATTCTTTATATTCTCAAGATATAGAATTTATTGATGCATCACTTCCACATTCTGAGATCGTCAACTTAGAAGAGGATGTTGACCATGTTGTTTCCACAACAATTCATACGACTATCACTAATCCCTTATTCGAATTCGATTCTGAATTTACTCTAAATTCGATTAATCCAATATTTGATAGTGATGAGTCGACACGGAGACTATAATGGACGAGGTGCATATTTATAGCCCACGGCACCGCACATGTCCCACCTCCGTATATTCTTCATGAGGAGTTCGCGGTGAACTCACTCATATCATATCTCCGCTGAGTATGATTGCTTGGATGGCAAAGATCATGATCGGGGAGAGAATCTCAATTTGCATAGTTATGACAAATCTTCCCACCCTCCCAACCGAGATGCCTTCCAACCCTAAGAGCTCTACCAATAAAATCCAAATAAGTGCAATTGCACTTAATCCCGAGGAAGAAGATCTAGTCATGATTGTTATCATGATCTTCCTTCTTTCTTCACCTACTCGGTGACTTCCTCTCTTCTTCACTCCTTCGGGAGTGAGGACACTATCTTTGATCCCGCATTTTCAATTATCATTTTGAGCGGTTCTCTCATATCTCATCGGTGTGGAACTTTCACGTGCTTCAAATGTTTGTCCAAACATCTTGAATGAAAGTCCGATGGAGATTGTTTCTTCCACTTTGCTTCCCATGAACCAATTAATGCGGGTCGAGTCAAGCTAGCGACTCGGTAACAAAAAACAAGAGATACACCATATGGGTTTTCACCCATATTTACGTCTTCTTACCCCTTCTACCACCCTAGTGTGGGGTGATGCCCACATGTTTCTAAAAAAAAAAAAAAAAAAAAAATCTTCTTTCTAAATAATGGCCGTAATATTTCCCTTTCACGTTCTTTGTTTCGGCATAACCGCCGGTAGTTTGAATATTGAGGGCAATATTCATTTCTAAGTGTGGGGGGGAATTCTCACGAATTTTATCATTATACCACCAAATTCCCCCGTTTTTGGCCAAATTTTTTTTTGGAGTAAATGTTTTACACTTACTCAATTGGTTATCAGTCCGCCATGTCTGTGAGACAAAAGGATTGGCTAATCCAGGAGCAAACGGCTCTTGGTAAAGATTGCTCAAATCCGTTTATATGGCTTGCAATTTGCCCAAAATTGTATGGTTCTCAACTCACCATATCCTAAAAAGTGAAGAGTTGGCTAGCCCGCAAGGTTATGGCTTGTGGTAAAGGCAGTGGAAAAACCATAATTGGTAATCAGCTCACCAAAGATAATATTGATAATTTATCTAAGAGTTGGCTAGTCCGTATGGGTACGGCTTCGGTAAAGACAAAATCAAATCCGTTGAAAGTCGGTGGTTTGCTCAAAATCACATGGTTATCGGTGTACCATGGTTCTTACTTGAACTGAAACATTTGGCTACTCCGAGTAATGGCTTTTGGTAAAGAGTTTAAAATCCATTATGTTTTCTCAAATCATTGCTAGGGACTAGCAATATCTCGATGTGGGGATTGATGAGTGTCTAAATACTCATCATTTTGTACAATATAAACCGCAAAATCATCTCGAAAACACTCGAAACGCATCAAAATGATCAAAATATCACAAATCGTGTTTTATGTGTTTTAAATGCAAAATATCAAAATCGATGAAAAACATATCAAATTTACAAAATTGCGCTTTAGTCCCCAAGTTTCAAAAATTGTCAAAAACAGTCCCTGAGCACATAATTTCAAAAGTAAAATCACCAAAGGTCCTTTTAAAATCATAAGTTGTCAAATTTAGTCCTTTGGTGAAAAATATAAAAAGTTTTGAGAAAATTTCAAATTGGTCCTTCAAGTTTAAGAATTGGCAGAAATGGCCCCTGGAAAATCTGAAAATGGCAACTTTGGTCCTTGCATTATTAAACTTTGTCATTTTTAGTCCTTTGAGCAACTTTTCGATTTGGCGAGAATGGTCCTTATAATTTCGTAATTTACAAATGTGCCTTGTCATTAATACCTTATAACACCCTTTTGGCCCATGCCATTTCCAAATTGACCCTCCTATTTTGAACCCTCCCTTTAATAATCCCGCCAATCAAAGCTTTGGTCAAACATCCCACTTGCCCGCCTTTTCTTCCCCATGTCTCATACCGACCCTGCAAGCTCAAGCTCCCACCATGCCCCAATCTCACCCTTTACACTAACTTGTCCCCCACCTCTCCTACACTCCAAGAAACATTTATTTCCTTCCTCATCTCACTCAACACCCTCCACCGTCAAAAACTCATTTCCGCCAAAACCATTCAATGGCCAAGATCATATTTCCTCATCCAATGGCTAAGGAAAAGGTGGGATTAGCTCAAGTCAAAGAAAAGAGAGTGGGCATATAAAAGGAAGAAAAGAGAAGCTTGGGGTAGTAGCTAGTTTTTAGTTTTTTTCTTTAAATGTCGTTTTTTACTTAAATGTTGTAGTTTTAGTAAAAATGTTGTAATTTTAGTAAAAATGTTGTAATTTTCAGTTCCATGTATCATATTTAAGTTAAAAATCATTGTATTGTGTTTTCAAGAATCAATCCAAGTTCTTAGATAATTTTCCTTTCTTGCTAAAATTTTGGTTTCTAAACTCTCTTATCCAAGTTTTTAGTATTTGTTTTAAGATCAAAATGGTTTAGATAAGTTGTTTATACCTTTTATAAGCTTAAAATCGGTTTCAATTAATTTTGCTTGAAAGTCAACAAAAGTCAATGGTGGTGATTCTTGGGTCGAAATGGAAAATGGTGATGCAGAGGTTGTTTTGGGTTGTATTAGAGTAGGTTAGAGTAGTTTTGGGATTGGTTTGAGCACAAATAAGTTGGACTTATGTGAGTTTAATTCTCATTTATCACTTTTCAAGCCACTTTGCAGTTCTTGCTTATCTGTGTAACTGTGGTCATAATTAGTATACACTTGCTTAAATAGTTGTAATTAGCTCATTGTAACCTATTTTGATCAATAGCTCTGTCTTGTTCAATGTTTTTGTCATTTTAAGTTTACATAGCAGTTTTAAAAGTAGTGTTTGGATTTTGCTTTTAAACTGTGTTTAGGCTTGTTCAGTGTTTAAAGGTTGTTGAGTCATGCTTGTTAAGCTTAGATAGACTCATTTGAGTCATTTATTTGGACCTCAAGTCGTTGAAAGTCAAAATTCCATCCCTATTGATCTAACGACTTATCTCATCAAGAGTTTTACATATCAAAAGCTTAATTTGTGTTAGAATAACATATGTGTAGCTTGCTTGAGGGTTTCATTAATCTAGTAACATCATTTTCAGTTGATAAATCTAGATTAAAACTCAAGAAAGTCAAACTTTTAGTTTTGTTAAAAAGTCAAAATTGAAAAATCGATTTTTGCCAACTGCAAGGATTTATCATGGTCTCATCTCGAGCCAATTCCATTGAGATTTGGCATTTAGAAACCTCTCTGGTCTAGTTTCTTATGAGCATTTTTCCAGATTTTGCAAATTTTTAAAAGCCTCAAATGAGCTTGTCAAAACAAGCTCATCTCGCCTGCCTCTCTGTCGGTGAATCTTGAGTTTTTCTCGACAAGTGCGCCTAAGCACTGAGCTCATGTGAGCTCATCTAAGTCTCGACTTGGGGTTTGCATAGCCACCCAGGTCTTGTCCATGTCCCAAGTAATTGTTTCGGTTTATAGCTTATTCATGTGCTTATTTTTAAGCTCAAAGTAGCCCCCCTTCACTGTTTTTAAGCATAACACTCATATCATCAAATCTTGGTATTTGGCAATTCATAGGTTTAGGACAGCTGATTTAAGTTTCATTTTGGTTAATATAGCTTATTTAGACCTTCTGTTTTGGTTTGGTAGCTTTTGGACCTCATTTGCTTATTGAAAGTGCTTATTTATAAGCACTTCCTCATCAGATCCTTAATCCTCCAAACAAGCCCCTGTTTTTCTAATTTTCCTTGCTTCCTCATATTATTTAAGACTTTTCCTGAAATTTTCATATTTTTCCAAGTTCATTTGCTATTTTTCTTAATTTAAACTAGTTTTTAAGTATTTTTAATTAGCTTTTAATACAAATAATTAAGAAAAAGTTCCAAAAAATAATTTTTCATTTTTCTTAAGTTTAGATAAATGTAAAAAGCTTAAAAAGTATTTTTCCCTATTTTTCTCCTTTTATTTGGTATTTTTAATAATTTTAATTAGTTTTAAATAGTTTTTAATTAATAATAAATACATAAAAAGTCTAAAAAATATATTTTCAGTTTTAAAATTAGTTTTATCATATTTTAGATTTTTCTAAGTTTTAATTTTATTTTTCTAGTCTTATTTCATATTTTCTTTTATTTTTGAGTATTATTAAATAGTTTAAATTAGATTTTAATTAATAATAATTAGATAAATAGTTGTAAAAATAATTTTCTTTTTCTAATAATTTTCTTTTATCATTAGGATTGTAAAAATGAATTTTTCATATTTTTAGGATTTATATTGTATAAGTTTCACTTTTTATTTTATACGTTTACGTTATTTTTATTTAAACGTAAGTTTTTCGTTTTAGGTTTTAAACGTTCATCACTTTAAAAATAGTGATAGCGTTTATTTAATATCTTTATCTTTTAATTTTCTTAATTTGCATTTAAGTCATTTTATTTATTACCTTTTTCAAGAGTGTAATTATCCATCCTAATCCTTTCGATCGCTATCATTAGTGATCATTCTATCTTCGATCAAGTGTTTAACACACCATTGAGTCTCCGTGGGACATAACGACCGGAATCCCTATATTCTCGATCTTCATTGTATTTGTGTTTTAAGCGCTTTAAGTCCGTTTAGACTTGACGGTTTTGCACAAATCAAATTTTAAGCCGGTCTTGGGAGGCTTTAGCGTGTGTTTAGCCATTTTCGGATCCATTCTTGCACATACCCCATCTTTTGTAAAAGTTTTTGTAAAGTTTTCAAAATCCAAAAGTTCATTAACACTTTTCCTAAAGTGTTATAAACACCAAAAATATTTTCATTCTTTGTTTTATATCATGTTTTCAAAAATCCAAAATATCCATCTTTACCCTCTCACATCTTTTGATTCTACATTTCTTTTACCCTCTATCCATTTGATTCTTTCTATGTCTCATCCTCACCAATTTGGTTGTCAATGGTGTGGTGGTCCTTATAATGGTGGTAATTGCCCCGGTTGTTGCATGGTGGAATCGGAAACGGTCTGCTCTATAACCAAGATCCCTATTCCTACCATAACACGATCGATTTATTCCATCGGCTACCACATTTGAGACTCATCGCTTTTCTTGTTGTAGTCTTGTGGTGGTTCTCATTCCGATTCGATTGTCAATTAGGAAACACGCTTGTCTATGAGCGGGTTCCCGATAACAATTATGACTACAACACATACCACTCACACCACATCGGTTGTATTGTTGTGAATTTTGTGGGGTCCTCATTATGATTACCAATGTCAATCGGGGAATCAAAATTTCTATGAATCGATCCTTGTTATAACACTCCTTGTTTTGACAATTTCCAACCCCACAATTTTCCGTCATTGAACAATTTCCGTCATTGATCAACATCCTCGTGAGAAAAGTATGCTAGAAGAACTTGTCAAGACCAAACGCCTCGCAACGAAAAATCTATGCTAGAATTACTTGAAGAAGAGGAACGAGCCGCTAAGATTCAAAGATGTCTTGAAGAAATACGAATCGAAGAACGAGCACTTGCAAGACGTGCCCGATGGCTCGCGACTTACATCGACGATGATGATGATAGTGACGATGATGATGAAAGTTTGTCGGCTGAAATCACACCCGAAGCTCCCATTGACTCTCTCATAATGAGGGACGAGCCTCTTAGCACTATTCCAGAAATGGAATCGTCTAGTGTTGAGGGCCTTGTTCCAATCCCAAGTGAGTCTGAGGGAATTCTTGACAATGAGTGTGATATGTCTTCTCCTCTTACAAATGATCTTGTTGAGACTTTCTCAGATTTTGACAAGATTATAGTGATGCCGATTCTTTATATTCTCAAGATATAGAATTTATTGATGCATCACTTCCACATTCGAGATCGTCAACTTAGAAGAGGATGTTGACCATGTTGTTTCCACAACAATTCATACGACTATCACTAATCCCTTATTCGAATTCGATTCGAATTTACTCTAAATTCGATTAATCCAATATTTGATAGTGATGAGTCCGACACGGAGACTATAATGGACGAGGTGCATATTTATAGCCCACGGCACCGCACATGTCCCACCTCCGTATATTCTTCATGAGGAGTTCGCGGTGAACTCACTCATATCATATCTCCATTGGAGTATGATTGCTTGGATGGCAAAGATCATGATCGGGGGGAGAGAATCTCAATTTGCATAGTTATGACAAATCTTCCCACCCTCCCAACCGAGATGCCTTCCAACCCTAAGAGCTCTACCAATAAAATCCAAATAAGTGCAATTGCACTTAATCCCGAGGAAGAAGATCTAGTCATGATTGTTATCATGATCTTCCTTCTTTTCTTCACCTACTCGGTGACTTCCTCTCTTCTTCACTCCTTCGGGAGTGAGGACACTATCTTTGATCCCGCATTTTCAATTATCATTTTGAGCGGTTCTCAGTATATCTCATCGGTGTGGAACTTTCACGTGCTTCAATGTTTGTCCAAACATCTTGAATGAAAGTCCGATGGAGATTGTTTCTTCCACTTTGCTTCCCATGAACCAATTAATGCGGGTCGAGTCAAGCTAGCGACTCGGTAACAAAAACAAGAGCATACACCATATGGGTTTTCACCCATATTTCGCCTTCTTACCCCTTCTACCACCCTAGTGTGGGGTGATGCCCACATGTTTCTAAAAAAAAAAAAAAAAAAAAAAAAAAAAAATCTCTAAATAATGGCCGTAATATTTCCTTTCACGTTCTTTGTTTCGGCATAACCGCGGTAGTTTGAATATTGAGGGCAATATTCATTTCTAAGTGTGGGGAATTCTCACGAATTTTATCATTATACCACCAAATTCCCGCTTTTGGCCAAATTTTTTTGGAGTAAATGTTTTACACTTACTCAATTGGTTATCGATCCGCCATGTCTGTGTGAGACAAAAGGATTGGCTAATCCAGAGCAAACGGCTCTTGGTAAAGATTGCTCAAACCGTTTATATGGCTTGCAATTTGCCCAAAATTGTATGGTTCTCAACTCACCATATCCTAAAAAGTGAAGAGTTGGCTAGCCCGCAAGGTTATGGCTTGTGGTAAAGGCGATGGAAAAACCATAATTGGTAATCACTCACCAAAGATAATATTGATAATTTATCTAAGAGTTGGCTAGTCCGTAAGGTACGGCTTCGGTAAAGACAAAATCAAATCCGTTGAAAGTCGGTGGTTTGCTCAAAATCACATGGTTATCGGTGTACCATGGTTCTTACTTGAACCAAACATTTGGCTACTCCGAAGTAATGGCTTTTGGTAAAGAGTTTAAAATCCATTATGTTTTCTCAAATCATTGCTAGGGACTAGCAATATCTCGATGTGGGGGATTGATGAGTGTCTAAATACTCATCATTTTGTACAATATAAACCGCAAAATCATCGAAAACACTCGAAACGCATCAAAATGATCAAAATATCACAAATCGTTGTTTTATGTGTTTTAAATGCAAAATATCAAAATCGATGAAAAACATATCAAATTTACAAAAATTGCAGTTTTAGTCCCCCAAGTTTCAAAAATTGTCAAAAACAGTCCCTGAGCACATAATTTCAAAAGTAAAATCACCAAAGGTCCTTTTAAAATCATAAGTTGTCAAATTTAGTCCTTTGGTGAAAAATATAAAAAGTTTTGAGAAAATTTCAAATTGGTCCTTCAAGTTTAAGAATTGGCAGAAATGGCCCCTGGAAAATCTGAAAATGGCAACTTTGGTCCTTGCATTATTAAACTTTGTCATTTTTAGTCCTTTGAGCAACTTTTCAGATTTGGCAGCAATGGTCCTTATAATTTCAGAATTTACAAATGTGCCCTTGTCATTAATACCTTATAACACCCTTTTGGCCTGCCATTTCCAAATTGACCCCTCCTATTTTGAACCCTCCCCTTTTAATAATCCTGCCCCAGTCAAAGCTTTGGTCAAACATCCCACTTGCCCGCCTTTTCTTCCCCATGTCTCCTTCTCAACCACTTGCTGAGCTCAAGCTCCCACCATGCCCCCAATTTCACCTTTACACTAACTTGTCCCCCACCTCTCCTACACTCCAAGAAACATTTATTTCCTTCCTCATCTCACTCAACACCCTCCACTGTCAAAACTCATTTCCGCCAAAACCATTCAATGGCCAAGATCATATTTCCTCATCCAATGGCTAAGGAAAAGGTGGGATTAGCTCAAGTCAAAGAAAAGAGAGTGGGCATATAAAAGGAAGAAAGAGAAGCTTGGGGTAGTAGCTAGTTTTAGTTTTTTCTTTAAATGTCGTTTTACTTAAATGTTGTAGTTTTAGTAAAAATGTTGTAATTTTCGGCCCATGTATCATATTTAAGTTAAAAATCATTGTATTGTGTTTTCAAGAATCAATCCAAGTTCTTAGATAATTTTCTGCTTCTTCGCTAAAATTTTCGGTTTCTAAACTCTCTTATCCAAGTTTTTAGTATTTGTTTTTAAGATCAAAATGGTTTAGATAAGTTGTTTATACCTTTTTATAAGCTTAAAAATCAGTTTCAATTAATTTTGCTTGAAAGTCAACAAAAGTCAACTGGTGGTGATTCTTGGGTCAGAAATGGAAAATGGTGATGCAGAGGTTGTTTTGGGTTGTATTAGAGTAGGTTAGAGTAGTTTTGGGATTGGTTTTGAGCACAAACAGTTGGACTTATGTGAGTTTAATTCTCATTTATCACTTTTCAAGCCACTTTGCATTCTTGCTTATCTCGTATCTGTGGTCATAATTAGTATACACTTGCTTAAATAGTTGTAATTAGCTCATTGTAACCTATTTTGATCAATAGCTCTGTCTTGTTCAATGTTTTGTCATTTTAAGTTTACATAGCAGTTTAAAAGTAGTGTTTGGATTTTGCTTTTAAACCGTGTTTAGGCTTGTTCAGTGTTTAAAGGTTGTTGAGTCATGCTTGTTAAGCTTAGATAGACTCATTTGAGTCATTTATTTGGACCTCAAGTCAGTGAAAGTCAAAATTCCATCCCTATTGATCTAACTTACTTATCATCAAGAGTTTTACATATCAAAAGCTTAATTTGTGTTAGAATAACATATGTGTAGCTTGCAGTAGGTTTCATTAATCTAGTAACATCATTTTCAGTTGATAAATCTAGATTAAAACTCAAGAAAGTCAAACTTTTAGTTTTTGTTAAAAAGTCAAAATTGAAAAATCTGATTTTTGGCCAACTGCAAGGATTTATCATGGTCTCATCTCTGAGCCAATTCCATTGAGATTTGGCATTTTAGAAACCTCTCCTGGTCTAGTTTCTTATGAGCATTTTTCCAGATTTTTGCAAATTTTTTAAAAGCCTCAAATGAGCTTGTCAAAACAAGCTCATCGCCTACTCCATTGTCGTTGAATCTTTGAGTTTTTCTCGTAAGTGCGACTAAGCACAAAGCTCATGTGAGCTCATCTAAGTCTCAGCTTGGGGTTTTGCATAGCCACCCAGGTCTTGTCCATGTCCCAAGTAATTGTTTCCAGTTTATAGCTTATTCATGTGCTTATTTTTAAGCTCAAAGTAGCCCCTTCATTGTTTTTAAGCATAACACTCATATCATCAAATCTTGGTATTTGGCAATTCATAGGTTTAGGACAGTTGATTTAAGTTTCATTTTGGTTAATATAGCTTATTTAGACCTTCTGTTTTGGTTTGGTAGCTTTTGGACCTCATTTGCTTATTGAAAGTGCTTATTTATAAGCACTTCCTCATCGATCCTTAATCCTCCAAACAAGCCCTGTTTTCTAATTTTCCTTGCTTCCTCATATTATTTAAGACTTTTCCTGAAATTTTCATATTTTTCCAAGTTCATTTGCTATTTTTCTTAATTTAAACTAGTTTTAAGTATTTTTAATTAGCTTTTAATACAAATAATTAAGAAAAGTTCCAAAAATAATTTTCATTTTCTTAAGTTTAGATAAATGTAAAAAGCTTAAAAGTATTTTTCCTATTTTTCTCCTTTTATTTGGTATTTTTAATAATTTTAATTAGTTTTAAATAGTTTTTAATTAATAATAAATACATAAAAGTCTAAAAAATATATTTTCAGTTTTAAAATTAGTTTTATCATATTTTAGATTTTTCTAAGTTTTAATTTTATTTTTCTAGTCTTATTTCATATTTTCTTTTATTTTTGAGTGTTATTAAATAGTTTAAATTAGATTTTAATTAATAATAATTAGATAAATAGTTGTAAAATAATTTTCTTTTTCTAATAATTTTCTTTATCATTAGGATTGTAAAATGTATTTTCATATTTTTAGGATTTATATTGTATAAGTTTCACTTTTTATTTTATACGTTTACGTTATTTTTATTTAAACGTAAGTTTTTCGTTTTAGGTTTTAAACGTTCATCACTTTAAAAATAGTGATAGCGTTTATTTAATATCTTTATCTTTTAATTTTCTTAATTTGCATTTAAGTCGCTGTTATTTATTACCTTTTTCAGTAGTGTAATTATCCAATCCTAATCCTTTCTGATCGCTATCATTAGTGATCATTCTATCTTCTGATCAAGTGTTTAACACACCATTGAGTCTCCGTGGGACATAACGACCCGGGAATCCCCTATATTCTCTGATCTTCATTGTATTTGTGTTTTAAGCAGTTTTAAGTCTGTTTAGACTTGACGGTTTTGCACAAATCAAAGACCCATCCATCCTCCACGGTATTACTAAAACTAAATACTACATAACATTAATCAATCTACGACTACGAACTTTCTAACGATTACATATACTTGAGGTGACCGACTCTTTAATAACCGGATTTTCTAAATTTTCGACTCTTTAATATGGATTGGATATTGAAAGTAGGATATGGAGAGATTGGAGGACCACACGACGGAGGGGTTTTGATAGATATACCCGAAGATATTCTAATACATGAAACTGATGATCCGGTACAATCTGTTATTCATTTCACTTACCCAAACCTTTTGAATAACATACATTATCTGTCCTACTTCCAGGAAAAGGCCATTCTTGCTCCAACCAATGAAGTGGTTAATACTATTAACGGTCATTTGCTTAAGACCTTTCTTGGTGAGGAAATGGTTTATCTTAGTTGTGATAACATATTTAAAATGAATGTGGTGGTGCTATAGATCAATCCGTTTTTTCACCGGAATTTATCAACGGATTAAAATTTTTGGGTGTTCTAAACCATAGGCTTGCATTGAAGGTGGGTGTCCCAATAATGTTGTTGAGAAACATTAATCAATCACAATGTTTATGTAATGGGACAAGACTTCAAGTCACTAAATTAACACGAACTTCTATTCAAGCCAAAATAATTAACGGAACACATATTGGGAATACGGTTATACTTCCAAGGTTGAAAATTACTCTATCGGATAAACGTTTACCAATCAATATCGTGCGCAAACAATTTCCTGTGTCAGTTTCATTTGCCATGACGATAACAAGAGCCAAGGCCAATCACTTTCGAAAGTTGGTTTATACCTACCACGTCCGGTTTTCACACATGGACAATTATACGTGGCTCTTTCACGCGTCAAAAGCAAAAATGGTTTGAAGGTTGTTGTTTCTGATGTAGATGGTAATTTATCAAAGACTACTACAAATGTAGTCTACAAAGAGGTTCTTCACGGTCTTTTATCAAGTTTTAAGAGGTACGTACGAATATTCATATCATGTGATATGCCTTTGTTTTTTTACATGTTTTATCAGTCACACAATTATTTTACTTACACCTTATTTTTATACTTTATTAGGTTGTCAATAAATGTTTATTGGCTTATCACTTTATCCATTTCCCACTACATACACTTGCTTTTTAAAGGCGGTCAAGATTGGAGCTCACGTACATGGGCGTTTATTACATTATTACTTACAAGCATTGTACTATATAGTATAATTAACTTATTACTTCATATTACTTTCGAATAATTGATTCACCCTGTTTACTTTCGTTCTTTTCGTTATTTTGTTTAGAGACTAATTTTTCATTTTTTTGCAATATCTCTTCTAAAAACACGTGGATTCCACAGGTCTTATAAGCTAGTTACATATATAAACTTAAACAAACAACCCCACGAACAGAGTCGCATTCATTTTTACCACACAAAATTCAATATATTAAACAACACAAAAATTAAAAAACCAATCAATCTCTTAAAAAAAACACCAAATTAGTATCGGTTTACTTGTTCTCATCCAAATAAGGAATTTGTGGCTAACAAATGTACCTGATCTAAATTTGTCTTCGATATCTTAACCTGGTTATCCACTTCTTTTGGTATACAAACATGCCTAAATTCTCCCTTTCATAACAGCTTTCTAACTTCAAATTCAGCAAGGGCACCCCCTTCTCTTCTCTGCCTCCATAGAAACCTATAGAAAGCACAAGAAGATAATTTATCAACATTGTTGGAATCACTCCTAAACCTAATTCAAGTGTTAGTAATTCACATGTAATAGTTAGCTTAATTATGGCCTTTATGTTTGTTATTAGCTTAAGCTTATGTAGAAGGCCCATAAGCTTAGGCCCATGTCCATTAAGGAAAGGAAGGGAGTAGGAGTGTTGCCCTAGCTCCCTCTCCTATAAATACTCTTGTATAACCCTCACTTGAGGGTTGGTTTTTCAATTTATTCTCTCCTTTACACTCTACGCATAACCGTCTAAGTATTTACGTGTGTGTGTGTTTGAATATTATTCATCCGATCTCTTTCTCCTCTCTACTCTTTCTATTGATGCTTGTGTTGTAAAACTAGTGACCTAACAGTGGTATCAATCGCCTACTAGTTGGGTGAATCGTATTGTTTTTGAAGTAGGTTTTGGTCCTACGCGTAAAGCATACGAGTGATACTTTGGTTCGCTTAAAAACACATTTTTTACACTTTTTAATCCAAGATTCTTGTACTTTTAACATTTTAAGGTGTTAAAATAACTGTTTTTGGCAAAAAGTTTCTACCTTTACGTGTGGATCATCGTTTTTTAGCTTGGTTTTTTACGAGGTAGCTTTTCTACGCGTAACTGTTTTAGACACTTTGGATCATCAAGTTTCACACTTTTGTGTTATCTTGGTGATATTGAAGCTATTTCATCACAAAAATCTGGTTTAGAAACATCTTTGGGCAACAATCATTTTTACGAGTAGTTCTACGCGTAGTAAAACCCTAAAACTACGCGTAACTCACTCCTTGGTTTGATCTTCGCCAGTGGTTTACTCGTGTTTTCTTGCTTGGATAAGCCCGAAAATCGTCGACTTGGGATATCTTTTGCACCGTGATAGTGTAAAGATCACTTGGCTAAAACCCTAAACTTACGCATAAGCTTAAGCTTCGCGTAGAACCTCTTCGCGCATAAGATTCATCTTACGCATAAGCTCATCTTCACGCATAAGGTAATCCCACACCTAAGTTTTCTCGCCTAACTTCATCGCTTACGCATAACTTTAGTGTTTTTATCCTTACTTACGCGTAAGCTAAACCTACGCGTAACTCTTACTGTTACACGTAACTTTGGTGTTTTTACGCATAAGTGCTACTTGGTTTATTGTGATTTCTACGCCTAAGGATACTTCATCAACAAAGGCCCATTCGACTACAAAGATCCATTTTATAACATAAGTTTTTGAACATGTCACAACCACCATACTCTAACTATTTCCCTTACACTTATACTCAACGACAACAACAACTAAGTCCACAACATCAACAATGGAATCAACAACAAGCAATTTATCAACAACAATTTAATCAACAACATACTCCACAACTGCAAAGAATTCCACAACCTCAAATGGTTCAACCACCACCAAGTCTTCAAGTTCAACCCTACACAAAGATTTCAATCAACATCCATCAAGGAACACTATGAAGGAACCCACTTGGTTTGCAAAGATGTGTGAAGCTTTAGCGACCAACAATCAATTCATGAGGTCGGATCACTTGATAGACCTCCAATGCTCACTCCGGAAACTACGATCAATGGGTAATTAGGTTCTTTAGGTTTTGTGATCCGAAGAAGCCACATGAAAAGTTCTTAAAGAAGGTTATCTTGGAAGGTCCATTTCGGATGCCTCATGTCATTGTGCCGGAGATCCAAATGCTAATCCACCAAGAGATGAACAATCAAACATTGCTATCATTGCGAGACCTAAATGCGTAAGAACTTCTACACTATGAAGTCGATGAGCTTGCAATGCAATATATCCTTTTAGGATTACCAAACCCAATTCTTGAAGTGTTGATGCTCAAAAGACGCAAAGGCAATGTGGGTACATATTCATCTTCTTATGGAAGGATCTGCACTCAATCGGGAGGATATGGAATCCAAAATTTACTTGGCTTATGAACACTTCATGATTGAACACGGAGAGACACTAGAGTCTTATCATCGTCGATTCTCGAGACATCATAAATGATTTGGATAAACACAACATCATCATGACAAGAATTGTAGTTAATACTAAGTTCTGAGTAGTCTTGGTCCCGAATGGGAGAAGTATGTCATTTTTCTCCGTCAAGCGAAGAACATGCATCACTCTACATACGGATTGTTGTACGATTACTTGAAGCCTCATCAAAAGGAAGTTGATAAGGAAAGGATTCTCCGTGCTCAAATTGCTTCACCTTCACATCCGGAAAATCAACAACTCGCCTTGTATGCTCAAAATGTTATCCTCCTCAACAAGCAACTCAACCAATCGCCACAATCACACCACATGATCAATCACGGCAATCTCAACAAACTCAATTGGTTCCTTACAACAACAACAATGATCAAGCACTTTATAGTCAAGCTAATGAGGAATCCGATCCATTGAAGCATTGCAACAAGGATTTGTTATGATTGCTAATGCTTTTGGCGTTATACAAACAAATCCAACAATCGCATTCGTTCCTCATCAAACACAAGAAATCGGTGTTGTGAACAATGGACGAGTTGAAGTTCGTAATCGTGGTTATGGTCGTCGGATGGGCGGTGGTCAAGGGTTTAATGCTACGGGTAGAAATAACAACGAGCTCAAGTGGTGGAACAGGAAATGCTCGTAATGGGTTGAATGGTCTTCGATGCTACAAGCTGTAATGAGAAGGACACTGGCTAATGCATGCCCAAAGCCGAGGACTAGGGGCGCGCTTATCACAAGGAGGCTTTACTTTTGGCCCTTAAGGATGAAGTCAGTGGAACTCTCACGGACAAAGAACGAGTTTTATGGCGGATGCGACTCGATGATGATGATATAGAGGACTTGCAAGCCAATGTAGTCATTATGTTGATGGCTAATATGCATGAGTTACACATGAGTGACACAGCCCCAGTGTATGACATCGATGGTTTGTCTCGGTGCCCGAACAAACCATATTTATCTCGATCTAATATCTCGCCAACATCCGAATCCGCAGGCTCGAATGTTCAAAATGAGTCGTCCACATCTCATTCCGACGATTTTCAACTAGACCCGTGGTTACATTTGACGATCAAGATGACCTTATGGTTTCCTTGATAATCAAATTGACTCCGTGGTTATACTTGAGGATCTAAATAATGATAATGTTGTGACTCACGTTGAACACACCGAACTTTTGCCTCGTCCGGATGTTGATCTCATTACTAAAACCAACAATCCATAGTGGAAGAATGTCGACAAGAAATCGGGACTTAAAAGTAAAATGCAATTTATTAACCAAGGATTTTGAATGTTTAAAATGCAACTCAACTTTTTCAAAACTCAAGAAAACGTGAAAAAGGTTTTGAAACCGCTTTGCTAAATCTCATCAAAGCGAAAAATATTTAGAGCGACAAATGCGTGATCTAGCCGCTTGAAGAATGCTTTGTTGTCTCGAAATAGAAAAAGCGAAACATGAACATAAAAAGCAAATTAACGCTCTCACCTTGGAAAATCCAAAAACTAAGGCTGAGTTGTTAACTTGTCAAAAACAGTTCTCTGCATACAAAAAGCATTCAACAAAACGAATAGATGACCAACTGGAGGAAATTGTCGGTTTACAAAACAAACTCAAAGAGTTTCGAAATGTTATTTACAAACATGGTGAGTCAGTCACAGCTATTCAAAAGTTTACTTTAAAACCCAATCCAAATGGATATGGACCGAATCTTGCTGATTACAAACCTATGCTTTCAACAAAAGCATTCAAACCAAATCCTGAAGTTTCCAGTGCAGAAGACGAGAGTCGATCAAAATTAGAGCTGTTGTTTACAACAAACCTTTTAACTATTCAAAAGCGGTCACTTTACGTCACACCAATGATTCTTCTAACACACCAAGGATTATCATAAAACGCGTCGAGTCTTCTAATGTTAATCCCCAACCGATTATGCACAAATTTATGGTCCTTTACCTTTCATCGTTGAAGTAAATTCAAAACACGAAAATCGGAAAATTCTTAGATATTTTGACCTTTTCATGGTGACCTCAAACTTTTACAACATGAGATAGAATATCATTCTAAAATCAAAGTTCAACATTTTCAATCGCCTCGCGCGAGAACAAAGAGACATTTTTAGAAAATCTTTTACCAAATGTTAAAAATTTAAAACATTGTGCATTGTCTTGGGAACAGGACTTTCATAAGGAACTTGGATTGATGAAGGTCGTTTTCGAGAAAACAGAACATCTATTTCTAATACTAAGCGTAAAAAGAAAATGTTGAGAAAAGATGTTGATCGACTCTTGGAAGATGTTATCTGTCTTGATGTCCATAATGCTATGTTATTGAATTCTTTGTCATATGCATCCGATTATATCTTTCTTGATCATCGTTGATTCTGTGGTAATCATGAGAATTATGATAATGTGCATCGGATCGAGTCTTTAAAAGCTGAAAATGAACGATTGATTAACGAGCTTTCAAATGCAAAACGTCGTCTTCAATGGTGTCAAAAAGATTGTCACAATCATGAACTTGCTTTGCAAAACAAAATCAACCAGTTGCAATCCAAAATGTTTAATCCAAAATTTGAGCAACTCGATGATGAAAACGTGTCTTTTAAATGTCAAATCTCAAAATATGAACAAGAACTTGTAAAAGTTAAACAGGAATATGGTGTCATATTTGATTTACTTAAAAAGACTCGTGATGAAGCATCAAACGAGCTTGATCATTTTCTTGCACACACTAAGGAAGTCATGAACTTTTCGGAAATCTTCGCTTACGAAAATCAAGAATTGGTGCACACTATCTTTAAGTTAAGAGAAATGTTAGGAAAGTATGAACAACTTTAGCCTCCGTGATTAAGAGAATAGCACCAAGAACACTTAGTAATCGTGACCTAGAATCCCTCTCACAAATCACAAGATACTAATGTGCTTCCCTCTACTGCAACAGGAATAATTGCCTCTTTTCCAAACGTCCGCACTTCACAGCCTAGGAGCACTACATCGAAGAATAGGAAGTTGCGACCTAAGAAAAGATCAATAAGGAATGCTAAAGTAGAAGGACACCCTAGGACTATGAATAAGACTCACGTTGCTCCCACTTTAGATATTGCGTCTGACAAATGTAATAGAAAAAGTGATGTAACGAATGCTAAACCTTTAAGTACTTTTGATATTCAGTCTGATGCATCTTGTGTTATTTGTCGTAAAAGTATGAATTCTGATTGTCATGACAAATGTGTTGCTAAAACTATTATCTCTCGTTTAAGGAATCCTAAGAATCGGAATACCTCTAGGCCCACTAATCATTCTAAGTCTGTGCTTGGTAGACCGCCCTCTTTAGATTCTAAGAACCGCATTGATGTCTCTGTAACTCCAGTTTCACCTCATAAGAATGTAGTACCACCTAGTGCTTTCACTAAGACTAAAGCAAATACTAGTTGGAGATGGCAGAAATGGATATATAATACACTAGGATTTAAATGGATGCCTAAAGTTATTGATGTGTGTATGTCTACTATAACTGCTCCGGAACCCTCTAACATTTCGGGTTCCACATCTACTTCTATTCCATCCGTGTCGTGCGTGTGTAATGCGGTGATACAGATCATTCTCTGATTATTGATAGCGGATGTTCCCGACACATGACGTGCAACCTTAAATCTGTTATCAAACTTTATTGCAAACTTCATTGGCACTGTCGATTCGGAATGATCACTTGCAGCTATCATGGGCTACTGAGTCTATATCAATGGGAACATCGAAATTAGCGGGGTTTATTATGTGGAAGGCCTCGGTCACAACTGCTTTCGAGAGGTCGGTTTGTGATGGAGATTTGTAGGTTGATTTCAAGGAGAAATCTTGTTTCATTCATGATCTACAAGGAAACCGACCTTATGTCCGCTCGCTTAATTCAAGTCTTTACACTATCTCTATGCAAGACATGGTTGCTTCATCTCCCATCCGCTACTTTCAAAGGCAACATCAACAAAATCCTCGCTATGGCACCGTCGTTTATCACATTTAAACTTTCAAACTATAACCAATCTTGCTCGACATAAACTAGTTGAAGGTCTCCCACGATTCGATATTCTAAAGATCACCTTTGCTCGACTGTGAACAAGGGAAAAGCACTCGTGCTCATTTTCCTTCAAAGGTGGAACACGACCTCAACATGTGCTTCATCTTCTTCACATGGATTTGTGTGGCCCGATCTTGCGTGCAAACGATCAATGGCAAACGCTACATCTTAGTAATTGTTGATGACTACTCACGATGGACTTGGGTCTACTTTCTTGAAGCAAAGACCAAGCTCCAAAGATGATCATCACCTTTCACGAAAATACGTTGTTCACGAAACACCGTCAAACAAATCGTAATGCAGACAAAGGAACCGAATTTGTTAACCAAACTCTTCGTGAATTTTATGAGAAAGTGGGAATTGAGCATCGACATCTATTGCACGCACACACGTAACAAAACGGAGTTGTTGAAAGACGAAACGAGCGTTAGTGGAAGCTGCAGAACAATGTTAATCAATGCTAAACTTCCAGATTACTTATGAGCGTGTCGTATCAGCGCATGCTATACTCAAAATCGTTCAATGATTACTAAATGCCACAACAAAACACCTTTTGGGCTTATCCATAACCATAAACCGAATCTCAAACACTTTCATGTATTTGGATCCCTTTGCTATCCGAATAATAATCGTGATGATTTTGGAAAACTCAAAGCCAAAGCTGACATTGGAGTCTTTATTGGATATTGTGAGAATTCTAAAGGTTACCGGATCTGGAATCGTCGTACAAAGCAGGTTATGGAAATGATTCATGCTAATTTTCATGAACTTACGGAAATGGCTTCGAGTATATGACTTGGAACCCGGTCACAACCGCTTAAACTTCCTCAAACCCCATCATCACCGAACAAAGCCCTCGACTTACTCGTCAACAAATGGAAAGACTATTTGCTCCTCCGCTTAGTGACGATATTGATGAACATGCTCGGTGTATCCGATGTTTCCATTGCTCAACCCGATAATACTCTTATACCGATACACACTACAATAACTACGGTTGAAGAAGCACCACCGATTGACTCCACCACAACAGTTGAACAAACCGCTTCCAACAATGATGAACCAATAATGATGTTCTTAATGAAGTACCCCACCGCAGATTTTGATCCAAATCGTTCTTTAACCCGTTTGCTAATGAGATCGCTGCACCGATGTCGCGGAATCATCTACAAACCATTTGAATCCTCGAATCCGCACAATGTATACCAACATCAACCTCTACACATCGATGGACAAAAGACCATCCTCTTGAGAATATTATTGGCAACTGAATCAACCATCGTTACAAGACAACGTCTTCACACGGATGGTGAACATTGCATTTATGCTCTCACCGTCTTCCAATCGAGCCTAAAACATTAAAGACGCAATGACAAAAGACAATGGATTGAATCCATGCGGGAAGAACTCAACCAATTCAAACGTCTTGAAGTATGGGAATGGTTGAAAGACCAACAGGGTCTACGTCATTGGTCTTAAATGGATTGGAAGAACAAATTGGATCTTTGAAGGGCGTAATCGAAAACAAGTCACGTCCGGTGGCTAAGGGTTATCGACGGGAGGAGGTATTGACTTTGAAGAATCATTTGCTCTGGTTGCTCGTCTTGAGGTTGTTCGGATATTTCTTGCGTTCGCGGCTCAAATGAATATGACGGTCTTTCAAATGGATGTCAAAAATGCATTTCTAAATGGACAACTGAAAGAAACGGTTTATGTCAGCCAACCAGAAGGATTCGTTGATCCCGAGTTCCCGAACCATGTCTACAAACTAAACAAAGCTCTGTATGGTCTCAAACAAGCTCCTCGGGCATGGTACGATAAGCTATCATCTTTCCTCATTGCCAATAATTTCGCCAAAGGTTCGGTCGACCCTACTCTTTTCATACAATATCACGGGGCACATATCTTAATTGTTTAAATTTACGTGGATGACACAATTTTTGGGTCTACACATAAAAAGTACTCAATCGCTTTTGCAAAACTAATGAAAAAAAATTTGGAAATGTCCATGATGGGTGATGTTAGGAATTAGAAATTCCAGGTATTAAAGAGTCGGTCACCTCAAGTATATGTAATCGTTAGAAAGCTCGTAGTCGTAGTTCTTTTTCGTTAAGTAGTAATTAGTTAAGTAACACCATGGAGGACGGACTGGTCTTTACCCACTGTATGCCTGATCCACATCCCGATGTGTGGCGATTTAAGTAAGACTATAAATACTCTCTACCTCCCAAGGTAGAGAGTTGGAGCTCATAATAATATCTTTCACTTTCTCTCACTAAGTTCCCTAAACCTCTAACTTTCTCTCTCTAGAATTCCATCTATATGCTACTTTGTGTTATGGTTTGATGTGTATGTAAAAAGTTATATCTTACAATTGGTATCAAGAGCCATGGTTGGATCATATCTTGCACATCTTTGGATTTTTAGTGGTTTTAGGTGGTTTTGAGTTTGAAAAGTTTAGTGGTTTTGCATCATTTGGTTGATTTCTTGTGTTAAAGTTTGAATTTTGTTAGTACTTTTATGTTTAGAATCATCACAAGTGTTTAGGTTTTCATTTGGTAAGCTTGAATCATCTTGGTTGGGTTGTTTTGGATTGAAAAGTGATGTTTATATGGTTTTCAAGCTAGCGACTTAGCTCACGGACTATTCTCTTCATAGCGACTTGCTTTACAAATTTGTAGCGAGTTACGACTTTTGACCTAGCGAGTTAGATCTAGCGAGTTAAAGTACAAGTAGTGGACTCTCCACTATGAGTAGCGACTTGGTGGTAGCGACTTGGTCCAGAGCGAGTTGCTCTTTAGCGACTTGTATCTTTAGCGACTTGAGTAGCAATTCTCGCCAAAATTTTGCTAGCGACTTGAGGCTTAGCGAGTTACTACTTAGCGACTTGCATTTGTCTAGCGACTTGGGACTCTAGCGACTTAGTGGTGTAGCGAATTAAGTGTTAGCGACTTAGTGCATTATCTTCTAGCGACTTAGTGCATTATCTTCAGCGACTTGAGTGATTGTTTACGATTTTCTCTTGATTTAGTAAAATCCCGTGAAAGAATCTATTTCCGCTTTAATCATAGAGTTATAAAATCTCGTATAATCTGTTAACATGTCTACCAACGCCCTACTATAATCTCCATCGCTGTCGAGGATGTTCAAGCAAATGGCTCGGATACTCGTCCACCCATGCTTGACAGAATCGACTACGATTCTTGGGCTCAACGAATCGATCAGTATTGCCTTGAAAGGAAAATGGTGTCAACATTCTCAAATCCATTGATGAAGGACCATATCGAGTTGAGACGACTAGAGACATACTTGATACTAATGAAGATGGTACTCCTGTTTACGGAATGGATGGACCTAAGATGTATGATGAGCTTGATGATAAGGATAAAAGAGATTTGATGCGATATCGTGGCTTCAAACATTGTTCTTCAAGGTCTTCCTAAAGACATCTACAAGTCGATCAATCATAACACCGATGCTAAAGGCGGTTGGGATAATGTTAAGATGCTTCTCTCGTGTTCGAATTAACTATAGAAGACAGAGAATCCCAACTCTATGACTAATTTGAGCACTTCAAGATGAAACCGGATGAGAATGTCTATGAGTACTATGTGAGATTTCATAAGTTAGTTAATGACATGAGGAACATCGAATGACTATGCCTAACATTCGCTTGAACTCAAAATTTGTGAACAACATGAATCCCGAATGGCACAAGTTTGTTACCTCTGAAGCTTACTAAAGGATTGAAGAATACAAACTATGAGCAACTCTATGCCTTCCTCCTTCGAATGAGAGACATGCTATGTTTGAAAAATTGATTCTCAATCGGTCAAAACCAACCCGGGAGAGACAAGCTCGCCTAATGATTCAACCGCCTTCTACTCAAACATCGGAATCACAACCAAAGCTTCACAAGTCATACCCTTGGGTAATGGTAATCACAAACTCATTCCCGATCCTATGTACAAACAAGGCGATGCCGATGCACACGTGGAAACTTCATTAATCAACTAGCTCTTCCGATTAGCCAAAACATGAATTCTCTCCACAAACCAACAACAACCTCGAATAAAGATCTAACCCACACAATCAAGCTACCGTTAAAGATGGAAGGATCGTGGTGCAACCAGCTCAGAAAGACAAGATGATCGGGGAAGAGGTGGTCTGGTAGAGGTTATGTGGGCAATCGAATCGAGGAAGGAATGGTAACCAAGGTCAAGCTAAGCCGATCAAATGCTATAACTGTGGTGGTGAGGACACATTGCAAGGAACTACACATCTCCAAAGCGTCCACGTAATCGCCGATTACTTCAGAGATAAGATGTCGCTTGCACAAGCTCGTGACAATGGGGTCGCTTTGAATGAAGAGGAATTGTTGTTTCTTCTTGAGGCAATGCCAAGACCTATGATGCGATGTGGATGAGCGACCTATTCGTGAGATAGGTCACAATCATCGAATGCCTTTCAAGTCACCGATCGTGATGCATACGACTGATGTGGATGATGGACCTACAGCACACACAATTTTTATGGCTAGCATTTCTCCAATGGTTTCTCCCAAGGTCTCCTGCTCACCACTAGTGGGCCATCCCATGACAAGCTCATCTCGAGGTATTAAAACTATACGATGATGTTGATGTGCAACAAATGCATGACAAAGTACAATCAATCGAAACTATTGAATCAAATATTGAAAATATGGGTAATATCGATATTGTCCCATATGATCAATATGTGAAACAAAGTGAAAGTGAAGTTGTACCAAGTGATGCATCTTCTGCATCAACAATGACTATGTTTTGATGAATACACCGCATGTGCTCGATGATTCGTAATTTCGAACTAAATGCCTATAAAGAACGTGTTGCTATTTATGAACAACGTGCTAAGTTTGAGTTGACCACTCATGAGCGGGAAATGGATGACCAAGTGAGTACAGTCATTAGAAAAGTAAGTTTAAAGAAGAAGTATTGAAACAAGAATTAAATTCCTTGCAAGAAAAACTTTCTAAAACAACTAAACAAAACAAGAACTTCAAGAAAATGTGAAAATGCTTAAGCAAGAATTTAATGCAAAGGAATCAAAACTCTTGAGAGATTTTTCTAATCGAAAACTTTGAAAACAAACTTGAAAACAAGTTGTACATACAAGGAAACACCATTCGATCGCTTCACATGGTCACGAAACATCGAGTCTTAAGCGATAAGCATAGCATTCCCTTGTTGAGGAACCAAATCCAGAGGTAATTAAAAGGCTAGAAATGCTCATAAGGTGCTTTATGATGGTAATGAAATCCTTAAGCCTAGGCGAAACCTAGTTGCGTTGAGTGCACCGAGGAAGATAAGAAATCTAATGAAATCACTAGGAAAAGATGAATAAGAAACAAAATGATCCCAAATGCAAAGAGAAAACATAATTATCACTCCTCATGATTACAAGAAGGAAAACCGGATTTCCTTGAACAAGTTTAAGCCTCGACATTGTTGACTCCCTAACAAGTCTTCGGAAAAGGATTTAGATAAGCGAAAGCGGAAAAATTGTTGAAACAAACTCTCCCTTTGGAAAATGCCTAGAGCGACTGTGTATCCTCCTAATACACCAATGCATCTTGTACCTAGAACAATTGCCACTAAAATCAAGACCTTAATTAGCCAATATGTTATATTTCAACTATTTGTTGATTTTGAGAAAACTTGCAAGAAAAGGATCACACCCACGGTATAACGGAAGGAGAAAGGGTTTTGAACAAATGAAAGAATGTTATTTAACGAGGTCATGCCCTTCTTTAAACTTCTAAAAGATCACTTTGAGAGTCTTAAAAGGGATAGAAACCGATATTAAGGGAATGGAAAAGGAATTTGATGCAATGGTTGTTGAAGTTAGTGACTATGAGCGTGCCTTTGAAATATAATGAGATTGAGAGAAAGAACTTGCATACATTAAATGAGAATCTTATTATCGAATGTGTTGCTCAAGATGTGTTTTTCACCGCTCAAATTGCTCTATTAATGCGTCCAAATTTCATGAACTATCTCGTGGCCTCGAAAGTCTCCCATGATCGTGTCATTGAGCTTGAAAAACTAATTCTAAACTAAATGAGAAAATTGAACCGGATGATCACGACAATTTGGTTAAACATTTTCTAAACTAGAAGTTGAGTATTTTAATTTACAACTAAAATATCAACATCTCAAAGAAAATGTCAAAACTTCAAATATCAAGACATCTTCGATGCTCCGAGTTTGATGCGCTTTTCAAATTAACAAACGAGATGAAAAATTCAAGCTCGGCAACACGATCGAAAAGTTGAAAGCCCAAATCTCTCAATTAAAGGGTCAAACAAACAATATGACAGCTCCCAAATGCCTCCTCCTTTAGATTCTCGAATTCTCAAACGTTTCATCTTCAAAACCTAGTAAATGCTTTACAAAAGGAAAACGAAAGTTTTCTAGAAGAAAATGAAAAGGTTAAACGTCATTTCAATGAGTTATTTGAATCAATTAAAGTCACTCGTAACAAAAATAACGAACAAATAGCTTCATTGCAAAAGGAAATTGAGAATCAAGAGTCGGTAAAAGGAAAATGCCAATGACCAATGGGGAGAATGTTGTATCAAAGGTTCACTCTTGTAATAAAAATGCTTTATCTGTGACATATGTCCTCCTCATCTAAGGAACAACAAACTTGCCATTCAAACATACTTCTCATCCCTTAAGGATTGCCTAGAATGTCTCGTGAGATTGTTGAAGAGGATAAGCTAGAGAAACCTCATGATAATGCAATTGGACATGCATGCTTATATGCCAAACGATCTCAAGAAATCTTAGAATGCTTGATCACAATATGCCCAAAGTCATTAGGTGAGAGAGTTAATCCTTTGATTCCATGCTCAATGCCTAACGCTAAGTATGATATGCATTCGATTCCCAATGTTTTGAATGTGAACCGTAGTGTGCCTTTAAGTAGTTCGATTCGGATCCATCAATGCTAAGAAAGAGAACTCAAGTGTGCCTTCTAGGAGTACAAATCACAAGACCTCTAGTTTTATGAAAGTGAACCTAAGTGCACCTGCATGTAGTTCGAGACCCATCACATCTAAACAGTGATGCAAAGAGTAGTTAAACCAACTAATGTTCCCATTCCCTCTACAGAGTAATCATGACATTAAAGGGAGCAGTCAAAGTCTCAAGACAATACAAGGAATGATAGGACCTCGCAAGCTAAGAATGTGCATTGGAAAAGAGTAGAAGAACAATCTAGGAACTTTAAGCTTGAATCGAATAAAACGAATCGTGTTGATTCTAGTATTAGCCATAGGCGCATCGTAATTAATTCAATTATGATACTATTTGCAAACCTTGTACCGATGTCCGCTTGAATTCGCTTTCTAATCATGAATGTGGTGTTAATGGTTTGCCTAATAATGTTAATTGTCCGCTTAATATTGTTAATGCTAAAATTCATGCAAAGAAGGCTAAAAGGCAAAACGAAAGAAAGTTAGAAAACGAAGTGGGAACCCACAGAAGAACATTCAGTAAATAGGCTTTTATTGGACACCGTTGGTCTTAAGACTAATCGGACAATGCCCACTAGAAAATGGATGCCACCGGTAGAAATATTCCCTTAAGAAGTGATCACACCGTGAATGTGGCTAATACGGACACTAGTACCGCATCTATTCACAACGATTCCATTTCCTCACTTTCGATATGAATGCTTCTATTTCGATGTGGGTGTTCCAAACATTGTTACTAACCAAATGGAACCCATTATTGCATGGGATCCCAATTATCCAGCTTATCCATTCTTGTTTGTGTTCAACCGCAGATCGCTCAAATCGCTCGTGGTACCGGACTCAGTCGCTCCAAGCATATGACCGGAGACCGTCACGCTCATGAACTTCGTGAGCAAATTCATCGGAATTAGATTTGGTAATGATCATTTCGGTGCTATTATGGGTTATGGAGATTATGTTGTTGGTAATAGTGTCATCTCTAGATATATGTAGACTTTTCACATACACATCAAACCATAACACAAAGTAGCATATAGATGGAATTCTAGAGAGAAAGTCAGTTAGAGGTTTAGGGAACTTAGTGAGAGAAAGTGAAAGATATTATTATGAGCTCCAACTCTACCTTGGAAGGTAGAGAGTATTTATAGTCTTACATAAATCGCCACACATCGGGATATTAGTGGATCGTGCATACAGGTTTAGGGAACTGGGTAAAGACCCGTCTTATAGTCCTCCACGGTGTTACTTAACTAAATACTACTTAACTTAAAAAGAACTACGACTACGAGCTTTCTAACGATTACATATACTTGAGGTGACCGACTTTTAATACCGGAATTTCTAATTCCTAACAATCTCCCTAAGGAGGTCACCTCAATCATGTACCAAAATTACATTGAATACAAATAGATATTACATTAAAAATTGATCTTGCATTCTTGATGTAGTCCTTGCTCCTAAGCTCGTAGTCATTGATTCATCACATTGCATGTTTGGTTACTCCAAGTGGAGGTCTTTACCGATCCACGTGATAATAATTTTGAGCCATCTTTTGAGATCATCACTATCAAAAATCTCGACACATCCTTTGTGGTGTTGGTATTATGTGATGTTGTGACTTTAGGACCGACATGCTCACATTCGGATCATGAAATCTTCTCATCGAGTAGCGAAGCTTTAGTTGAATCATGATATTGGCGCAGCAGTAGCGTAAGCATGGAGTGAAAATATCGAGTCATTGATGCACTAATCATGATTTCTTTTGAGATGAATGTGTTAAGTGAGCATGCGGCTATGGATTGACCGCTTCATTCGATCACCGCAAACGCCGGGTGTACCGCATACAACAGCTTAGCAATAAATCGCACGAAAGTGTCTTTGATCACTTTCGTTGAATTGAGGTACACGCCCACGGTTCCCCGCTGATCAAGACATGTACCGCCTGTGATCGTATAATTCAAGAATTTCCTTGATGTGGTTTCGCAATGCTCTAGTCGTTCTCAAACCGAACATCTCAAAGAAGACAACACGGAGTGAGTGAACCAAATAATTTTAAGTCCACCGATTGATGAAAAGAGATTTGAAAACAATCGTGTATTGCTCAATAGAAATTGTTTTTGCAATACAACGAAGGTTTTATTGAAAATCAATTATCAATCATAAAAATACCTTTTGAGTTGAAAATGAGTACACGGTCGATGTGCTAAAGAAAAGAGTTTTAAGCACAAAGACCGGTTTTTCAAAGGTATCCGTCAATCCATAACTCGAACCGTGATTGATTCAAGAGATTGAATCGCCCATTGTTTCTGCTCAGCTTGTCACATGGTTGATCTATATAATAGATCTCACATGCCACCTACCAGAGCTTGTTTGATGTTGGCTCCGTAAGGCTTTCCATCTTCATTGTGAATATGTAAACACATCACTCGGATGTTCCGCAATACCACAAGGATAATGCGAGGACTCAAGATATAATCTCTTTCCACATTGTGTGAAACAGAGTCTTCATTGAAAGTGTCCTAATGAGATTTATTGATGATCTCGTGGCTCTAGACTCAATTTGTGCATATTTGGATCCTATAACGGAGACTAGGGAGAGGGTCTCCTTCTTCAATATCAACCATCTCTAAGAGAAAGTCGATAGATAATGTCGGTTCCCGTGAGAATGAAACAAGTCCTTTAAGAGGAACTTGAGTGGTTTGGAAAGTTGAAGTGCAAGGCGCCACCGGGTCCATGACGCCTTGTCTTCAATACCGATGTTACCATCAAGAGTATATGAATTGAACCCGGTTTCGCCTAAGGTTGAATAAATGGAGGGCTATTTGTTTTCACCCTTTCTCATTCAATTCTTTTAATTCTTCAACCCTTCAAGCTTACCGAGACTTCATAGCTAGAACCTTGTTGGGTTTATTCCAAGATTAGCTCGCCTTAGTCCGCACTCTTCCCATATCTCATTTTTCTCCTTTTATCATCATACCTAAGGACTTCTACACTAACTAGTGGATTATCCTCGGTAGATCCCTCCGGCTCAAGCGGATCATGGGAACACATACCTAACCTTATCATCCTTATATCACCGCATATAAAGTAAAGTTGGTCGGTCTATTTGGTATTGTTCATCCGCCATTGGAACCAATTGAAAACCATTTGAAAATCAATTCGTATACTTGTGATATATTATCAAAGCATTTTGTACCGAATTGTTTTTGATATTTTTAGAACGAGAACTCCCCTCAACATGTGCATCAAGTATTTGAAAATGTTTTGCACACGGAGGCAAGAGAAAGAATTAACTTTTTGATTACCATTTTCTAAAGATATCAACATCACTTCCCACATCAAATCAAGTAGATATAGCATTTCCGGAAGGATGAGGTTTCCATAAATTTGCTCCCCTCAATATGTGCCTCGAGGTTTGAAAAGAGTTTTGCACATACTAGAGGAACCCGCACATTGGGATGAATGATCACGCTTCAAATCAAAGGTTTAAGATAGATGCTCCCTCAACATGTGCATTGAAAATTTGAAATCGTTTGTCACATGTGGGAAGGACAAGATGTACATTCTTATAAAACCATTTACCTAATTATCGCTTAAATCCAATTTAAATCACACATTCTCCCCGATCACAATTATCAAAACATTTGAGATTTGTGATCTCGTATAGATTTAAATTGATTTTGAAAGCTTTTAAGGAGAATTGTGACTTGATTGTGAAAGCGTTTGAACGATAAGGATCGGATTTTAAGACTTTAAACTCCATTGATAAAACATGCATGTATATCTTTTGAAAACAATTTAATGCCAAATAACTTTTAATTTAATTGAAATCATTCTCCCCTCAATCAATGACATAGGTTGTTGATTGAGAGATAGAGATTTTGACAAATAAGTCCCGATGATTATCAAAAATAGAGATCGAGTTATTTTTCAAAGCATTTAGTTTTCAAGAGATAAATGTTTATAGAATCGAGCATGGAATTTGAAAACATGATAAAACATGGCTCGTTTTTTCTTTTAAAACCGGTTATTGCCTCAAAATGACAATAAACCATTGTTTCTCTTTCTCCCAAAAATAATTTTTGATTTTTTTTTTTTTTTTTTTATATATATAAAAATTCGAACAACATCTAAAGTCCCGTGTCATTCTTTGAATGACAACATCAAGACCGTAGATATTATCGAATCAAGAGAAACATGACAAAATGACAATATTTTTTGAAGATTTTTCAATTTTTTCAAATTTTTATGGATTTTGAAAGTTTTATATTTTTCTATTTGATTTTGAAGGTTTTATAATTTTGTATTTTGTTTTTCGAATAAATATTTACAAGAGATAGATGAAGATAGACCTTTACTCCTCGCCTTCCTCCTCAAGACGCTTGAGTGTTTCGTTGAAGGCTTTTCAAGCCAAGACGTGGAAGAATAAACTCAAAACGCTCTCTTGGAAGAGCTTTGGTGAAGATGTCCGCTAACCGATATTCGACCTCACAAAATATAGTTCCACCACACCTTTTTCCACTTGTTCCCCGATGAAATGATGTCGAATGTCGATATGCTTTGCTCTTGAGTGTTGAACGTTGTTGCATGAGAGAGCAATAGCACTTTTATTATCACAAGATGAGGATTTTGTTGAATTCAAAGCCATAGTCGATAATCGAGATCTCATCCATAAGATTTGAGCACAACAAGATGACATGGCTATGTATTCACCTCTCAGAGGAAATAGAAGTACTCATTTGCTTCTTTGAAGACCACCACAAGCTTATCACCCAAAACCGAGCACCTCCGCACGTATTTCGACGTGTATCTTGACAACTCGCATGATCAAGATCGCATAGGCCGTTAGTGACATACCGGTGTCCTTCGGTACCAAAGTCCCATATTGATGGTTCCTTGAGATACCGAAGACCCGCTTAACCGCTTCAAGGTGCTTTTTAGTAGGCTTAGCTCGGTATCTAGCACACATGCAAACAAAAACAAGATGTCTCGGTCTACTAGCAAGTGAGGTACATCGTGATCCAATCATACTACGATATTTCGTTTGGTCAATCATGATCCCCGAGTGGTCCTCATCTAGTTTGGTTCGGTCAATCATGGGGTGTCAACAGGTCACTTGAATCAAATCCAAATTTCTTTAAAATCTCATTTGCATATTTAGATTGATTTATGAAAATGCCTCCGGACTTTGTGAAATTTGTAATCCCAAGAAAATGACATTTGTCCCATCATTGACATTTGAAATTTTGAACTCATTTCATTTGAAAACGATCACATTCCATTGGGTCCGCCGAGGCAAAAATAATATCATCAACATAAATTTGAACATGAATTAAATGTTTGCCCGACTTCCGGTGAACAATGTAGGATCAATCGCCCTTTGATGAATCCGGTTGATAGAAGAAACTTTGACAAGGTATCATACCATGCCCTTGGAGCTTGCTTTAAACCGTAAAGAGCCTTCTTCAAACGATAAACGTGAGTAGGATGCTCTTGATTCACAAATCCTTCAGTTGGTCGACGAGACGACTTCTTTAAGATCTCCGCTCGTAAATGCCGCCTTTACATCCATCCGATAGACTACCATGTTCTTACTAGCAAGATTAGCCGAAAAGATTCTCGATTGCCTCGATTCGAGCAACCGAGCAAAAGATTCTTCAAAGTCAATACCCTCCTCTTGACGGTATCCTTTAGCAACTAATCGAGCCTTGTTCTTCAACACATCACCATGCTCATCAAGTTTCACTTTGAAGATCCATTTTAGAGCAATAATCATAGCACAACTGGAGCGTACTAACTCCCATACATCAAGTCGATCAAACTCATGAATTTCTTCTTGCATGGCATTGAACCAAATTGCCTTCATTCATGGCGGTTTTAACATCTTTTGGTTCGATCTTAGAGAGTACGGAGTTGAAGAAGCACCATAAGGCATCGGTTGCAAGTTGTTTCCGTGTGGATACAAGACGAGAGGATTTCCAATGATGTTGTCTAATGGATGATCGTGAGTCCATTTTCTCGAGGTGTTCATGTGGCGTTGTTGAGGGACCAAGTAGCAGAGTCGATGTCTCCTCAAGAAGATGGTTCGATGATGATTCAGAGCAAATACATTTTCAAATGGAGCATCTTCGGGAGTAGCAAAGGGATTAACTTCATCATTGATACCGTATATAGTTCCATGATGTACCCTCAAGTTTGATGATTTGTTGATGAGACAGAGTGATCAAGCAGCAGCGCTTCTTGACTTAATGATATTGAGATTGAAGGATTGACGCATTCACGTGAATATGAGCAACCTCAAGTAGGAATTGTCACCATTAGCACTTGGCTCATAATGTTCATCAAACATGGGATCAAACAATTTCTTTAAATCATCTTCGATGGAGGTACATATGGAGTTTCCGGAGAAGAATTTGGTATAAGGGATGAACTAATGGGACTGTTTTGAAGTGCGGGTCCCGAATCGGAGTGTCCAGAGCCATAGGACCACCGCGATAGAAACTCTCTCGACTATCTTTATCAACCCATATGTAGACAATTTGAAGTGACCACCGATAAAGAAAACCCGATATACCAAACTTGAAATCAAGAAGAATTCCATGCATTTGCATCTTAAGCTCGCTTTTGTGAATTTTAACTTCAATCTCAAATAAGTGATAATTGATTAACTCAAGTAATCGCCTTGTGTCAAATGCCCAACACGTGAATAAACGTATAACCGGATGTACGTCGATCCACCGAATGAACCGAACAAATGATTTCTCGACATTAATGCATTCTTCCTAAAGGTATACATGTAGAGACCGATCCGAAGATTCACCACAAATGTCTTCGAGCGAATGAGGTAGTCATTTTCCTTAATGTTCATGTGGTTGATTTATAGCGTGCACAATGAGAGGAACAATAATCCGTAAAGATTTGGCAAAGGAATACCAAAGAGCGGATCATTATCCATGAACAACAATCCGTGAAGATTTGGCAAAGGAGTACCAAAGAGCGGATCATTATTCAATAGTGCAACTTACAATATCATGATAGTCATTATAAACGCCTTGTGAAATAACCGGAGATAAGGTTTCTTGAGAATTCCAAGAAGTACTTCTTAGATGGTGAACCAATTGAGTCAATAGAAACCGAGCATGAGCTTCGTGTCGGATGATCAACATTCGTCAAGGTTGAAAGTACTCATCAAACATATCTTTGAAAACAATGAATCCCAAACATTGATTCCCAATTATCCTTAGTAAGTGAAGCATTAGGCGTTGGAGGAGAGTCATCCAAAATCAAAACAATGAATCCCGCTTATCCTTAGTATATTCACTCTTCATCAAAAGAATATACACTCATCATCATCAAAAATTAAGTCGATAACCATTATTCAAACATCCATCATCATGTAGTATATTCACTTTTCCCCTCAAAATTGCATCCGAAGTTGCCATTTTGATTTAACAAGTGAATAAGAGTATACACCAATGAACGAGATCCACTTGATGACCGAATGAGCGTGGAAAACATGAAGCTTGTTGATGAAGAATGTAGATGAGTATGGCCATTCATGAGAGAATTTCTCTTTAGTCAAGATAAAGCGCACGTAAGAGCGTACACTTTTCTTTTCTTTGAAGAACGGGCCTCAAGTGTTATCTGCAGACACCATAATGATGAAGTACGAGGCCCGAATCGATGAAGTATGAGGCCCGAATCAGACGTCATTGTTAAGAGCCCAATCATATGTTTAGAGCCGCCAATCCAAATACCAAGGGACGATTTGTACGACCGCTTTGGACAATGACGAAGACAGAGAATTGGAAACATTGATCCCCACGTGTTGATGGGTTCCTTTTGGTTAGCACAAACAGCCTTTGAATCAAGAGAAACCCTAGATGCAATGGCATTATCCCTAGGAGTCGAACTAGTAGAGGCATCGACTTAGTCAAATGACATTTTGTGCTTAATGGGATTATTCTACCGCTGGCTTCCAAACCTTAACAGCACTATTCTCGGCATAGTGGATCTAGTTAAAGAGCAAGGTTTGCCATTCGTGAACATTCGACTGTTGGCTTCCACCGAAATCCTACATTGGTAAAAACCTTCCTCGTAGGTTTCGTGATTGCTTAACTGCTTTGCTTTCCAAACTTTCTTAACTGGGTATGATTCTTAGATCTCGTAAATAACACATCACATTTATCATGATTACCGTAAAATAAACATTTTTACATGTTTTGCGAGACAACATAAGGCCTCGAATTAATTTCAAGAAGCTTAGAGCTAATACTAGAACTAACACGATTCTTTTGTTCAAATCAAACTTCTTGTCCCTATGGTGTTCTTTTACTTCCTTATCATGATCACTTTTAGTTTGCGTAATCCTATCCTTCTTTGCATTGCTTCTAGGTTTTGACCCGCTAACTTTAGTGTCAATCTTAACATCCGTAGAAGTAACGATGGGAACATTACATGGCTTCACTACTTTCGCATTCCCGGTCTAGAAGTGCTGGATCCGAAATTCTAGGAGGCACATCAAAGGTTGCTTGCTTGAATTTCGACATGGAACAAGGCATATCAAGGGTCACATGCTTGGCTTTAGGCATAGAACAAGGCACAACTATTCTATCTCGCCTATTGTTAGATTTCGGACTTGTGACAATTACATACTCTAAGAGTTCCCGAGATCGTTTGGCATCCATGCAGCATAGGCTATAGTACTATCAAAAGGTTTTTCTAATCTTTCATCTTCAACAATCTCACGGAGACCCTTCAAACTTTCCTTAAGGTATGAGAGATATGCTTTATGTGCAAGTTCATTATTCCTAATGGGCGGAGGAATATATAACATATCGATAGCATATTTATCACAATCGAAACCTTAGGAACAGTAGTATTTGCAATTGGGATTGGCAACTTTCCTTTCACCTCACGCTCGATTCTCAATATCGTTAAGTAAAGAAGTTATCTTTTCAATTTGTTTATCATGATTAACTTTAAATGAATCACATAACTCTTTGTTTTGATCATTAACCTTGAAATTTCAAATTTAAAACAATCATTTTCCTTTGCAAGTTATCAATTATGTTTTGAAGTTGGAAATTCGAGAATCTAAAGGAGGAGGCATATGGGAACCAACACATCCTTCTTTTCACCTTTCGCCAGAAATTTGGGCTTTCAATCTTTTGATCGTGTGGCAATGAGCTCGAATTTGTTCATCACGCTTGCTAATTTCAAAACTCGCATCAAACTCGGAGCATCGAGGATGTCTTGATATTTGAGGTTTTAACATTTTCTTTGAGATGTTGATGTTTTAATTGCAAAGCAAGATGTTCAACTTCTAATTTAGAATAATGTTTGACCAAGTTATCATGATCATCCTGTTCTATTTTCTCATGCAATTTTGAATTTGTTGTTTCAAGCTCAATGACACGATCATGGGAGACTTTCGAGCAATGATAATTCATGAAATTGAGAAGCATTAATGGAACAATTTGTAGCAAAGAAAACACATCTTGAGCAATACATTCATAAATCGATTCTCATTCAATGTATGCAAGTTCTTCCTCTCAATCTCATTATATTTTAATTCTCTCATAATCACTAACCTCAACAATCATTGCATCAAATTCCTTTTCCATTTCTTTAATATCCGAATTCATTCCTTTTTAAGACTCTCAAAATGATCTTTTAGTTGTTTAAAGAAAGGCATGACCTCGCTTAAATAACATTCTTTAGTTTGCTCAAACCCTTTCTCCTTCAAGAATACCAATGGGTGTGATCCTTTTCTTGCAAGTTTTCTCAAAATCAACAAATAGTTGAAAGATAACATATTGACTAATTAAGGTCTTGCTTTTAGTGGCAATTGTTCTAGGAACAAGATGCATTGGTGTATTCGGAGGATACACAATGCTTCTAGGCATTTTCCTAAGGGAGGGTTCGTTACAACAAGATTCTCTCGCTTTTGCTTATCTAAATCCTTTTTCCGTAACACTTGTTCGTGGGGTTAATAGAGTCCGAGGCTTAAACTTGTTCAAGGAGATCCAATTTTCTTTAGTGTAATTATGGGGTTTAATCGTTATGTTATTCTTTTACACTCGTGATCTTCTAACTTCTTATTCATTTTCTCCCAGTGACTTCATCGATTTCTTATCTTCCTCAAGGCACTCAACGCAACTAGGTTTCGCCAGGCTTAAGGATTTCATTACCATCATAAAGCACCTTATGAGCATTTCTAGCCTTTTAATTACCTCCGGATTTGGTTCCTCAACAAGGGAATGCTATGCTTATCGCTAAGACTCGATGCTTAGTGATCATGTGAGCGCTTGAATGGTATTCCTTGTACATACAACTTATTTTCAAGCTTGTTTTTCAAAGTTTTCGATTGGAAAATCATTCAAAAGTTTTGATTCCTTAGCCTTGAATTCTTGCTTAAGCATTTTAACATTTTCTTGAAGTTCTTGTTTTGCTTAGCGCTTTAGAAAGTTTTTCTTGTAAGGAATGTAATTCTTGTTTCAATACTTCTTCTCTAAACTTACTTTTTCTAATTATTGTACTCACTTGGTCATCCATTTCCGCTCACGAGTGGTCAACTCAAATTTTGCACGTTGTTCATAAATAGCAACACGCCCTTTATAGGCATTTAGTTCGTAAATTACGGAATCATCGTGAGCACATGCAAGTATTCATCAAAGACATAGTCATTGTTGATCGCAGAAGATGCATCACTTGGTACAACTTCACTTTCACTTTGTTTCACGTATTGATCGTATGGGACAATATTGTTATTACCCATATTTTCAACATTTGATTCAATAGTTTCAGCTTGATTGTACTTTGTCATGCATCCGCTGCACATCAAGATCATCGTATAGTTTTAATACCTCCGAGATGAGTTTGTCCTTGGATGGGCCACTTGTGGTGAAGAAGAGACCTTGGGAGAAACCATTGGAGAAATGCTAGCCATGAAAATTGTGTGTGCAGAGGTCCATCATCTACATCGTAGTCGATGCATCACAACACGACTTGAAAGGCATTCGATGATTGTGACCTATCTCCGAATAGGTCGCTCATCCACATCTCGCATCATAGGTCTTGGCATTGCCTCAAGAAGAAACAACAATTCCTCTTCATCCAAAGCAAGACCATTGTCCCGAGCTTGTGCCAGAAACATCTTATCTCTCAAGTAATCAAGATTCTGGGACGCTTTGGAGATGTGCGCCTTGCAATGTGTCCTTCACCACCACAGCTTATAACATTTGATTGGCTTAGCTTGACCTTGGTTACCATTTCTTCCTCGATTCTCGTTGCCAACATAACCTCTCCCAGCTCCACCTCTTCCCCGATCATACTGTCTTTCCCGAATCGGTTGCACCACGATCCTTCCATCTTTAACAAAGGGCTTGATTGTGTGGGTTAGATGCGCTCGAGGTTGTTGTTGGTTTGTGGGAGAGAATTCATGTTTTGACTAATGAGAAGAGCTAGTTGATTAATGAAGTTACCCACGTGAGCATCAAAGATCGCCTTGTTTGAACATAGGATCGTGAATGAGTTTGTGATTACCATTACCCAAGGGTATGACTTGTGATGCTTTGGTTGTGATTCCGATGTTTGAGTAGAAAGTCGTTGAGTCATTAGACGAGCTTGTCTCTCCCCGGTTGGTTTTGAACCGATTGAGAATCAATTTTTCAAACATAGCATGTCTCTCATTCTCAAGGAGGAAGGCATAGAGTTGCTCATAGTTTGTATTCTTCAATCCTTTAGTGAGCTTCACAAACGTGACAAACTTGTGCCATTCGGGATTCATGTTGTTCACAAATTTTGAGTTCAAATGAATGTTAGGCATAGTCATTCGATGTTCCTCATGTCATTCACTAACTTATGAAATCTCACATAGTACTCATAGACACTCTCATCCGGTTTCATCTTGAAGTGCTCAAATTGGCCATAGAGTTGGGATTCTCTGCCTTCCATAGTTAATTCAACCCGAGAGAAGCATCTTAACATTATCCCAAACCGCCTTTGCTTCGTTGTTATGATTGATCGCCTTGTAGATGTCTTTAGGAAGACCTTGAAGAACAATGTTTGAAGCCCCGATATCCGCATCAAATCTCTTTTATCCTTATCATCAAGCTCATCATACATCTTAGGTCCGTCCATTCCGTAAACAGAGTACCATCTTCATTAGTATCAAGTATGTCTCTAGTCGCCTCAACTCGATATGGTCCTTCATCAATGGATTTGAGAATGTTGACACCATTTTCCTTTCCAAGGCAATACAATCTGATTCGCTGAGCCCAAGAATCGTAGTCGGCCTCTGTCAAGCATGGGTGGACGAGTATCCGAGCCACCGCTTGTACATCCTCGCAATGGGAGATGATAGTAGGGACGTTGGTAGACATGTTAATGATTATACGGATTTTATAACTCTATGATTAAACCGGGAAATAGATTCTTTCACGGGATTTTACTAAATCAAGAGAAAACCGTAAACAATCACTCAAGTCGCTAGAAGATAATGCACTAAGTCGCTAGAAGATAATGCACTAAGTCGCTAGAAGATAATGCACTAAGTCGCTAACACTTAATTCGCTAGACAACTAAGTCGCTAGAGTCCCAAGTCGCTAGACAAAAAGCAAGTCGCTAAGTAGTAACTCGCTAACCCTCAAGTCGCTAGCAAAATTTTGGCAAAGAATTGCCACACAAGTCGCTAGAGATACAAGTCGCTAAAGAGCAACTCGCATGCACCAAGTCGCTACCACTGTCGCTACTCGTAGTGGAGAGTCCACTACTTGTACTTTAACTCGCTAGATCTAACTCGCTAGGTCTAAAACTGTAACTCGCTACAATTTTGTAAAGCAAGTCGCTATGAAGAAAATAAACCGTGAGCTAAGTCGCTAGCAAGAAAAACCATATAAACATCACTTTTCAATCCAAAACAACCCAACCAAGATGATTCAAGCTAACCAAATGAAAACCTAAACACTTGTGATGATTCTAAACATAAAAGTACTAACAAAATTCAAACTTTAACACAAGAAATCAACCAAATGATGCAAAACCACTAAACTTTTTCAAACTCAAAACCACCTAAAACCACTAGAAATCCAAAGATGTGCAAGATATGATCTAACCATGGCTCTTGATACCAATTGTAGGATATAACTTTTCACATACACATCAAACCATAACACAAAGTGGCATATAGATGGAATTCTAGAGAGAAAGTTAGAGGTTTAGGGAACTTAGTGAGAGAAAGTGAAAGATATTATTATGAGCTCCAACTCTACCTTGGGAGGTAGAGAGTATTTATAGTCTTACATAAATCGCCACACATCGGGTCGTGGATCGTGCATACAGGGGGTAAGACCCGTCCGTCCTCCACGGTGTTACTTAACTAAATACTACTTAACTTAAAAGAACTACGACTACGAGCTTTCTAACGATTACATATACTTGAGGTGACCGACTTTTAATACCGGAATTTCTAATTCCTAACAAAATCCCTTTGCAACTCCTCGAAGATGCTCCATTTGAAAACATACTTGCTACTCCCGAATCATCATCGAACCATCTTCTTCGGAGACATCGACTCGCCTACCTCGGTTCCTCAACAACCGCCACATGAACACCTCGGAAAATGGACCCACGATCACCCCTTAGACAATATCATTAGAAATCCTCTCGTCTGTATCAACCCGAAACAACTCGCAACCGATGCCTTATGGTGCTTCTTCAACTCCGTACTATCTAAGATCGAACCAAAAGATGTTAAACCGCCATGAATGAAGATAGTCGGTTCAATGCCATGCAAGATGAAATTCATGAGTTTGATCGTCTTGATGTATGGGAGTTAGTACCGCTCCAGATCGTGCTATGATCATAGCTCTCAAATGGATCTTCAAAGTAAAACTTGATGAGCATGGTGATGTGTTGAAGAACAAGGCTCGATTAGTTGCTAAAGGATATCGTCAAGAGGAGGTATAGACTTTGAAGAATCTTTTGCTCCAGTTGCTCGAATCGAGGCAATTAGAATCTTTCGCTAATCGTCGCTAGTAAGAACATGATAGTATATCGATTGATGTAAAGACGGCATTTACGAACGGAGATCTTAAAGAAGTTTTCACGTCCACCAACTCAAGGATTTGTGAATCAAGAGCATCCTACTCACGCTTATCGTTTGAAGAAGGCTCTTTACGGTTTAAAGCAAGCTCCAAGGGCATGGTATGATACATCACAAAGTTTCTTCTATCAACCGGATTCATCAAAGGAGCGATTGATCCTACATTGTTCACCGTGAAGTCGTGCAAACATTTAATTCATGTTCAAATTTATGTTGATGATATTATTTTTGCCTCTGCGGACCCAATGGAATGTGATCGTTTTCAAATGAAATGAGTTCAAAATTTCAAATGTCAATGATGGGACAAATGTCATTTTTCTTGGGATTACAAATTTCACAAAGTCCCGGAGGCATTTTCATAAATCAATCTAAATATGCAATGAAATTTTAAAGAAATTTGGATTTGATTCAAGTGACCTGTTGACACCCCATGATTGACCAAACCAAACTAGATGAGGACCACTCGGGGATCATGATTGATCAAACGAAATATCGTAGTATGATTGGATTCGATGTATCTCACTTGCTAGTAGACCGGACATCTTGTTCATTGTTTGCATGTGTGCTAGATACCGTGCTAAGCCTACTAAAAGCACCTTGAAGCGATTAAACGGGTTTTTGGTATCTCCAAGGAACCATCAATATGGGTCTTTGCACCAAAGGACACCGGTATGTCACTAACGGCCTATGCGATGCCGATCATGCGGTTGTCAAGATACACGTCAAGCACGTCGGGAGGTGCTCGATTTTGGGTGATAAGCTTGTGAGCTGGTCTTCAAAGAAGCAAATGAGTACTTCTATTTCCTCTCAGAGGTGAATACATAGCCATGTCATCTTGTTGTGCTCAAATCTTATGGATGAGATCTCAATTATCGACTATGGCTTTGAATTCAACAAAATCCTCCGCATCGTGATAATAAAGTGCTATTGCTCTCTCATGCAACAACGTTCAACACTCAAGAGCAAAGCATATCGACATTCGACATCATTTCATCGGGAACAAGTTGAAAAGGTGTGGTGGAACTATATTTTGTGAGGTCCGAATATCGCTTAGCGACATCTTCACCAAAGCTCTTCCAAGAGAACGTTTTGAGTTTATTCTTCCACGTCTTGGCTTGAAAAGCCTTCAACCGAAACTCTCAAATGTCTTCGTGAGGAAGACGAGGAGTAAAGGTTTCCTTCATCTATCTCTTGTAAATATTTATTCGAAAAACAAAATACAAAATTATAAAACCTTCAAAATCCATAAAAATCGAAAAATTCAAAAATCTTCAAAAATATTGTCAATTTGTTATGCTTTTCTCGGTTCGACAATATCTACGGTCTTTGTCTTGTCATTCAAAGAATGACACGGGACTTTAGATGTTGTTCGAATTTTTTATATTAAAAAAAAAAAAAAAAATCAAAAAATATTTTTGGGAGAAAGAGAAACAATGGTTTATTGTCATTTTCGTGCAATAACCGGTTTTAAAAGAAAGAACGAGCCATGTTTTATCATGTTTTCAAAATTCCATGCTCGATTCTATAAACATTTATCTCTTGAAAACTAAATGCTTTGAAAAATAACTCGATCTCCATTTTGATAATCATCGGGACTTATTTGTCATAATCTCTATCTCTCAATCAACAACCTATGTCATTGATTGAGGGGAGAATGATTTCAATTAAATTAAAAAGTTATTTGGCATTAAATTGTTTTCAAAAGATATACATGCATGTTTTATCAATGGAGTTTAAAGTCTTAAAATCCGATCCTTATCGCTTAAAACACTTTCATAATCAAGTCACAATTCCCTTAAAGCTTTCAAAATCAATTTAAATCAATAAGAGATCACAAATCTCAAATGATTTGATAATTGTGATCGGGGGAGAATGTGTGATTTAAATTGGATTTAAACTGATAATTAGGTAAATGGTTTTATAAGGATGTACATGCTATCCTGCCCACATGTGACAAACGATTTCAAATTTTCCATGCACATGTTGAGGGGGAGCATCTATCTTAAACCTATGATTTGAAATGTGATGTGCAAGTTCCCTCTAGTATGTGCAAAAATCTCTTCAAACCCCGAGGCACATATTGAGGGGGAGCAAATTTATAGAAACCTCATCCTTACCGGAAATACTCTATCTACTTGACTTGATGTGGGAAGTGATGTTGATATCTTTTAGAAAATGGTAAGCAAAGAAGTTAATTCTTTCTCTTGCCTCCGTGTGCAAAACATTTTCAAATACTTGATGCACATGTTGAGGGGAGTTCTCGTTCTAAAATATCAAAAACAATTCAGTACAAAATGCTTTGATAATATATCACAAGTACCGAATTGACTTTCAAATGGTTTTCAATTGGTTCCAATGGCGATGAACAATACCAAATAGATGCACCAACTCTACTTTATGTACGGTGATATAAGGATGATAAGGTTAGGTATGTGTTCCCATGATCCGCCGAACCGGAGGGATCTACCAGGACAATCCACTAGTTAGTGTAGAAGTCCTTAGGTATGATGATAAAAGGAGAAAAATGAGATATGGGAAGAGTGCGGACTAAGACCGAGCTAGTATTGAATAAACCCAACAAGGTTCTAGCTATGAAGTCTCGGTAAGCAATCAAGGGTTGAAGAATTAAAAGAATTGAATGAGAAAAGGGTGAAACAAATAGCCCTCCATTTATTCAACCTTAGGCGTAAACCGGGTTCAATTGATATGCTACCGATGGTAACATCGGTATTGAAGACAAGACGTCATGGACCCAAAGGCGATCGCACTTCAACTTTCCAAACCACTCAAGTTCCTCTTAAAAGGACTTGTTTCATTCTCACGGGAACCGCATTATCTATCGACTTTCTCTTAGAGATGGTTGATATTGAAGAAGGAGACCCTCTCCCTAGTCTCCCACACAGATCCAAATATGCACAAATTGAGTCTAGAGCCACGAGATCATCAATAAATCTCATTAGGACACTTTCAATGAAGACTCTCTGCTTCACACAATGTGGAAAGAGAGATTATATCTTGAGTCCCACGCATTATCCTTGTGGTATTGCCGAACATCCGAGTGATGTGTATACATATTCACTATGAAGATGGAAAGCCTTCGAGCCAACATCAAACAAGCTCTGGTAGGTGGCATGTGAGATCTATTATATAGATCAAACATGTGACAACCGAACAGAAACAATGGGCGATTCAATCTCTTGAATCAATCACGGTTCGAGTTATGGATTGACGGATACCTTTGAAAACCGGTCTTTGTGCATAAAAACTCTTTTCTTTAGCACATCGACCGTGTATTCATTTTTCAAACCAAAGGTGCTTTTATGATTGATAATTGATTTTCAATAAAACCTTCGTTGTATTGCAAAACAATTTCTATTGAGCAATACGATTGTTTTCAAATCTCTTTTCATCAATCGATGGACTTAAAATTACCGGTTCACTCACTCCGTGTTGTCTTCTTTGAGACGTTCGGTTTGAGAACAGCTAGAACATTGCGAAACCCCGTCAAGGAAATTCTTGAATTATACCGATCACAGTGATTTGTATCGATCAACGGGAACCGTGGGCGTGTACCTCAATTCAACGAAGTGATCAAAGACACTTTCGTGCGATTTATTGCTAATGTTGTATGCGTACACCCGACGCTTGCGGTGATCGAAATGAAGCGGTCAATCCATAGCCGCATGCTCACTTAACACATTCATCTCAAAAGAAATCATGATTAGTGCATCAATGACTCTTATATTTTCACTCCATGCTTCGCTACGCCGCCAATATCATGATTCAACAAATGCTTCCGCTACTCGATGAGAAGATATCATGATCCGGAAGGTGAGCATGTCGGTCCTAAAGTCACAACATCACATAATACCAACACCACAAAGGATGTGTCGAGATTGTTGATAGTGATGATCTCAAAAGATGGCTCAAAATTATTATCACGTGGATCAAGAAAGACCTCCACTTGAAGTAACCAAACATGCATTGTGAAGAATCAATGACTACGAGCTTAGGAGCAAAGGACTACGTCAAGAATGCAAGATCAAGTGTTAATGTATTATCTAGTTGTATTCTATGTAATTTTGGTACATGATTGAGGTGACCTCCTTAGGGGAGATTGTTAGGAATTAGAAATTCCGTGTATTAAAGAGTCGGTCACCTCAAGTATATGTAATCGTTAGAAAGCTCATAGTCGTAGTTCTTTTTCGTTAAGTAGTAATTAGTTAAGTAACACCGTGGAGGACGGACGGGTCTTTACCCACCGTATGCCCGATCCACACCCGATGTGTGGCGATTTATGTAAGACTATAAATACTCTACCTTCCAAGGTAGAGTTGGAGCTCATAATAATATCTTTCACTTTCTCTCACTAAGTTCCCTAAACCTCTAACTTTCTCTCTAGAATTCCATCTATATGCTACTTTGTGTTATGGTTTGATGTGTATGTAAAAGTTATATCTTACAAGTGAACTTACGCTCTTTCTAGGACTACAAGTTCATCAATCACCCCGTGGTATTTTCTTGAGTCACCCAAATATGCCCTTGAATTGTTAAACAAATTTGGAATGAAAACCGTGACACTTATGCCACACCAATGACTCATACCAAGAAGCTAGACACCGATTTACATGGGAAATTAGTCGACCCGACAAAATACCAAGTATTATTGGGTCTCTCATGTATCTAACACCAGCGACTGACATTGTCTTTGCCGCTTATCTCGCCTCCGTTATCGGTCAAGACCAATCGAAACCCACCTCTCGAGGCTAAAAGAATCGTCCGATACATCAAGGAACCATTAACTTGGGGATCCGTATCCGAATGATTCGGTTTTGAACTAATCGCTTTTTCGATGCTTGATCACACAGGATGTTTAGATTCACGGAAAAGTACTTGTGAGCACTACAATTTCTTGGTGATAAACCGGTGTCATGGCAATCGAAGAAGCGAGGATTGTACATCACCGTCCTCAATCAAGCGTAATATGTAGCCATGTCGTCGCGTCGTGCTCAAGTCATCCGGATGAGAACACAACTCAAAGACTATGGTTACGTGTTTGATGAATCCCGATGTATCGACAATCGGAGTGCCATTGCGATCTCGTGCAACTCGCCTCAAAGACTCGAAATCTAAGCACATCGATCTTCGCTATCATTTCATCAAGGACCATGTGGAACAGGTACAATTGAATTATACTTAGGCATGCATACCAATTAGCGATCTACTCACCAAAGCCTTGCCTCCCACTAGGTTTAATGAGTTAGTCCACCGGATTGGTATGCGGTGTTTGACTCAAGAGGAATTGGATGAACTCTTAAAACAGTCTTAAAACCGCCTTAAAACCAACAAACACCAAAATCTATTTTGTAAATAATTTTCAAAACAAAATACAAAAATAGAAAATCGATAAAACAACAAAAATATTCTTCTATCTATAGTTCTTCAAGCATGGCAAGTACATTTCTTCCATCAACACTCAAATCTTTCAAAATTCAAGATTTTTCCGATCAAGTGTTGAGGGGACAAAATAAATTCTTAATCGTTTCAAAATAACCGTGTACTTGCATGTTACCTTATCCCGGTTGTTTCTTTAATAATGGTGGTCACATTTACGTTCATGACACCCTCGGACTAAAATTTATAACCTTTCATTATTTCTTAAGTCGAGGGGAGTGTCGTCAAGTTTCTTTCTTAAAATCTTCGCTTTGTAACCAAATGGAAGTTAAAAGGCTTTGGATGAAAATTGAAAAGGTGGAGGGACTAAAACCGTCAAAAGCTTAAAGTATTTTCTAATAAAACTCTCCACCTAACTTACACTTCACATTTATTGCACACACCAAACTAATCCTACACCTATAATTGAACCCGCTAATCCAAGTTTCGATCATCAATCAGAAGTGTTTATGTGTTTGGAACACGCTTTTAAACAAGTGTTTTGAATTTTATGCAAATCCAACGGCTAGAACATGTGATATGATGATCTTTATGTTCTACGCGTAAGCATAAGAACATAAGATCATCATGTGTGTGTTTTTTAATGATGTAATGGTGTTAAAATGTTTAAAACTATGTACTAAAACCATTTTCATCAATACAATCCACCCAGAAACATGAATTGATTGTTTTTCAAAATTAGGGTTCATGAGTCGTTTTGGGAATTTTCAAATGAGAATGTTTTTGGTGAAAAAGATTGTTGTAGGAGGTTGTTGTCAAGTTGAATTGATCATATCTAGGCCCAGATTTCACCCATAAAAACTAATGATTCATGAATTGGAATTTAGGGTTTATATTCATATGGTTTGGGTATTTTTGATCCATGGCATATTTGATGTTAAAACTTGGATAGGACAACTTTCTATACATCTAACACCTCCCAGAAAAACTTTGGTGCAAATCCTATGGCTAGATTTCATATCGTAATTCTTGAACTTTAGGGTTTTAGGCTACGCGTAACATATGTTCTACGCGTAAACTGTTTGATAAGTATTCATGCCTTGATCTGTTATAGAATGAATGTATGTGTTAAAATTGATGCTATGATGATTTTATTTCAGGCTTGCTACACGTAAAAATCAGAATCAAGGTTGTTAAACATCTACGCATAAGGATCACCTTACGCGTAGCATGTTATGCGTAAGAGAAATCTTACACGTAGCGTTTACACGTAAGGTTCTACATAAGGGACTAAGCGTATCTTATGAAGGATATGCGTAAACAGTGACCTCTATGCATAAGGTCTACTCTTACGAGTAAGCCTTACGCATAAGGTTTATATACGCCACGCGTAAGCTCCACGATAAGGTCCCTTTTTCCTCACGCTGTAATATTTCTTACGCGTAAGTTAGGATCCCACGCATAAGCTTGCGCTTACGCCGTATATTACTCCTGCTTACGCATAAGCTACCATTTCTACGCCTAAGCCTTGATTAAACCTTCATTATAAATTGTTACGAGTACAAACATGTAAATAAATAAATCATAAACGCCACGAAACCAATAATGTCACTAATAAACTTAAACGCTTAATATTTTGTGAAAAATAAGTGATAACATAAACTTTAAAACTTAAAGTTAACTAACTCACTGAAACTTATCACGACTTCATTAGACTATTGGACATACAAGTGATTTTGGGCTCATAACAATCATTGACACATCACATTCAATAATTAGACAATAAAACCATCCGTTGACTAACATAATGTCTTTCGGTATGTTGGTTCTTTTGGCTAAATGTATTTCGATCTAGACATGGACGCCGATGATTGTGGATGCACCAAATGTTCTCACCATTGCGATATCTTCCCAAATGGATATCCGATGAAGATTGTAAAGAATAACCTTCGTGTTGACTTTGAAACTCTCACCGCTCGTAGTCTTCTTGCTTGATTGTCAGGATATTCAAGAACCATCCATATCGAACATGCTCTCCCACTGCCACTGCTCCCTCGAGATCTACATTCAACAGCTTTTGGACTACAATGCAAAAGATCAAAGGACATAATGTCGTGACGGTGACGCCAATCACAAGCAACTCACCATCACTCCTACAGATTTAAGGTCATCCTCCTCATTCCCGACATCATACCAACCGAATACTCTGCGCACCTCATCAAGAGACTGCTCGCAATTTTTGATTGATATTGGGTATGACGAAGCTTCGTGGGTTATTAATAAGCATTCTCACGTGGATCTTAAAACATTCCTCACCTTGAGAACCTCTATATCATCATCACAAATTACATTTACGGTCGTGATAAGTGGCTATGAGCATCCCAAGCTCATGGAACTGCAAATCTTTTGGGCTTTGATCAACATGAAGCACATCGAAGTTGAAGCTCTAATATGGGATGACATGATGACATTCCTCAGAAATCTTGGCTCAAAGATTCTTTATATCAGATACACAAAACTGTTGATCCAAAGAGCTCTTGGACTCAATTCTGATATCCCCAAGAGACTCAATGACCCCGACAATCACGACATGTTGTCTGAACCTACACTAACTGTCAGATTCAAGGAATCAACAACAAAGAAACAAGGTGCTGTGTTGCCGGATCTCCTTCTCTCAAATGAACTCAAACAGTTCTACTCTTATAAAAGATATTTGGTAGCTGTGAAAGAGAACAAAGTTGGTTTTCTCGATGAAAAATCTTCTGGTACACCTACAAGGAGAACCGTAAGAGGAGTGCAGAAGTGTCAAAGCACCGAGAGTCGAGGAAGTTCTCCAAGAGGAATCCTCCACGAAAAGGACTTCTCCTTCTAAGGAAGCTATTCCCATTCCGTGCAAAGCCTCGAATCGCCAAGAAAGCTAGTGGACGAAAGCTCAAGATACACAATCGATCTAAGAGATCTTCTACTCAAATCGCAACCGATACTAATCCTTCAAGATCAAACCTCCCATCCTATAGTCGAACACGGCAAAGGGAAGACTCCGGTTATTGAGCACAAGATGAAAGCTCGATGAAGAGCCTCAAGATACGGATTACGGGAGGAAGTTCAAATTGTTAGACTCCAACACGCCAGAAAGAGTTTGCAAAGGATCAAATGGGTGGCCCCGAGGGTCAAGTGGTGATGTTCAATCCATACCAATTCTGATCCGGTTAATCAACCCGATAAAGAACCGTGCCACCACTCTTGAGCAACAACAAAAGCGCGTGGAAGATTCTATTGATTATGAATTTGAGGAACCGAAACGGAAAAGACCGAGAAAACAATCTGCGATGATACAAAGATTGATGAAACGGACGATTATGATCGTCTTCTTTAGACAGTCCCGTCTGCTCCAAGGAGAAAACTTCGAACCACCAAAGGACCCGAGTCTCCCCACATCTCATCATCATCGATTCATCCTCTCACTCTTCACCACCACCATCAAAAGGATCAACCAAATCAACATCCAAATCGTTGAAGAAGCCAACGGATCTTGGATCTTTCAAGCTAAGACACGAATCGTTAAAGTCATCAAACAGTCGAAAGAAAGACGTGCTCTACAAGAAGATGAATTTCTTTGTCGATCGACATGATATCTTCATGATGAGAATGACAAGATGCAAGTTGAAAGGAATACGTCCGAAGTTCATGAAACGTGATTTTCAAGGGAAATGAACGAGATGATCAAAGGTTACACTCATAAGTACCTTCTTGACATCGCTCTCGGAGTTACTAAGGAGTCGCTCACCAAACAACTCTACCGTAATCTCTTACACCGCCAAACAGACTATGAAATTAACTCCAATGCATGTGAACATCAATCCAGTTGATCTCATAATCTTCTCATATGTTGAATTGGTTAACCGGTGGTAGCTCAAATGTAGAAACGGTTCGCAACATTTGCCTCCTACGAAGGTAAATTGTTTGAAGCATTGTTTGGAATACCAACTAAAATCAAGATGCGAGAGAAAAACCGAAGGCCTAAGCGCCCAAGCGTCGATGAAGATAAGGATCGGGATAAGAATGAAGAGCCTAAACACCAAGAAGTATGGTGAATCATCTTCTATGCAACCTCCACCCCAACGAACTCCACTCAACAAAGGTCTCCTCCTCGCTCTTCTCTTGAAAAACCTCAGATTCTTTTGAGTTACCACCCTGCACTCGAAAACCGGTGATCACTTTGAGTATACTGGTGGTGATGATGAGGAATTCCATGAGTCCCAACAACAACCCGCCTCTCCCGACAAAGTTAAGAAACCAGAATCCTCATCCAAGCCTAAGAAAAAGAAGAAGAAGCCACCAAAGGCTGACATCGTATCATGGCTAGATGAAGATGACACTGATGAATACGACTGGTTTTCTACACTTGTTAATTCTACTCCCTACCCACCTAAAGGTCAAGATCTGGAAGACGGTAGTACATTGGAGCATGCAAAGATGCTGCAAGAAAAATTCCGAGTAAAGAAGATGACAAAATCGGAGTTGAAACGAATCAAGAATGAAGCTTTTCAACTGCTAAAAGACAACTCCGAAAGTTCCATCGACGTTGAGTATCACCTTGAAAACATTGCTCGAGCCATGTCCAACAACATTGATTGGCTCAACCCTGAAGCAAACATCGACTTTACCGTAAGAGATGATGCTCCTTACTACACCGATTGGTCTAATACCAACAATTGGCCAACCAGATCAGCCTAAGATTCCATTTCGCTACTTCTTCAACAACGACTTGGAATTTCTTCTACACGGTGGTGATGGTTCAAGGAAATACGCTACATCACTTACGATTCCTTTCCCGGAAGCCATATACTCAAACTGCATAGCCATCGAAGAAAAGGATACTCACTTGTTTTCTAACAGGGTGGAACAGTATGACGTCGATGCATTGTACGGGATTCACCATTGGCCAGAACGCCGACGAATCTACTACAAGAGCTGCCAGGTTCGCAAGTCTAAAGATGTAGTGTATAGTACTAAAGGGATCGTTCCCATTAAACATGTTGATCTTTCGTCTAAATGGGACTACACTTTCCTAAAGAATATCGTGGTCAAACGGCAAGACGAAAGGGATTATGCATTCTGTGAAGCGGACTTTGAGAATTTGTCTCTCAACGACATTGAAGATATGTATCTTGAAAAAGTACAGGGATGCATGAGACAATTCTCAACTGAAGTACAACGTGAATTCATCAAGTCCTTGCTTATCTTCATCCGAAGCATAGTAATCAAAGAACGTGTAGAAGATCCACAACTAGCCGTTGAGTCATATCAGACCCGTGTCAACTTCACCAAACCTCAACTTGAACTTCCCAACATCAACCAGCTTCCACAATACACACTCGTCAGCAAACCATTCGGCATCGTTTATCGCAGTGAACTTCAACGAAACTGCTTGATGGCGTGTAGAGATCTTCACAAGTTTGGGGATCACACATTGAAGAAGGTTAGGGGCGGATTGGCTTATAGGTTGAAGGATATACGTGAAGACATTGGGAACCCAAAGCGATGGAACTCTCAGGACAGAAGGGATGTGAGGAGGATCATCACTATGATTGATGAAAGGTTGTATCGGCGGGACCAGTTCAGAACATTAGAGAGCTTTGTAGGTGGTTGATAAGGTTTTAAAAGGTACCTTTTTTAGGGGTCTTTTAAGCCCTTATTTGATCACTTTTGTATCCGTTATTGCTTAATATCGCTTTTCACTTTTAGGTCTCTTGAAGGCAAAATGTTGGAATGGCACTTATTTGGACGAAAAGGCGCGAATATACGAAGAAAATGGCCAAAGTCGAATTGAGACACTCAAAGTCTGAAAACATAAGGTGACGGCCTCACGGCTTATACGCGACGCCGTCAAGGATTTTGTGACGACGAAGCCAAAACTCCTATTTTCAAGTGACGACGTCAAGTTATAAAAGAGTAGGCCGTCGCAACTCGCACGACCTAGATGCAATCCAGACGGCGCCGAAGTCAAGAGGACGGCGTCACAAGCATAAGGTGACGCCGTCGCAAGTCTAACGTGGCCAAGACGAAACCCTAATGATTTACGACACGGCGGCGTCCACAAAACAAAAGGTGACGCCGCAGATGTAATCTTATATATGGAATCCGAATTTTCAAGATTTATGGGTAGTCTTTTGGAGTAAAACCTAAACCGAACCAAGGTCAGTCTTGTACAAGATTTTAGGGTCCCAAACCCTATCTTACACCAAGATAAGTGTTTTACTTCATTAATACAATTATGTCTTTGATTATTTGTGTGTATGCTTGCATGTTCTCCATGTCCGCTAATTTACTTGTGTGTTTGCTTAGGAATATGAAACTTAATTATTGAATATTGATTGGTTGTCTCTTATCTTAGTTGATTAATGATCTAGTAATGCGATAGGTCATTCGTTGTGTACTTAATGCTTGATTAAATCTTTGTGAACCTTAGAATATAACTCATTGAGTAGTTGTAAGCTAAACCATCCAAAGAGTGCCTTAGAGTAAGAGTTTATTATCCCTAGTGGGTTTTGTAGACGAGACCCTTTGGTAAGTTCAAAGAGTTAGGGAGAAACGAATACCCTACAACCTTAGACACACAACGCAACTAAGAATAAGGACGTGACAATTCAACCACCAATAGGAGATAATTAAGGAGTAGTAAAACCTAAGTAAACACATCTTTAAACTATCATACGAGCACACAATAATTAGACATAGACTACATACACCTTAGATTAGATAATTAGATAAGTAGAGTAATCGGTAGCAATACCAAACCCCCCAAATCTAAACCCCGAGATTCGTACCTTTCCTTTCCTTAAAAAATTATAAAAAGATACAAAAATAATCTTCCTCAACCCCAACCTTAGCGTAGTAACTTCTCACTAGCATTCCTATTCCCCTAGAGAACGATATCAATACCCGTGGCTTACCCTAATACTACACTACAACGATTAGGTTCACTGCCTAGGGTGTTGAGAAACTTGCTCGGCGAAAAGGAAGTTCCTTTGACCCCGAACGACGCGTGTAGGGTTATCAAGTTTTGGCGCCACGCCGGAATAGAATAGCTAGTTAGTAGTCCACCTGCTTAGGTTTCTTTACTTGATTCCTATCAAGTAAATTTTTCTTATTTTTATCTTTCTTAGTCTATCCCCCTTCTTCGTGACCTTTGTTCGTAATCCCATCACTTTTCATCATGGAAGGTGATAACCAACCACCACTCATCAACCCAGCACCAAATGACCCGCCAAGAGCCCGTACTCTTGGTGAATACTCGAGACCAAGCCACTTAGGCTATAGGAACACCATTGAGCTTCCCGACCAAGCCCAAACTACGGCCCTGCAATCCGACACCATCCGGTTGGTGCAAAATAGATGTGCATTCCATGGACTTCGTTCCAAAGATCCGAATCAGCATCTTAGGGATTTCCTTAAAATTGTCGATTCCATCGACCTTGATGCTACTACTCGGGAGACCACGCGCCTGCGTCTCTTCCAATTCTCTCACGGGACCAAGCTAGTAATTGGCTTGAGCGACTTCCCGGCTCCATCTCAAGTTGGGATGATCTTACCTCGCTTCCTTGCTCAATTTTTCCCACCGGGAGAACCACTAAGCTTAGGAATGACATCTTAATGTTCCAACAACGTCGTGGTGAATCTCTCTGAAGCATGGACTCGATTCAAGGACTTACTTCATAAAGTTCCTCATCACGGCATTGATCTTTGGCTCCAAGTCCAAATCTTTTATGATCATGTCAACTTCCCCACCAAGCGATCCATTGACCAAGCGGCGGTGGAAAACTTAGTGATCTCACCGCGAAGAATCATGGGGTATAATAGAGGACCTTGCCCTCTATGACAACGAAAGTTGGGATGACCCCATGAGTCGCCCAAAACTGTAAGGAAATCTCCTTGCCTCCCATTGACTCACAACCTTCCGACCGTAGGATGACCGAACTTGAAGATCAAGTTAAATTCCTAATGAGTTCCTACGAAAATCCTAAGTCCTCACGTCAAGTGAATAAAATCACTCTACCTTGTGAGTTATGTAGTGGTCCCCATTATAATCGTGATTGCACAAGACTCCCCGAACAAGCTTTTGCGGACTACGCCTCCATGCGTACCGACGGAGCAGGAGAGAAGTGGTACACTTTCAAGCCCGAATAAAACAACTTAGGAAACTCTTACAACCCCTCATGGAGAAATCACCATAACCTTAAGTGGAACCAAAACTCAAGCACACCCCAAAGCTTATCTAGTCCACCTAATAGGTTCAACTCTCTAAACACCGGGAACCCCACTATTCTTGAGGCAATTGCATCTAGATTCCTATCATCTCAAGAGACTCGATTGACTAAGCTTGAAGCCGATTTTAAGCAAAGACAAAGAAACAAGCTTGATGCCCTCTTAAAAGCCTTCAATGAACGGGAAGTTGGAGCACTCCCAAGTGATACTATAAAGAACCCAAAAGTGAATTCGATTTCGTCGACTTCATGTTCTTGTTCACCATGGGAGAATGCACATCCATGCCCCTCACACCCAACGGTTCACTCGGTAAATGCTATCAAAAAGGGTTCCAAGCCATCCAAAATGAGGTACCAAGGCCTGCACCATTGGTAGAACCTACTCTTGAGAAACCCACAACCAAGAATCCAAACCTAGTTTAGAGGAAGAGTACAAGGAACTCCATCAATAAAACCGATTCTTGAGGTCTTAGCTCATGCACCTTATTATAATGCTTTAAAAGAAAAATATGAGTTAGAACTTAAGCTTGGAAAACATGGGTCCGCTTTTGTGCGAAATAATTTACCTAAGAAGTTAGACGATCCCGGCTATTTACTCTTCCGTGTAGGCTTGGAACTTCCAAACCTCTCGACGCCTAGCCGACTTAGGGTCATGCATCAATCTTGTTCCGTTGTCCCTCCATAGAAGCCTTAACTTAGGTAAAATAGAACCAACGAAACCATCTTAGGTCTAGCGGACGGTAGTGTTGCACGTCTGGTAGGAATAATAAAAGACATGGTAGTACACGTGGAGAGTTGACTCTTTTGGCCGACTTTCATGTGCTAGACATGAATAAGGACCCGACATGCCCATTACTAGTAGGAAGAGGATTTTAGCTACCGCTAGTGCCATCATCGATTGTAAGATGTCCAAGATAGTGGTAGGAGAGGGAGTGCTAGGTCAATTTACAATGTCAAAAGCATACGTACTACAAAGAAGAGGAAATACCACATGAGATTAGGTTGGATAGAGAGCCTTCTAGATATGGACCTTGGATAGATAAGAACCTCATAGGCCCCCAAAGACCTTTTTACCTAGATGAAGCCTTCACTAGTAAAGCAACTTTCCAAGAAAAAGAAATGGCTAGGGACATGGAAGTGAACCTGTTCGAGGACACCTTAGTATTTAGGAAGATGACCGAGTTCCTAGGAAGCTTGCCCGTCAACCTTGTCATGAATAAGTGGAAAGTTGAGAAATCTAAACACAAATGGGATTGGGATAGACCGCCTAGTGACGGTGATGGAGAGTGGCACATTAGGATAACAATCTATGATCCCGATGGAGAAAGTTTGAAAAGGCATATCTAACCGAACGTACTACTAGGAACTTGAATGATAAGTTTGATCCTTATGACATTGTTGAGGATAGGCTTACTTATATCAAGACGTAGGAGCACGACTCACGAGTCTAGCTACAAGACTCTTAAATAAAGAAAAGCGCTTCGTGGGAGGCAACCCATGCTTAATTGTTTGCTTGTTAGTGTCATATGTCTTTTATTGATTGTTTATTCTCATGTTTAAATTTGTAAAATGCTTTATTTTGTTTTTAACCTTGTCTTAATTGCATATAAAGGTATTTTACATAAGGGATAAGTGTAGGAGGATTACACACGCTTTCAAAAGAAACGTAAACATGAGAATAACAATTAACTAAAAGATATATATGTGTGTTTGTTCGAGTCAAATGTTTGTATCGAGTCATAATGCTTGTTTTGCGTAAATTTTTCCGATTCTAAAGATGTAAATTTTCCGAATTTTTCCGAAAATCGCAGACCGCTTTTGTCGATAACCGACGGCGTCAGATCGCAACTGACGGCGCCGTGAAGGAGTAAAACAACAGATTACTTTTTTCTCGTTTTCTGAGCTACTCATAAAATTTTGGAATTTTCCAGGTCTTAATTTTCCAGAAATTCTGTAAACATCCATTCCACAAGCATTATATCCTAGTTTAAATCGAGTCTTATATATATTATTACCGCCGATTTTACGCGAAGGTTTCATTTGTTTTCTTCAAGTGTGCAGGTTTAATTTATCAAGAAGAAGTTACATAAGATTGGAAGGAGCTTTTCACGCATAAATTCTTCTTGGAAAGGATTTAACCACTACTTCACACACGGATCCTACCGAGCTAATCAGGGGAGTACTAGTTTCTTTCGTTTTTAATTACCTTCCATTATCATAACTTTGATATTTTCGGGGAACATTGGGGACAATGTTCAGTTTAAGTGTAGGGAGGGAAAATAAAACGGGAACTTTGAAACTATGCTTATCCTTGAATATTTGCTTTGTCCAATTGTATTTGTGTAATAAACCATGAGAATATGTCGGTTAGGGTAATTTTGGCACCAAATTTAAAAATTTTCATGACATATAGGAGTGGGCCATTGGTTTTAACAAAAGCGTCTCACGGATAGGAAGTTGCATGACTAGCACAAAACCCTTTACCACCTAAATTCCACCCAAAATGTGAGGATCGCCTTAGATTAGTAGGAATTAAAGCATTCATCTTTAATGCTTAGAGTGTGAACCGTAGTATAATAGATTCTAGAACTTGTTTTGTGATGCATTCCGAGATCGCTAGTAAGACTACACTTGTGTAGTTAGGAATAACTAAATGATAAGAGGCATTAGGATAAACCTTGTTTGATACTGTAATATAATTACTTCTTCCACCTCGGTTGAGTAATTCCCTCACGCCTTTGCGTTGTACTCATTTTAGTACACGATACCCCTAGTTAACCCCTCCGAGCCTATCCTTTCGCGGTTCTCCCGATTTTTCGGTTTTCCGAATATCAATGAAGAGCATTGTTTACACCCCACCCCAAATATACACCCAAATCGCCTTAGCCTACCCTCGTATGCACTCACTTTTAGTGCATTTTGTTATCACCCTAAACCCTTAGTTCAATTATCGGTTGCTTGCATGAGTTGCTAAGTCGAGTCATATCCTTTGTATACGCTTTGGGACGATTGGGATTCATGGGAAAAGTTAAAGTTTATGAAATGACGGGAAGGGAACGTTAAATTCAAATTCCCTTTGTTTGCGTAATAATGTACCCCAAGTGTTTTGATCTTTTCAATTCGGTCAAATTAGTGTTAGAGTAATAAAACTCAAGTGTAGGGATGTGCCTATAAATCCCTATCATTTTGATGTTACCGTAGAGGATGGTAGAGTAAAAGTGTATGATTAAAAAAAATCGAAAAAAAGAGAAAAAAAAGAGAAAAAGAGAAAAGAAAAAAAATAGAGTGAAAAAAAAAAAAAAACGGGCTACCATCCTACATCTATCCTTTAAATTTATGTTTGTTTATTTCAGTTAGCTAGATTGTAGAGTGTCCAGTCTTGGCATAACAACGCCATTCTTCGTATGCTTGTAACAATAAGATTTTTGACTTACCACCACTAAATAGCCTATCCCACCAAACCCTTTGTTTCCCTACTGTAAGCCTAACGTTATAACCCTTTAAAGACCTCTTTGATAGTCTTTCCTAGGTACTTACGCCAAAGCGATGGAGGTTTGATCTATTCTTGTAAGATATAACTTTTCACATACACATCAAACCATAACACAAAGTAGCATATAGATGGAATTATAGAGAGAGAAAGTTAGAGGTTTAGGGAACTTAGTGAGAGAAAGTGAAAGATATTATTATGAGCTCCAACTCTCTACCTTGGGAGGTAGAGAGTATTTATAGTCTTACATAAACGCCACACTTTAGGTCGTGGATCGTGCATACAGATGGGTAAAGACCCGTCCGTCCTCCACGGTGTTACTTAACTAAATACTACTAAACTTAAATGAACTATGACTACGAGCTTTCTAACGATTACATATACCGAGGTGACCGACTCTTTAATACCGGAATTTCTAATTCCTAACAATCTCCCTAAGGAGGTCACCTCAATTATGTACCAAAATTACATTGAATACAAATAGATATAACATTTAACAATTGATCTTGCATTCTTGATGTAGTCCTTTGCTCCTAAGCTCGTAGTCATTGATTCTTCACAATGCATGTTTGGTTATTCCAAGTGGAGGTCTTTACCGATCCACGTGATGATAAGTTTGAGCCATCTTTGGAGATCATCACCATCAACAATCTCGATACATCCTTTGTGGTGTTGGTATTTTGTGATGTTGTGACTTTGGAACCGACATGCTCACATTCGGATCATGATATCTTCTCATCGAGTAGCGGAAGCTTTAGTTGATTCATGATATTGGCGCAGCGTAGCGTAAGCATGGAGTGAAAATATCGAGTCATTGATGCACTAATCATGATTTCTTTTGAGATGAATGTGTTAAGTGAGCATGCGGCCGTGGATTGACCGCTTCATTCGATCACCGCAAACGTCGGGCGCATCCGCATACAACAATTAGCAACAAATCGCACGAAAGTGTCTTTGATCACTTTCGTTGAATTGAGGTACACGCCCACGATTCCTCGCTGATCAAGACAAGTATCGCTCGTGATCGTAGGGATTCCTAAGAATCTCCTTGACAGGGTTTCGCAATGTTCTAGCTGTTCTCAAACCGAACATCTTAAAGAAGACAACACGGAGTGAGTGAACCAATAATTTTTAAGTCCACCGATTGATGAAAAGAGATTTGAAAACAATCGTGTATTGCTCAATAGAAATTGTTTTGCAATACATCAAGGTTTTATTGAAAATCAATTATCAATCATAAAATACCTTTTGGTTTGAAAATGAGTACACAATGTGCTAAAGAAAAGAGTTTTAAGCACAAAGACAGTTTTTCAAAGGCATCCGTCAATCCATAACTCGAACTAGGATTGATTCAAGAGATTGAATCGCCCATTGTTTCTCTCGGTTGTCACATGGTTGATCTATATAATAGATCTCACATGCCACCTACCAGAGCTTGTTTGATGTTGGCTCCGAAGGCTTTCCATCTTCATTGTGAATATGTAAACACATCACTCGGATGTTCGGAAATACCACAAGGATAATGCGTGGGACTCTAGATATAATCTCTTTCCACATTGGGTGAAACAGAGTCTCTTCATTGAAAGTGTCCTAATGAGATTTATTGATGATCTCGTGGCTCTAGACTCAATTTGTGCATATTTGGATCCTATAACGGAGACTAGGAGAGGGTCTCCTTCTTCAATATCAACCATCTCTAAGAGAAAGTCGATAGATAATGTTGGTTCCCGTGAGAATGAAACAAGCCCTTTTAAGAGGAACTTGAGTGGTTTGGAAAGTTGAAGTGCAAGGCGTCACCGGGTCCATGACGCCTTGTCTTCAATACCGATGTTACCATCGAGTATATGAATTGAACCCGGTTTCGCCTAAGGTTGACTAAATGGAGGGCTATTTGTTTTCACCCTTTCTCATTCAATTCTTTTAATTCTTCAACCCTTCAAGGCTTACCGAGACTTCATAGCTAGAACCTTGTTGGGTTTATTCCAAGATTAGCTCGCCTTAGTCCGCACTCTTCCCTTATCTCATTTTTTCTCCTTTATCATCATACCTAAGGACTTCTACACTAACTAGTGGATTGTCCTCGGTAGATCCCTCCGTTCGGCGGATCATGGGAACCAATACCTAACCTTATCATCCTTGTATCACCGTACATAAAGTAAAGTTGGTAGGTCAATTTGGTATTGTTCATCCGCCATTGGATCCAATTGAAAACCATTTGAAAATCAATTCGTATACTTGTGATATATTATCAAAGCTTTTGTACCGAATTGTTTTTGATATTTTAGAACGAGAACTCCCCTCAACATGTGCATCAAGTATTTGAAAATGTTTTGCACACGGAGGCAAGAGAAAGAATTAACTTCTTTTGATTACCATTTTCTAAAGATATCAACATCACTTCCTCAACGGATCAAGTGGGTATAGCATTTCGGGAAGGATGAGGTTTCCATGAATTTGCTCCCCTCAATATGTGCCTCGAGGTTTGAAAAGAGTTTTGCACATACTAGAGGAACCCGCACATTAGGATGAATGATCACGCTTCAAATCAAAGGTTTAAGATAGATGCTCCCCTCAACATGTGCATTGAAAATTTGAAATCGTTTGTCACATGTGGGAAGGACAAAGATGTACATTCATGTGAAACCATTTACCTTAATATCGCTTTAAATCCAATTTAAATCACACATTCTCCCCGATCACAATTATCAAAACATTTGAGATTTGTGATCTCTTATAGATTTAAATTGATTTTGAAAGCTTTTAAGGAGAATTGTGACTTGATTGTGAAAGCGTTTGAACCGATAAGGATCGGATTTTAAGACTTTAAACTCCATTGTTAAAACATGCATTTATATTTTTGAAACACAATTTTAATGCCAAATAACTTTTTAATTTAATTGAAATCATTCTCCCCTCAATCAATGACATAGGTTGTTGATTGAGATAGAGATTTTGACAAATAAGTCCCGATGATTATCAAAAATAGAGATTGAGTTATTTTTCAAAGCATTTAGTTTTCAGCAGATAAAAGTTTATAGAATCGAGCATGGAATTTTGAAAGCATGATAAAACATGGCTCGTTCTTTCTTTTAAAACCGGTTATCGCACGAAATGACAATAAACCATTTTTTCTCTTTCTTCCAAATTTTTTTTTTAAAGAATTGAACAACATCTAAAGTCCCGTGTCATTCTTTGAATGACAAAGACAAAGACCGTAGATATTATCGAACCAAGAAAACCATGACAAATTGACAATATTTTTGAAGATTTTTCAATTTTTCGATTTTTATGGATTTTGAAAGTTTTATAATTTTTTTTTTTTTAAATATTTACAAGAGATAGATGAAGATAGACCTTTACTCCTCGCTTTTCCTCCTCAAGACGTTTGAGAGTTTCGTTGAAGGCTTTTCAAACCAAGACGTGGAAGAATAAACTCAAAACGTTCTCTTGGAAGAGCTTTGGTAAAGATGTCCGCTAACCGATATTCGGACCTCACAAAATATAGTTCCACCACACCTATTTCCACTTGTTCCCGATGAAATGATGTCGAATGTCAATATGCTTTGCTCTTGAGTGTTGAACGTTGTTGCATGAGAGAGCAATAGCGCTTTTATTATCACAAGACAGGGATTTTGTTGAATTCAAAGCCATAGTCGATAATTGAGATCTCATCCATAAGATTTGAGCACAACAAGATGACATGGCTATGTATTCACCTCCAGAGAGAAATAGAAGTACTCATTTGCTTCTTTGAAGACCGGCTCACAAGCTTATCACCCAAAACCGAGCACCTCCCGACGTGCTTTCGACGTGTATCTTGACAATCTGCATGATCAAGATTCGTGATAGGCCGTTAGTGACATACCGGTGTCCTTCGGTACCATAGTCCCATATTGATGGTTCCTTGAGATACCGAAGACCCGCTTAATCGCTTCAAGGTGCTTTTAGTAGGCTTAGCACGGTATCTAGCACACATGCACACAGAGAACAAAATGTCCGGTCTACTAGCGTGAGATACATCGTGGATCCAATCATACTCCGATATTTCGTTTGGTCAATCATGATCCCCGAGAGGTCCTCATCTAGTTTGGTTCGGTCAATCATGGGGTGTCAACGGTCACATGAATCAAATCCAAATTTCTTTAAAATCTCATTGCATATTTAGATTGATTTATGAAAATGCCTCCGAGACTTTGTGAAATTTGTAATCCCAAGAAAATGACATTTGTCCCATCATTGACATTTGAAACTTTGAACTCATTTCATTAGAAAATGATCACATTCCATTGGGTCGGTCGAGGCAAAATAATATCACAACATAAATTTGAACATGAGTTAAATGTTTGCTCGACTTCCGGTGAACAATGTAGGATCAATCGCTCCTTTGTCAATCCGGTTGATAGAAGAAACTTTGACAATGTATCATACCATGACCTTGGAGCTTGCTTTAAACCGTAAAGAGCCTTCTTCAAACGATAAACATGAGTAGGATGCTCTTGGTTCACAAATCCTTCAGTTGGTGGACGAGACAACTTCCTTAAGATCTCCGCTCGTAAATGCCGTCTTTACATCCATCCGATATACCACCATGTTCTTACTAGCAAGATTAGCCGAAAGATTCGATTGCCTCGATTCGAGCAACTGGAGCAAACGATTCTTCAAAGTCTATACCTCCTCTTGACGATATCCTTTAGCAACTAATCGAGCCTTGTTCTTCAACACATCACCATGCTCATCAAGTTTTACTTTGAAGATCCATTTTATAGCTATAATCATAGCACGCCGGAGCGGTAGTAACTCCCATACATCAAGATGATCAAACTCATGAATTTCATCTTGCATAGCATTGAACCGCCTATCTTCATTCATAGCGCTTTAACATCTTTTGGTTCGATCTTAGATAGTACGGAGTTGAAGAAGCACCATAAGGCATCGGTTGCGAGTTGCTTCCGGGTTGATACAGACGAGAGGATTTCCAATGATGTTGTCTAATGGATGATCGTGAGTCCATTTTCCGAGGTGTTCATGTGGCATTTGTTGAGGAACCGAGGTAGTCGAGTCGATGTCTCCTCAAGAAGATGGTTCTAATGATGATTCAGAGTAGAAAATATGTTTTCAAATGGAGCATCTTCGTGAGTCGCAAAGGGATTAACTTCATCATTGATGCCGTAAACATTTCCATGATGTACATTTGAAGAATGATGATTTGTTGATGAGATCAAGGATCAAGAGCAGTGCTTCTTGACTTACGATATTGAGACCGATGGATTGACTTCATTCATCGGAATATGAGCATCCTCTCGTTGTAGGGATCAAGACCTCATTAGTTGTAGACTCATACAGCTTCATCAAACATGGGATCAAACAATTTCTTTACATCATCTTCGGATGGAGGTACATATGGAGTTTCTTGAGAGGAGTTTGGAACAAGGGATGAACCAATAGGACTGCTTTTGAAGTGCGGGTCCCGAGTGGAGTGTCCGTGAGCCATTTGACCGTCACCATCAAACGTAACGTGAATTGTTTCCATGATATTTCGGGTTCTTTTGTTGTAGATTCGGTATCCCTTTTGTTTGGTGCATATCCTACAAATACTCCAATGTCGCCTTTAGCCCTAAGTTTGCCCAAGTCTTGACCTCATTAGTTGGATAGTACAAGGCACCAAACACACGAAGGAAAGATAGATTAGGTTTTCTGTTGTGGACAAGTTCATATGGAGTTTTTCCATGAGTGGTGTGAATCGTGAACGATTTTGTGTGTAGCATGCAAGGGCGATTGCTTCGCACTGCAGAAACATTGGAACCTTTGAGTAGATCAAGATTGTTCTAGCAATTTCAACAAGAGTACGATTTCGCCTTTCAACTACACCGCTCATTGTGGGGTTCGTGCAACACTTCTTTGATGGTCGATTCCAACGCTTTCATAGAATTCACTAAGTTGTTTGTTGACAAACCCGGTTCCATTGTCTGCTCGATAATTCGACGCTTTTGTTAAGTCGAACTGCAATGCTTGATGAGTTTGATGATGATATCGAGTTTCATCCTTTGTCCTTAAGAACTTGACCCGTGAATCTAGAGTAATCATCAACCACAACTAACACATATTTCTTCCCAAAGAGGTTCTCACCCTCATTGGTCCACATAAATCCATATGAATCATGTGAAGAACTTCGTGATGAGTTAGTAGGTTTGGGTTTATGGGCATACTTCTTGCTTTTTCCCAATTGACATGTCGAACAAAGATGATCCTTTTCATACTTTAGTCTAGGTAAACCTACAACTAAGTCCTTTCGAAAGATCGCTGATGGTGCCAAGTTCAAGTGATTGAGACGACGATGCCATAACCATGACTTGGTTTTGAAGCCTTAGATAACAATCGATTGGAGATGCTCTCATCATGTCATCGATAGAGATGGTGTAAAGGTTTGAGCCACGAGTTCCTTTCAACAGTTCCTTACCATTAAGATCTCTAACAAAGGTGTATGTTTTCAAGGCTACTTCCGCATCGTAATCACGAATTGACCAACAGAACAGATTATGACCTAAACCTTCCACATAATACACTCGGAGATGACACTATCACCAACAACATAATCTCCATAACCCATAATAGCACCGAAATGATCATTACCAAATCTAATCAGTCCCGATGAATTTGCTCACGGTTCATGAGCCGTGACCGGTCTCCAAATATATGCTTGGAACAAATGAGTCCGTGTACCACGTAATCGATTTGAACGATCTGCAGTTGAACATGCATAAGAATGGATAATCGATAATTGGGATCCCCATGCAAGAATGGGTTCCATTTGGTTAGTTACAATGGTTGGACCACCCACATCGTAAATAGAAGCATTCATATCGTAAAATGAGGTATCGGGATCATTGTGAATAGATGCAATACTAGTGTCTCAGATAGCCTCTGCTTACGGTGTGACCACTTCTTAAGGGAATAGTTCTACCAAGAGGCATCCATTTTCTAGTGGGCATTATCTCGATTGGTCTTATGACCAATGTATCCAATAAAGACCTATTCTCACGAATGTTCTTCCTGGGTTTCCATTGTTTTCTAACTTTCTTTCGCTTTTGCTTTTTAGCCTTTTAGCATGAATTTTAGCATTAACAATATTAATCGGACAATTAACATCATTAGGCAAAACATTGACACCACATTCATGATCGAAATGTAATTCAAGCAAATATCAAGACAAGGTTTGCAAATAGTATCGAATTCAATTAATTACAAGACGCCTATGGCTAATACTAGAATCAACACGATTCGCTTTATTCAATTCAAGCTTAAAGTTCCTAGATTGTTCTTCTACTTTTTCCAAAGGCACATTTTTAGCTTGCGAGGTCCTATCATTCCTTGTATTGTCTTGAGACTTTGACCGCTCCCTTTAATGTCACCGATTACTCTGTAGAGGAATGGGAACATTAGTTTGTTTTACTACTCTTTGCACCACCTGCTTAGATGTGCCGATCTCGAACTACATGCAGTGCACTAAGGTTCACTTTCTTAACACTAGAGGTACCGAGACTAGTACTCCTAGAAGGCACATTTGAGTTCACTTTCCTAGCATTGATGATCTAGAATCAACTACTCAATGGTACACTACTCCTCACATTCAAGCCATTGGGAATCGAGTGCATATCATGTTTGGCCTTAGGCATTGAGCATGGAATCAAAGGGTTAACTCTCTCACCTAATGTCTTTGGGCATATTGTGATCAAACATTCTAAGATTTCTTGAGATCGTTTGGCATATAAGCATGCATGTCCAATTGCATTATCATGAGGTTTCTCTAGCTTATCCTCTTCAACAATCTCACGCAGCATTCTAAGCAATCCTTAAGGGATGAGAAATATGTTTGAATGGCAAGTTTGTTGTTCCTTAGATGAGGGGACATATGTCATGATAAAGCATATTTATTACTAGAGTGAACCTTAGATACAACATTATCCTCATTGATCATTGGCATTTTCCCTTTTACCCGACTCTTCGATTCTCAATTTCCTTTTGCAATGAAGTTATTTGTTCGTTGTTTTTGTTACGAGTGACTTTAATTGATTCAAACAACTCATTGAAATGACGTTAACCTTTTCATTTTCTTCTAGAAAACTTTCGCTTTCCTTTTGTAAAGCATTTACTAGGTTTTGAAGATGAAACGTTTGGGAATTCGAGAATCTAAAGGAGGAGGCATTTGGGAGCCCGCATATTGTTCGCTTGACCCTTTAATTGATAGATTTGGGCTTTCAACTTTCGATCGTGTTGCATCGAGCTTGAATCTGCTCATCACGCTTGTTAATTACACCGCTCATGTCTCATTATTTCAACATTTTAGTAAACTTGGTTTACTTGTTTCAAATTGCAGAACCTGGGAGGTTTAGCGGCGAATTCATGATCATGACATTCACGTACATTTCATATGGACTATGATTAGTCTACATTTCATTGACATCATGTGCATTTCATTAGTTCATGCACGACATTTCATTTCACCCTTCAACGCGTAATTTTTATGTTTAATAATTTTTATCGCGTGAGTTTTTATTTTGATTATTTAACCCGTTACTTTCAAAAATGATCCCGAGGTATTTTTAAACTCATATTTAGTTTATAAAAACTATATTTTTAGTTTTCCTAGTGTTTCACATTTATTTGGTATTTTAAATCGTTAACGTTTAATTATTACGTCGTGTTTCTTAAAATTTTACGATAATTATTTTATCACCCGATTTTCACGAGGAAAGTATTTTTACAATTTTTATCACCTCAATATAATCTATTTTGATTTACCAAAAACTTACTTGCACCAAGATTTCACCATTTACCTTACAAGAGTATTTACTTACACATTTATACAAAAATCTTACAAATTACACAACAAATATCTACAAGTACATTTGAAAAAGAAAAAAAAAATATAAAGGGAGACAACCCTCCCCCAAAATCCGGCCAAGGGGGAGGGTGTCTCATAAATGTGGCATGGTTGTGTTATAAACTCTTTCACTCAATCAAAAAGTCTACTACTTCAATTATTTTTACTTCAAAAAAATCATTTTCACCAAGTGATAGTAGCAAAATAAAAACAATTCTCTTTCTTCTTTGGCTTCAAGAACCGGCCACATCAAGGGCAACCAAGGGATCAAGATTTTTTTTATCAAGTTCAAGCATTAGTGTTATTTACAATCTAGTTATACTCTTCTAAGATTTTGAAATAAAAATCTAGAGTATTTAGGTTATCCTTGTTACCTACACCTCTTCATATCACTAGTAAGCATGTTTTTATCATCCTTATGTTTCCTTATCATTTTATATGATTCTTATCATTTTTGAAGCTCATATGCATGTATTGTAGTTTATACCATTTATTTCTTGATTTTAAGGTTTTATATACTTAATAGTCATCCTATAATTATTCCCAAGTTAATCTTTGGTCTTGATGGTGATTAGGAACCCATGACACCCTAAGAAGGTGTATGGTAGGATTAGATTAGCTTTGGAGTTGATTTGAAGGGATTAGAATAGGTTTTGTCCGAGAAAACTATTTTCGTAAACTATATTTTGATTCTGTCCTTAAAACGAATTTCTGGAAAACCCACTGATGGTACGACATTTTGGCCTTGAGATTTAGAAAATATACTTTAAAACGAATCCGTGGCCTTTTGAACGGATAAAACGGAGTTATAACGGTTGGGTGAATTTTTAAAGTTTGGCGATTTAAAAGTATTATTTTCTGAAATTGACAGCATGCAGTTTTTAGTGTTTTCGGGTCAAAACGAGCCTTAAGCTTCACAAATTATTTCGACTAGTCAAAATATATTAGTTTACTTCGATACGGCTAAGGACATATTTTACGAGAAAACGGAGTTAAAACGACAAATATATGGCCGCTTTCACAAAGTTGCCGTAAGTATTAATTTCTCGAAAATTATATTATTTTTGACGTAACAAGTATTTCATTAACTATATCGTCCATGTTTGCGCGCTTTTACCCATGATGCAAAACTTTTATAACAAAGTGTCTTCTAGTAAAATCAAGTTCATCGCCATATTTTTCAAAACAAAAGCCGTTTGTCAAGCGGAGTTATGGTTATTTATTTACGGATGTTCAAACATTGGCGAAACTCATTTTCTCGCACACAATTCACAAAACCACCATCTTTAGCCTTTGATATCTTTATGATCGAGACCTTTGGACGAAAACTCCTGAACTGAAACTTTTAGATATCGATACAAACTTTCCAAAACCGTCGAGTTCGTTTCTAACGATCGACGACACCATTTTACGACTACTTTTCCGGAGCCATTTTTGTTGATTTCATGGTTTTTCCGACGACATTGTTTTGCGACGAAAATGGTAATTTCACCAAAATCATTATAAAACCATTGTAGGATGACATTTTGACGTAAAACATGTAAAGTCATTTTTGAAGGGTTAAGACGTCAAAAGAGTATTTTTCGACGACGAGTAATATTTTCAAAACCCGTAAATGGTATAAATAACATACGAGTGCATGCATAACATTACATTGCAACTCATGACATATCATATCATTCGTAATAGGTCCCGTTGACGATCATTATAAACCTCGTGTACTCACTTTTGCCGTTATTCCTGCTTATCCAAGTGAGTTTTCATAGCCCCGCTTTTACATGCTTTTAATTATTTTCAAACCCACGGGAGAATACATTGCACTACATTTTTTTTTGTACGATACCAAGTATGTTAAATTCATTACATTGCTTAAGTTACCACATATGCCAATTTGAAAGTCCCCATTACATGAACATGAACCGTTAATCTTTGAAGCGAGGATGAGTGGATAGATCTATCGAGGGTGACGCCCATCCGGGTTGGTGAATCCCAACCAAGTGAACGGATGCATTTCATTTGATTACATTACGGAGTTGTCCGCAAACACTGCAGGGCATACATTATTGAATGCCTAGTTTCGGGGTCATGGGCTTAGAGCAATTGTAACATTATTTTTACGTGACTTGATTGTCATGCATGGTCTATACTTGTGTAGTCGATAAAACATTTACATAAACCTATGATTTCTCACCAACATTATTGTTGACGTTTTAGCAATGTATTTTCGTGTAATCGAGGCATTCGCATCATGACATGGTTTAGGGACCTATATTTTGAGTCGCAAGGCCGACTTACATTATGTACATTATGGCTTTTATTTCAAAACATCGCTTGATTTGTAACATATTTGTATTTTGGCAAACTTGTTAAACCTTTTGGGACCGATGTTGTACTGATTATGTTTTATGAAATATCCAACGATGTGTTTTTAAACGACACTTTAGGTCGCTCAATATAACTGTGATGTGGTGCTATGACAAATAATCCCTGTGAATTCCATTCCACGCAAAATGTAAATTGGGGTGTGATGATTGGTACCGAGCTACGCTTATAGAGAACTAGGTTGCATCATTGACCCTAGACTATAGCTACATTATCATAGCATCTCATCATTTCATCATAGTACATGTTCATTGTTTTCATGCGGATTCACTTACACTTTGTTCGAGATTATTTACATTTATTTCATATCGGTTGTCACGCATATGTCTTCGATTCTCACCCTATTACCATATCATCGGATGATGATTCATCACATTCCACCGAGATTGTATCTTCTATCGGATCCACCGCAGCCTTCCCACCGATCATGACCGACACCGAGACCGAACCTTCGAGGAGGGTGAAGTCGCACCTACACCTCACGTTAGCCCGCTCTAACCCGTTGCTCGCACCATCACCACCACCAAGACCACTACCACCATCACTACCACCATCATCACCATCATCGCCATATTTTCTTAGAGATCCCGCACCAAGATCGGACTTGCCGCCCAAAAGCGCAGACGCTTCGATATCCCTACACCACCATCGACCGAGCCCGAGCCGCCCGCTAGATTTGAGTTAGGCGAGAGTTCTAGGGCACCGCCGCACGACGCCTTCCACGAGGCATTAGGTGCCCGTGATCGATGCACAAGCAGCTATGATTGATAGTTTGACACGACGCTAGGGAGCTATCGGTTGACAGATTGAGCCCATCGCCGAGGAGGTCGAGGGTTTGATATTAGGCGTGGTTAGTATTGACTTAGAGTTTCGTGGTCTTCAAGACCGGCTGATTGAGGATAGAGGGCACATCACGTAGTTGAGGCGGAGATGCCCGAGTTGTTTGATCGAGCCGAGATGACTCGTGATGAGTTTCAACACAACACAGAGTTAGCTTTAGCCCGTGAGCGTATTGTTTCTATGCAGGTCGATGGATGAGATGAGGAGTTTGATTGATAGTTTGGTTCTTCGTGTTCGTGATCTCCGTGATAGAGCGCGAGCACCATGAGGTGCCTTACGAGACTTGTATTATGTATAGTTTTGACCATTATTATCCTAGTCACAAGGTGTGTGACGTAGTTTAAGGAACTTGTTGTATTTTGGTTGTTGTACAAACAAATTATCAAGTATTGACTCTACTATGTAGGAATGGTTATTATTATCTATGATATCGGTCCATGTAGGCCGAAATTTTCATGTATATTATCCACGTGTGTTGTGATTATATTTGTGATATTTCATTATTGTTCCGCCAGATTCCATTTATCTTTATGCATGTTGTGGTTGTGGATATATTTGCATGATGGTTGTTTCTACTTACGAGTTCTCATGATTGTTTCATCTTGTGATTTTGAAGAGTTATGGCAATCAAGAAAGCTACAGCTTGAGATGAGTCAAGCAAAGAATTCAAAATTTAGTGAACGATAGCATTGCTAATGCACTTAGAGTCGAAAGAGAAACAAGAGGCGCGCCGCCGCCGCCGCCATGGCTGCCGTCGAAGCCGCAAGATTAGTCACGAATCGGTAACGCCGAGGATCCGGGGTTAAGAAATGCTCGACAAAGATTTCAAAAGTGGTGAACCCACTAAGTTCCGAGGTACCGAGGGGCAACAAAGAATGGTTAGATGGTTTGAAAAGTTGGAGTCGGTATTTTTGCTTTGTAACCGTCCGGATGACAAGAAGGTTATATGCTACGAGCACTTTGCTCGATGGAGCGTTATCATGGTGGAATTCATACGCCAACCAATTGGTATGGAGAATGCTTTTAAGCTTTCGGGAGGAATTTAAAGGCTTGGTGACTAAGAAGTTTTGTCCTCGAACCGAAATCAAGAAGTTAGAGACGGAGTTCTATGAATTGGTCACGATTGGGTATGACATTGACACATACATTCGGAGATTCCAGGAATTAGCCGCATTATGCCCGTCAATGGTATCGGATAATGAAAAGTTGCTAGAGGCTTTTGTTGGAGGACTTCCCGAAGTGATTCAAGGTGACGTGACATCTTTCGATCCACAAACTATCGAAGAAGCTATTCGAGTTACTCAGAAATTGATGGCACAAGTGGTGAAGCGAGGCAAGTACACCACTACTAACCGAAACAACAACAACAACCCCAACAACCGTTTCAACAACAACCGAGCCAACTATAACAACAACAATAACAAGCGCAAGTGGATAACACAAGGGTAGGAATGCTACTCAACAACCGCCCAAAAGGCAAGAAGTTGCTAAGGTTTATGCCGCTGGTCAAAAAGAAGGAAAAGGATATTCGGGGTTTTGCCAAGTGTAATAAGTGTTTGAGCCACCACAATCCGGTCGATGTCCCGATCCGTGTGAGAAGTGCAAGAAAGTTGGCCACCGCATTAGGGATTGCAATGCACCACAAGTTACATGTTTTGGTTATGGGAAATTGGACACTACAAGAGGGATTGCAAGAAGGAAAGAATCAAGCAAATCCGAATCAAGGAGGTATGGCTCAAGGAAGGGTTTATGTTATTGAGGCGGAGAAGATAAGGAAGACCCGAATGTCATTACGGCACGCTCCTTCTTAATAATCGTTATGCTTCGCCTTATTTGATTCGGTGCCGATAAAAGTTTTGTGTCATCGCATTTGCACCTTTGCTCAACATTAAGCCAACTACACTAGACATATCATACAACGTCGAATTAGCTAATGGTAGCGTAGTTTGCACCAACACCATTGTTCGCGGTTGCACATTCAATTTTCTTAATCATCCTTTCAACATAGACCTCATGCCCGTAGAGCTTGGTAGTTTTGACGTCGTCATAGGCATGGATTGGTTATCTAAGCATCGCGAAAGATCATTTGTGATGAGAAAGTGGTTCATCTTCCTACAATGGCGAAACTTTGATTATTCGGGAACGGTGGAACTCGAATTAGTATCATATCGAGTATCAAACGGAGAAGTACATTAAGAAAGGTTGTCTTGCTTTCTTAGCTCATGTAACGGAGAAAAGTCGGAGGAGAAGCGACTTGAAGATGTTCCTATTGTCCGTGAATTTTCCGAGGTATTTCCGAGGATTTACCGACTTCCACCGCACGCCAAGTAGAGTTTCAAATTGACTTAGTGCCCGGAGTCGCACCGATTGCACGAGCACCGCATCGCTTAGCGCCATCCGAAATGCAAGAGTTGTCTAATCAATTGCAAGAGCTTCTAGACAAAGGATTCATTAGGCCGAGTTCATCGCCTGGGGAGCACCGGTTTTGTTTGTGAAGAAGAAGGATGGATCCTTCCGAATGTGCATAGATTATCGAGAATTGAACAAGTTAACGGTGAAGAATCGTTATCCACCCCCGAATTGACGATTTGTTCGATCACCGCAAGGTTCTAGTATTTATTCCAAGATTGATCTTCGCTCGGGTTATCATCGCCTTCGAGTTCGGAAGAGGATATTCCTAAACAAGATTTAGAACACGCTACGGTCATTACGAGTTTCAAGTGATGCCGCTTGATTGACTAATGCACCGCGGTATTCATGGATCTTATGAATAGAGTTTGTGTCGTACTTGGACAAGTTTGTTATTGTGTTCATCGACGACATCTTGATCTACTCCAAGAGCAAAGAAGAGCATGAAGAGCACTTAAGGACGATTTTAAGGCTACTCAAGAATGAGAAGTTGTATGCTAAGTTTTCAAGTGTGATTTTGGAACCACAAAGTGCAATTTCTTGGTCACATCATTGATAGTCAAGGACTACAAGTTGATCCCGCAAAGATTGAAGCCGTGAAAGATTGGGCTACTCCAACGAATCCTACGGAAATTGACAATTTCTAGGACTAGCCGGTATTACCGAAGGTTCATCAAGGTTTTTCAAGATAGCAAGACCTTTGACCAAGTTGACGCAGAAAACAAGAAGTACGAGTGGGAAAGAAACAAGAATCTTTTCAGCTTGTTGAAGCAAAAGCTTTGCAAAGGCCCGATTTTAGCACTACCCAAGGCATCGAGAACTTTGTTGTATATTGCGACGCTCGCATAAAGGACTTGGGGCTGTTTTAATGCAAAATGAGAAGGTGATTGCGATGCTTCTCGACAACTTAAGACTCATGAGAAGAATTACACCACACATGATCTCGAGTTAGAGCCGTAGTTTTGCGCTCAAGATTTGGAGACACTACCTCTATGGTACAAAGTGCACAAGTGTTTACCGACCACAAGAGTTTGCAATACATTCTTGATCAAAAGGAGCTTAACATGAGGCAACGCTCGTTGGTTGGAGTTACTCAATGACTACGATTGTGAAATCAAGTATCACCCGAAAAGCCAATGTTGTGGCCGATGCTCTTAGTCGGAAAGAGAGGCCTAAACCTTTAAGAGTTCGATCATTGAATGACAATTATTTCTCCTTTACCATCGAAAATCCACGAAGCACAAGTCAAGCACTTAAGGAGGAGAACCGACCAAGTGAAAAGCTTTATGGTATGCCCGAAAGCGCAAATGGTTTTGTAAAGAGAGCGATGGAGTACTATGTTTCAAAGATAGAATGTGGTTCCATTGTATGGCGGAATACGAGAATTGATTATGCATGAGTCGCATAAGTCAAAGTATTCTATTCATCCAGATCGGATAAGATGTATCAAGATCTTAAGAAGCTTTATTGGTGGCCGAACATGAAAGCGGAGATTGCCACGACGTTAGCAAATGTCTTACCTGCTAAGGTAAAAGTCGAATACCGTGTCGTCGTGATTGCTCCAACAACCGAAATTCCTCAATGGAAATGGGAACGACACTATGGACTTTGTTACGAAACTTCCTAAGACATCGGAGGTTACGACGCTATTTGGGTAATTGTTGATCGCCTTACCAAGTCACTCATTTCATACCGATTAGAGACTTATTCCATGGAGCAACTCACTAGACTTTATGTCAAGGAAATAGTCTCGAGGCACGGAGCACCGATTTCTATCATTTCCGATGAGATAGTCGATTCACTTCAAACTTTTGGAATTCATTGCAAGATTCATTCGAACCGATTAGAGATGAGCACAAGATATCACCCACAAACCGATGGTCAAAGTGAAAGGACCATTCAAACATTAGAAGACATGCCGAGAGCATGTGTGATTGATTTTGGAAATGGTTGGGCTAACCATTTGCCATTGATTGAATTCTCGTACAACAACAGTTATCACACCAAGATCAAGATGGCACCATTCGAGGCAATCGTATGGTCGTAAGTGCCGATCACCGCTTGTTGGGCCGAGGTAGGAGACGCACAACCATCGCCCGTAAATGGTACGGAAACCACCGAAAAGATTGTTCGATTCGTGATCGACTTAGAACCGCCAGAGTCGATGTAAAAGTTATGCGGATGTTAGACGCAAGGATTTGGAATTTCAAGTGGGTGACAAAGTCATGTTGAAAGTATCGCTTGAAGGGCGTGGTACGCTTTGGAAAGCGTGGAAGTTAAACCCGAGATACATTGGACCATTCAAGATTTTGAGCCGAGTTGGTCCGGTAGCTTATCGACTTGATCTTCCGTCGAACTTAGTCATGTGCACAACACGCTTCATGTTTCAAACTTGAAGAAGTGTCTTTCGATTTAATCGCTCGTTATTCCATTGGACGAAGTTCATATTGACGACAAACTCAACTTTGTGGAGGAACTCAGAGAAATCATGGACCGCGAGGTCAAGCAGCTTGAAACAGTAGTCGTATTCCTATTGTGAAAGTTCGTTGGAATTCTCGACGAGGTCCCGAGTTTACTTGGGAACGGAAGACCAGATGCGACGCAAGTATCCACATCTTTTCGCCGACACCGTTACACCTAATAACGCTTGAATTGTGGACTGAATTCCTTTTGATGGGCGAATGTGACAATCCGTACTTTCGTGTCATTTCTCGACACCGCTCATGTCTCATTATTTCAACATTTTAGTAAACTTGGTTTACTTGTTTCAAATTGCAGAACTCTTGAGGTTTAGCGGCGAATTCATGATCATGACATTCACGTACATTTCATATGGACTATGATTAGTCTACATTTCATTGACATCATGTGCATTTCATTAGTTCATGCACGACATTTCATTTCACCCTTCAACGCGTAATTTTTATGTTTAATAATTTTTATCGCGTGAGTTTTTATTTTGATTATTTAACCCGTTACTTTCAAAAATGATCCCGAGGTATTTTTAAACTCATATTTAGTTTATAAAAACTATATTTTTAGTTTTCCTAGTGTTTCACATTTATTTGGTATTTTAAATCGTTAACGTTTAATTATTACGCCGTTTTCTTAAAATTTTACGATAATTATTTTATCACCCGATTTTCACGAGGAAAGTATTTTTACAATTTTATCACCTCAATATAATCTATTTTGATTTACCAAAACTTACTTGCACCAAGATTTACCATTTACCTTACAAGAGTATTTACTTACACATTTATACAAAATCTTACAAATTACACAACAAATATCTACAAGTACATTTGAAAAAAAAAAAAAAAATAAGGGAGACAACCTCCCCAAAATCCGCCAAGGGGAGGGTGTCTTAATTGTGTATGGTTTCTTTACTTGTCTTACTAAACTCTTTCACTCAATCAAAAGTCTTACTACTTCAAAAATTTTTACACATTTCATTTTCACCAAGTGATAGTAGTGTAAAAAATTATTCTCTCTCTCTTCTTTGGCTTCAAGAACCGCCACATCATCAAACCAAGGGATCAAGATTTTTTTATCAAGTTCAAGCATTAGTGTTATTTACAATCTAGTTATACTCTTCTAAGATTTTGAAATAAAAATCTAGAGTATTTAGGTTATCCTTGTTACCTACACCTCTTCATATCACTAGTAAGCATGTTTTTATCATCCTTATGTTTCCTTATCATTTTTATATGATTCTTATCATTTTTGAAGCTCATATGCATGTATTGTAGTTTATACCATTTATTTCTTGATTTTTAAGGTTTTATATACTTAATAGTCATCCTATAATTATTCCCAAGTTAATCTTTGGTCTTGATGGTGATTAGGAACCCATGACACCCTAAGAAGGTGTATGGTAGGATTAGATTAGCTTTGGAGTTGATTTGAAGGGATTAGAATAGGTTTTGTCCGAGAAAACTATTTTCGTAAACTATATTTTAGATTCTGTCCTTAAAACGAATTTCTGGAAAAACCCACTGATGGTACGACATTTTGGCCTTGAGATTTAGAAAATATACTTTAAAACGAATCCGTGGCCTTTTGAACGGATAAAACGGAGTTATAACGGCCGTGGTGAATTTTTAAAGTTTGGCGACGAAAAGTATTATTTTCTGAAATTGACAGCATGCAGTTTTTAGTGTTTTGGGTCAAAACGAGCCTTAAGCTTCACAAATTATTTCGACTAGTCAAAATATATTAGTTTACTTCGATACGGCTAAGGACATATTTTACGAGAAAACGGAGTTAAAACGACAAATATATGGCCGCTTTTCACAAAGTTGCCGTAAGTATTAATTTCGAAAATTATATTATTTTTGACGTAACAAGTATTTCATTAACTATATCGTCCATGTTTGCGCGCTTTTACCCATGATGCAAAACTTTTATAACAAAGTGTCTTCTAGTAAAATCAAGTTCATCGCCATATTTTTCAAAACAAAAGCCGTTTGTCAAGCGGAGTTATGGTTATTTATTTACGGATGTTCAAACATTGGCGAAACTCATTTTCTCGCACACAATTCACAAAACCACCATCTTTAGCCTTTGATATCTTTATGATCGAGACCTTTTGGACGAAAACTCCTGAACTGAAACTTTTAGATATCGATACAAACTTTCCAAAACCGTCGAGTTCGTTTCTAACGATCGACGACACCATTTTACGACTACTTTTCCGGAGCCATTTTTGTTGATTTCATGGTTTTTCCGACGACATTGTTTTGCGACGAAAAATGGTAATTTCACCAAAATCATTATAAAACCATTGTAGGATGACATTTTGACGTAAAACATGTAAAGTCATTTTGAAGGGTTAAGACGTCAAAAGAGTATTTTTCGACGACGAGTAATATTTTCAAAACCCGTAAATGGTATAAATAACATACGTAGTGCATGCATAACATTACATTGCAACTCATGACATATCATATCATTCGTAATAGGTCCCGTTGACGATCATTATAAACCTCGTGTACTCACTTTTGCCGTTATTCCTGCTTATCCAAGTGAGTTTTCATAGCCCCGCTTTTACATGCTTTTAATTATTTTCAAACCCACGGGAGAATACATTGCACTACATTTTTTTTTGTACGATACCAAGTATGTTAAATTCATTACATTGCTTAAGTTACCACATATGCCAATTTGAAAGTCCCCATTACATGAACATGAACCGTTAATCTTTGAAGCGAGGATGAGTGGATAGATCTATCGAGGTGACGCCCATCCGGGTTGGTGAATCCCAACCAAGTGAACGGATGCATTTCATTTGATTACATTACGGAGTTGTCCGCAAACACTCGCAGGGCATACATTATTGAACAGCCTAGTTTCGGGTCATGGGCTTAGAGCAATTGTAACATTATTTTTACGTGACTTGATTGTCATGCATGGTCTATACTTGTGTAGTCGATAAAACATTTACATAAACCTATGATTTCTCACCAACATTATTGTTGACGCTTTTAGCAATGTATTTTCGTAACCGAGGCATTCGTGCATCATGACATGGTTTAGGGACCTATATTTTGAGTCACAAGGCCGACTTACATTATGTACATTATGGCTTTTATTTCAAAACATCGCTTGATTTGTAACATATTTGTATTTTGGCAAACTTGTTAAACCTTTTGGGACCGATGTTGTACTGATTATGTTTTATGAAATATCCAACGATGTGTTTTTAAACGACACTTTAGGTCGCTCAATATAACTGTGATGTGGTGCTATGATGACAATTCAATAGTTTCGCTTGATTGTACTTTGTCATGCATCTGCTGCACATCAAGATCATCGTATAGTTTTAATACCTCGATATGAGTTTGTCCTTGGATAGGCCAGACTTGTGGTGAAGAAGAGATCTTGGGAGAAACCATTGGAGAGATGCTAGCCATAAAGATTGTGTGTGCAGAGGGTCCATCATCTACATCGTAGTCGATGCATCACGTCGGCGACTTGAAAGGCGCTCGACGATTGTGACCTATCTCCGAATAGGTCGCTCATCCACATCTCGCATCATAGGTCTTGGCATTGCCCTCGGCAAGAAGACAAAGAATTCCTCTTCATCCAACGCAGCACCATTGTCCCGAGCTTGTGCCAAGAACATCTTATCTCTCAAGTAATCGGATTCTCGGACGCTTTGGAGATGTGCGCCTTGCAATGTGTCCTCACCACCACGCTTATAGCATTTGATCGGCTTAGCTTGACCTTGGTTACCATTCCTTCCTCGATTCGATTGCCCATAACCTCTACCAAGACCACCCTTCCCCGATCATACTGTCTTTCCGAATCGTTGCACCACGATCCTTCCATCTTTAACAAGAGCTTGATTGTGTGGGTTAGATGTCGCTCGAGGTTGTTGTTGGTTTGTGGGAGAGAATTCATGTTTTGGCTAATCGGAAGAGCGAGTTGATTAATGAAGCTTCCGACGTGTGCATCAAGATCGACTTGTTTGTACATAGGATCGTGAATGAGTTTGTGATTACCATTACCCAAGGGTATGACTTGTGAAGCTTTGGTTGTGATTCCGATGTTTGAGTGAAGGCGCTTGAATCATTAGATGAGCTTGTCTCTCCGGGTTAGTTTTGAACCGATTGAGAATCAATTTTTCAAACATAGCATGTCTTTCATTCGAAGGAGGAAGGCATAGAGTTGCTCATAGTTTGTGTTCTTCAACCCTTTAGTAAGCTTCACAATGGGTAACAAACTTGTGCCATTCGGGATTCATGTTGTTCACAAATTTTGAATTCAATCGAATGTTAGGCATAGTCATTCGATGTTCCTCATGTCATTAACTAACTTATGAAATCTCACATAGTACTCATAGACATTCTCATCCGGTTTCATCTTGAAGTGCTCAAATTGCCATAGAGTTGTGATTCTCTGCCTTCCATGGTTAATTTCAACCCGAGAGAAGCATCTTTACATTATCCCAAACCGCCTTTGCCTCGGTGTTATGATTGATCGACTTGTAGATGTCTTTAGGAAGACCTTGAAGAACAATGTTTGAAGCCCCGATATCCGCATCGAATCTCTTTTCTCCTTATCATCAAGCTCATCATACATCTTAGGTCCGTCCATTCCGTAAACAGAGTACCATCTTCATTCGTATCAAGTATGTCTCTAGTCGCCTCAACACGATATGGTCCTTCATCAATGGATTTGAGAATGTTGACACCATTTTCCTTTCCAAGGCAATACAATCGATTCGTTGAGCCCAAGAATCGTAGTCGATTCATCAAGCATGGGTGGATTTAGTATCCGAGCCACCGCTTGTACATCCTCGCAGCAATGGAGATGATGAGGGACGTTGGTAGACATGTTAACAGATTATACGGGAATTTATAACTCTATGATTAAACCGAGAAATAGATTCTTTCACGGATTTTACTAAATCAAGAGAAACCGTAAACAATCACTCAAGTCGCTAGATGATAATGCACTAAGTCGCTAAAGACAAATGCACTAAGTCGCTACCAATTAATTCGCTAGAAAGCCAAGTCGCTAGAAACCCAAGTCGCTAATGAAAAGCAAGTCGCTAAGTAGTAACTCACATGCACCAAGTCGCTAACCAAATTTTGGCGAAGAATTGCTACACAAGTCGCTAGGTATGCAAGTCGCTAAAGAGCAACTCGCCATGCACCAAGTCGCTACCACAAGTCGCTACCCGTAGTGGAGAATCCACTACTTGTACTTTAACTCGCTAGATCTAACTCGCTACCTTCAACACCGTAAGTCGCTACAAAATGTGAAGCAAGTCGCTACCAAGAAAATATTCCGTGAGCTAAGTCGCTAGCTTGAAAACCAAATAAACATCACTTTTCAATCCAAAACAACCCAACCAAGATGATTCAAGCTTACCAAATGAAAACCTAAACACTTTTGATGATTCTAAACATAAAAGTACCAACAAAATTCAAACTTTAACACAAGAAATCAACCAAATGATGCAAAACCACTAAACTTTTTCAAACTCAAAACCACCTAAAACCACTATAAATCCAAAGATGTGCAAGATATGATCTAACCATGGCTCGATACCAATTGTAAGATATAACTTTTCACATACACATCAAACCATAACACAAAGTAGCATATAGATGGAATTCTAGAGAGAAAGTTAGAGGTTTAGGGAACTTAGTGAGAGAAAGTGAAAGATATTATTATGAGCTCCAACTCTCTACCTTGGGAGGTAGAGAGTATTTATAGTCTTACATAAACGCCACACTTTGGGTCATGGATCAAGCATACAATGGGTAAAGACCGTCCAGTCCTCCACGGTGTTACTTAACTAAATACTACTAAACTTAAATGAACTATGACTACGAGCTTTCTAACGATTACATATACTTGAGGTGACCGACTCTTTAATACCGGGAATTTCTAATTCCTAACAATTCTCAAGCCTATGGTAATCTATGTACTAGGACCGGTTAATGAGTGTTTATCTTCCATTTCCAATTTGTTATATTTCATATACACCCGAGAGATGTGAGTATCCAAACACCCCATGTGAGGTGCTAGTATGTACTCCGTACTTGTTATGACTTTTATGAGCTTATATGTGTTGTGGACTGTTTTAAACCAATGCTTCATGACCCTTAACTTATAAATTAATTGGCTAAAGCACATTTGCTTGAGGACAAGCAAATACCAAGTGTAGGGATATTTGATAAAGTTTTAAAATGTACCTTTTGGGGTCGTTTAAGCCCTTATTTGATCACTTTTGTATCCGTTATTGCTTAATATCGTTCCTTTTCACTTTTTAGGTCTCTTGAAGGCAAAATGCTGGAATGGCACTTATTTGGACGAAAAGGCGAATATACGAAGAAAATGGCCAAAGTCGAATCGAGACACTCAAAGTCATTGAAAACATAAGGTGACGACGCCACAGCTTATACGCTGACGCCGTCTCGAGGATTTTGTGACGACGTAAGCCAAAACTCCTATTTTCAAGTGACGACGCAAGTTATAAAAGAGTAGGCCGTCGCAACTCGGACGGCCTAGATGCAATCCGACGGCATCGAAGCTCAAGAGGACGGCGCACAAGCATAAGGTGACGCCGTCGCAAGTCTAACGTGGCCAAGACGAAACCCTAATGACGGCGACACGACGGCGTCATTAAAACAAAAGGTGACCGTCACGTATGTAATCTTATATATAGAATCCAAATTTTCAAGATTTATGGGTAGTCTTTTGGAGTAAAAACCTAAACCGAACCAAGGTTGTCTTGTACAGTATTTTAGAGTTCCAAACCCTATCTTACACCAAGATAAGTGTTTTACTTCATTAATACAATTATGGCTTTGATTATTTGTGTGTATGCTTGCATGTTCTCCATGTCCGGCTAATTTACTTATGTGTTTGCTTAGGGAATATGAAACTTAATTATTGAATATTGATTGGTTGTCTCTTATCTTAGTTGATTAATGATCTAGTAATGCGATAGGTCATTCGATGTGTACTTAATGCTTGATTAAATCTTTGTGAACCTTAGAATATAACTCCTTGAGTAGTTGTAAGCTAAACTATCCAAAGAGTGCCTTAGAGTAAGAGTTTATTATCCCTAGTGGGTTTTGTAGACGAGACCCTTTGGTAAGTTCAAAGAGTTAGGGAGAAACGCATACCCTACAACCTTAGACACACAACGCAACTAAGAATAAGGACGTGACAATTCAACCACCAATAGGAGATAATTAAGGAGTAGTAAAAACTAAGTAAACACATCTTTAAACTATCATACGAGCTCACAATAATTAGACATAGACTACATACACCTTAGATTAGATAATTAGATAATTAGAGTAATCGGTAGCAATACCAAACCCCCCAAATCTAAACCCCGAGATTCGTACCTTTCCTTTAATTAAAAAATTATAAAAAGATAAAAAAATAATCTTCCTCAACCCCAACCTTAGCGTAGTAACTTCTCACTAGCATTCCTATTCCCTAGAGAACGATATCAATACCCATGGCTTACCCTAATACTACACTACAACGATTAGGTTCACCGCTTAGGGTGTTGAAAACTTGCTCGACGAAAAGGAAGTTCCTTTGACCCCGAACGACGCGTAGCGTTATCGTTGGTCGCCCCTGTGATTAATCTCACCGATATCAACGCCAGTTCACACTCCGCAACATCATCGACTACCGGTACCCTTAAACTGCTTCTATTTCATATACATTTGGATGTGTGATTTATTATGACAATGGCTTGTGCACACATAACAGTGTACAACCCGTTCTTGTCAAGAAAGGACCATGTGGTACGCTTCAGTGCCACAATCCTTATAAAAGGAGCGAAAGCTTCTTACTTTTGAGTAAAACCTATCAAACCTTTCATTTTTCAAAGGTTTTGCTCAAAAGAACAAGTACTTTCCCTTATGATTTTCAAAACCTCAACTGTTTATATCACTTGTTGAGGGGGAGTATTTGACTAAAATCTTTGTTCACAAAATTGTTCTCAGTGGTACTTTTCTCACAAAACTCAAAATGGTCATATTTGATATCAACACTTCTTCAAAAATAACATTTATATGCCATTTTTGAGGGGGAGAAAAATACGTGATAAGAAATATGTTGTGTTTTGCTATATGAATTCTCGTGTGAAAAGACTTAACCCATGAATTGACGGGATCTGAACAGTCATACATTGAAAAGATTTGTCTTCCAAAGACTGATCCAAGTAAATTGTACCTATTCGAGAAGCTCTTGATAAACATGAACTTTGACGGGTTTGACAACCTTTCGAGGTTTGTCCACACCTTCAAGGTAGTTATTAGAGCTAGTTGTCACCTAAAAGTCGACAATGTATCTCTTTAACTATGCAACGTAATCGTGTCCCTCGGGAATTGTCTATCTTGAGTCGATCAATTCAAAAGTGCGAGCTATTTCCTCACCGTGCGATTTCAGAAAACTCTTAAGCACATGTGGAGGGGAGTATTTCGAAAATCTAAAACTCTTGAAGTGTTCAAACATGTTTTTCATTCACAAACACTTTGAGAGATTTTCATGAAAATGGTTTTATGGCAATGGAGTTATAAGGTGATTAAGGTTAGGAATAACTGTCCTATGATCCGCCAGAGCGGAGGGATCTACCCAAGGACACTACCAATAGTTAGAATTACAAGTCCTTAGGAATGATCATAAAAAGAGAAAATGAGAATCGGAGAAAGAAGGAGTTGAAGAATTAAAAGAAATGCAAAGAAAAGGGTGAAAAGAAATAGCCCTCCAGATTATTCAACTTAGGGCGGAATCGAGTTCAATTCATATACTCTTGGTTGTCACTTGATGACGCCGGTATTGAAGATTAAAAGTCGCCATGGACCTAGTGACGCATGCACTAAACCTTCTTAGCCAATCAAGTTTCTCTCAACGAAGCTTGTTTCATTCTCACAGGAACCCTACATAAACTATTGGCTTTCTCTTAGAGATAGTCGGTATTGAAGAAGGAGACCCTCTCCCTAGTCTCCGCCAGAAAACCAAAACGCACTATTGAGTCTAGAGCCACGAGACTCATCAAAAGATCTCTTAGGTACACTTGACATTTCATCACTTGATGTTCAACAATAAGAACATCGGTAGTACGTTATCGAGTCCTTCACGATCTTAGCAATGTCGAGAACATTTATAAGAGGTTCACAACCGTGATTCTCGGTGATTGAATGGAAACTCCGCCGTGGTCAACATCAAATAGCCCCGACAAAGCAGTCACTTTGGTAACTCCCGTGGATTACGCTTAGTGTGTCTCAAACGGTCTACATCATGTGGTGATGCTTGATGTACCTCAACGACTCATCCGAATTGTAGGTGTACTTCGTACATCGCGTTATCTCACTTGTGGGACTCCAGTTCAGAACGGCCTTTGTGAGAATTAGAGTTGTGTTTTCACACTATGTCGTTAACACTCTCGAGTTCAAACTTGTAAGTGCCGAAATCCGCTTATTACTAACCTTTCTTATGTTTTCTTCTTATGGAAGCTCTGGAGCGGAATGATCGTGCATATTCTTCACATGCTCATGCCAACATCATCACTAATGGAAGTTCTATCTAAAGGCAACACAAAAGTCAAAATGATTCTTCGTCAAGTCAAAGAATCTACAAAGTTTAAAGACTTAAATAACTTCATCAGTACTGACATCCAACGTCAAAGAGCGTGTGAGCATGTTGAAGAATGACGTGGAGACACTGGAGCAACGAAGCAGACCTGAGGTAGACTTGATGCAGACATCAACAACATACTATCACTACCATCACAAAGAACAATGATCTAAGAACAAAGATAAGGATGACGTCAAAGCGTAACTGCTTAAAGAAAACAATTTCTACACCGGGAGATTGTTCAAATCAAGGCACTTCTTCTCACAAGAAAGAAGAAGGTCAGAAGACGTCAAAGCTACTATTACATCAACACCTTCACCGTTTACATTCATTCATCACCAACACTTAGGGGGAGATTGTTAGAATCACTCCTAAACCTATTTCAAGTGTTAGTAATTCACATGTAATAGTTAGTTTAATTATGGCCTTTATGTTTTTTATTAGCTTAAGCTTATGTAGAAGGCCCATAAGCTTAAGCCCATGTCCATTAAGGAAAGGAAGGGAGTAGGAGTGTTGCCCTAGCTCCCTCTCCTATAAATACTCTTGTATAACCCTCACTTGAGGGTTGGTTGTTCAATTTATTCTCTCCTTTACACTCTACGCATAATCGGCTAAGTATTTATGTGTGTGTGTGTTTGAATATTGTTCATCCGATCTATTTCTCCTCTCTACTCTTTCTATTGATGCTTGTGTTGTAAAACTAGTGACCTAACAAACACACACATATTGGTACATAATGTGGAAAACTAGAAGGGGGGTTGAATAGTTTTACCAATTAAAACTTCCTTTTAAACTATTTAGATCGACTTATGTCAATCTATTTGGTTGTGTGTGTTGGATGTTGATAAACAAGCATATAAAGATATGTAATGAAAAGATAAGAGTAAGAAGCACAAAACCACAACGCAGTATTTATAGTGGTTCACCACGAGGACACCTTCCTTGCCTACTCCACCCCCGAGTCACCTACTCGAGAGTTTGTAATCACTACACCAATCTCCTTATGGCGGAGAAGCCTTCACAACGTCGCTTAACCTTTTTCCGGTACAAAGCTAAATACCGAGTTCTTTCACACCAAGGCGAACTACACCTTACACAATGTCGCCTACCCTTTATACGGTGCTAGGCTAACCACCGAGTTCTTTCACACCTTAGGAGAACTAATCCTTCACAACGTCGCCTACCCTTTATTAGTTACTAGGCTAAGCACCTAGTTCCATTGCAATGGAGGAACTACTACCACACTACACCAACGACTAATCCCAAAGGAGATCTACTCCTTTACAACATCATCAAGGACATCAATATCCTTGGATCTAATGCTAGTCTATCTAGTACATCGAAACACACCATATCGAATGTACATCTAAGGCACCTTTCACTATTGCCTTTGATTAGATCTACAAGACACCTTTCACTAATGTCTTTGATTAGATCTACAAGACACCTTTCACTAATGTCTTGTGTCTTCACTTCTAAGCACCTTTCACTAATGCTTCTTGTCTTGACTTCTAAGCACCTACCACAAGTGCTTATCCTATAGACGATAGATACCCTTCACTAATATCTTCGTCTTAACACTTGAGACATCTTTCACTAATGTCTTCAACACTACACTTCTTTGAAGAAAGAAAGGAATCATCAACAAGAGGACTTCAATAGACTTGATGATGAGGAAGCATGGCAACTCATGGACTTGAGTTGCTCGACTTCAAAGGTGATGATCTTGCCTTTAAGAGGAACCTAAAAGATCACACAAACACAAGACTACAAACATAGATCTCTTAGATCTAAGGTTAGTGAGATTTAACTCAGGGGAGAAAGTATGTTAGAGAGGGGTATCAAATAATGAAGAAATGGCTCACTATTTATAGAGGAAAACCTCATCGCTTCCCGGATCCCATGATCCCTACCATAAGGGATCCGCTAGCACAAAGCTAGGGATCCGTGGTCCGCTCCTCTTTGCCCATGGGTATTTTTGGTTATGGGTCATGGGTCATGGGTTATGGGTCGATCCATGGTTTTCTTTCTAGATACAATGTACCTTTAGGATACATTGAACTTGGTTAAGTGGTATATATAAAACCATGGGTTATGGGTCAAAACCATTTGCTAGTTTTTATCTATTTAGTATATACTTGTTTTTACCCATTTTAGTATATACTTGTTTTACCCATTTTAGTATACTTAGCTTAAGTATGTGTTAACTCAATATGTAAATACTAGTTGTTGTATATATATATATATATATATATATATATATATATATATATATATATATATATATATATATATATATATATATATATATATATATATATATATAGATCATAAAATCACTTATACTTGTTTTAGTGTTTTATGTGAATATGTTAGAAAACTATTAGTTCAAACCATTTACGTATTTTATTTGTTTCGTTAATATGATTTTACTTTTGTTATCGACAAAATATTAGAAGATCGTAAAATATAAATATACGCTTTTACGGCTTATTTGTATTAACAATCTCCCTTTTGTTGATGACAAAAAATTATTTTAAGGAAAAGATAAAATTAAAGAACGTTTGAATTTGTAGTTTTACTTTCTTCTCCCCTTTTGTCGAAAAAAAGTGTTTGAAGAAAACCAACACATCGCTTTTAAGAAAAACATGTGAAAGAAAAATAAAGAAGAAATAAAGAGCAAGTAACGGAAATAGATCTCGTCTTTGCTCCCCTCGACGAGTCCATCCCTAAGTAAGGCGTCAAGAAACTAATTCTAATCTAGTTCATTTGCAACTAACTTATGCAAAAGATTACGTCAATGTGACGGTGTGCTCCCCTAGATGATTGCAATATTTGCAACGGAAATCATGAAATTTAAATCAAATATTGCAAGTAATTATGCAACGTATTGTTTTGACACCAAGCTCCCCAGCTTTAGGATGTCAAATACTTTATGTGTTAATTGAATAACGCAAAACAAGGGTTAGAAAACAAGTATAATTCACAATTTCTGCACATGTGATAAAGAAAACACTCGACTTCACGGATCCCACGGTTCCCTCCTAGTAGGGATCCGCTTATACATCTTGAGGATCCGTCGCTCGATGACTAAAATCAGCAAAGGTGATATAATGTAATGTTATCACATAAATGAGATATGAATACATATTCTCGAAAAATAACAAGTAGCATGTAATTCCATTTAATAAAACAAGAGTTATGATATACATGACTCTAAAAATAAGAAAATAGACAATACATGACTAGGAATTTTTAGGTTATCTAACGCTTGATGCTAGGACACCACTAAAATCTTCTAGCTCAAGTTTTTCTTAGGTTTGATCTCGTCGAAACGTTCGAGGAGATGATAGAACATGAAACGTTGCTCTTCTCGTACCTCATGTATCAAACTTTCAACATGTTGACAATGATAGTAATCTTTGTCATGGCTAGGTAGTGGTGGTGGAGGAAATAAAATGGCTTGATGCGAAGGATCAAGTGAGGCGGCTTGCGGAGCTTCAAACGATGGAGGGATTGGTGGAGGTGCATTTGAGAATGCCTCGACCAAGAATGATGGTGGTGGTAAGGAAGTGTCAACTTCCATATGGTCGGGTGGTTGACTTTGATGATTTCTCATAATCCAAATAGGATTATATGATGGAGACGGCGAAAAGGAAGCCGGAGCAAGTGTTGACTCAACACCTTGATTTTGAATCATTATTCCTCCTAATGAGGAGAATGTTGTCGTGAGCGGATGAGACGGCCTAGGTGGCAAGTCCTCTAAATTGTAGAGGTGTGGTGATGATTGTGGGGATGTAAATGAGATAGCTCTAGGAACCAATGGTGATGGTTTAGTGGAGATGATATTGTTTGGCCTAGGAGGTATGATGGTGTTTGGCATTGGTAGTTTTGTGGGTACTATCCTTTTAGGAATTGGTTTGATTGGAAGAGGGAGGATCCTATTATTTGTTGGCTTGACCGGAGATGATTCGGTTGAAGAGATTTCGTGTATAACACGGGCCCTTTTTGTGGGTGGTTGTTTGGTGGATAAGTTACTACTTGGGGTTTTTCTCATGATGAAATGATTTCAAGAGCTGAAAGTTAGAGTGAGAGTGATGACTATGGAGGTCCTAACAAGGTGGTTTATAAACTAAGAGTTTTGGCAAGTGCATTTAAGCTTTAAGCCACTAGGATTCATTGGAATGTGATGATTGACATGCACAAGAGTCAACTTCAGAGGATGGACTGATCTAGGAACTCATTTAAGATGAGATGGAGTGTTTGAGTTAGGAAGATGAGTTGAAATGATTGTTTTAGCAAGACTTGACCTATCTCGTCATCCGGATCCCACGGTTCCTTTCTCATAGGGATCCGTATAGGCTAATCCTAGGGATTCGGCTATCAACAGCTATGAAAAAGTGGAAATGATGTTTCTAAGATCTAAGACCTATAATATCTTGAGTGTTTCAGTCTTCCTAAGTGTCTTAAATGAAGGGGTGCTTAAGTACTTGAAGGTGGTGAGTGATGTAGCTAATGATTGTCTTTTATGGAAGGATTTGGAGCTTTCATGAGTACCAATGAGTGAGCAAGGATGACACTAAAGATGAGAGTTTTTAATTGAAGCTAAGTGATCCTAGAGATCAGGTGGTGACTTAGGATTGTGTTTTGGAAAATATCCTAATGGTTTTGAGATGGATAAAGAAAAAAAAGGGATTTGATCAACTTTGATCAATTTTGAGGTGAGGTTGATTAATGATCAACATTGTCATAATCGAAGGATTTCTAACCTAGTTGTGAGGGATCAAGTAAAAAATGAAATGTGAGTTTTGAGAGCGGAAGAGTGATGGATTGAAATGGTAGATCTAACAAAGTCTTAGAGGGTGATCTATGTGAGTTGGAATTAGTGGGAAAGGTCAACCTATCTTTGATAAAGTCTTAATCAATCTTAAGACACTATGTTTAGCTTAGTGTAAGGTGTTCAAAAGGGTGTGTTTGACATATAATGCTTGCAATTGCATTTTCTGTTTTGTCGGATCCCACGGTTCCCTAGATGTAGGGATCTGTTTAGTACAACATTTGGGATCCGTCTATCTGCTAGACAGAACCTTTACTAAAGGTATGCAATGATCTTTGACAATGCATTATATTCCAAGTTTTGTTTAAAGGAGTTCTAAAACTAAGATATCAAGTGTAAGATGTTTTATTTCATGAAAGAAATAGGATTACATTGATAAATAATGAGTAGAGTAGAATTGATCCTATTTGACTATTCTAGGTTCCTTGAGTGTCTTCGCTAGGAGGATCATTATGTGATTGATGGGTATTGGTGGAATCAGGAATGAAGAAAGTCATCATGAGAGATATGTTTAGCGGTTCCATCATCTTGTTCACAAGTACGCATAACGGACTTTGAAATTGAGGATGGAAGTGCATAACATTGTGATAAAGGCGTGTCAAGAACATTCCATAAGGGATGAGTTTATTCTTGGAGCCTTGAAGATTTGCAATTCGCCTTGCGAAGAAGTAGGCGAGATTGTATGGTTGTTGTGTTAGCAAACAAGACAACATGTGAGCACAACAAGCGGGAAGAATATCTCGATTTCTAAGACTCCAAACATTTTCACGTAGAATGAGAGCAAGAGGCTTGTACTCTTCTCGGATATCCCGTGTATGGATAATGTTTGGATTGGAGTAATATGGTCGAGGTTTGCATATCATGCGCGTTAAATCTTCCGGAGAGGTATGTGTGAACAATATGGACTATTTTCTTCATGAAAGTTGAAGAGAATCAAGAGACCAATCTTGGTGAAGGCACATTGTCCATGGTTTGGAATTCGGAGGATGTGAGCAAGATGCCCAAGGCTTAAAGTGAATTTTGGTTTTGATATAAAACCAAAGAGACATAAGCGATCCTCGTTACGAACGAGTTCCACTTGACGGAAGAATTCCATTATGAACCTTGGACATATCTTCTCGTTGATTTCAAGAAGACATTCTAGTCCTATGGCTCGGAAGGAGGTATTGATACCTTCTTCAAATTGTAGAGAGGTGTCTACAATACGTCCTTCATGGAAGTGACGGTTTCGAGATTATTGAACCCACGGACATGATTGCGGTGTGTTGGGCTCAAGGAGATGTTCGGGTGTAGACGCTAGTGAGTGAAAAATCAAACTCGTATTCATGCGTCATAGTTGAACCTATAGAGGTGAAGGGTTAATAGGAGGTGATGTTTATGATCAACCTATAAAATCTAACGTTTTACTAGATTTTATTAACAATGGTATTTAACACTTAACTAATTCATGGTTTTGAAATTCTAGTGGATTATTACTTTTAGAAAGATAGTGGTTTTAATCTTGCAAGAAAACTGTTTTCCAAGAGGACGGATCCCACGGTTCCTTTACAAAAGGGATCCGGCTAGTATATCTTTCGGGATCCGTGGATCCGTAGTAATGTGAATGCATTTGATAAAACATAGGTTTTACGCTTTTATACCACGAAATATGTTTTATCCTACATTTTCTTTTAGCATGCATACGTGACTTCTAATGTATCACGAAGGAATATAACACATATAAAACAAAAGAAATGATAAACACATTATGATAAGAATAATATAGATAAACTAGATTATTAATAATATTGCATTTCAATACTTAGGATGATACAAAGGATTCGGTATATAACCCCAATATAGATCAACAACACAAAGTAAATGTCTCCGTATGTGAACTTCATCATAGGGAACACAAGTGCGATGAGTGTTAGGGCGATGAGCACGAGTGCGATGTAAACCATGTTGATAACGGATCTTCTTGGTTTCGGATGAAATGAGGAGAAAGATGAAGTTTTTATATGAGAGGGAATTTTTGAAATTGGAAAATTTGAAAAAGTGAAGGTTTGATTTGAAGGGTCGACGGTGGGAGTATAAATAGGGGAATTTTTGAAATTCGTGTTTTGTTTTATTATTGGATTTAAGAAGAAATAAAGCATCAGTTATATATACGAGAAATATAACACGTATGTGAAAAAGGCTTCCTAATGAAGCTACATGTAAATCATGTGTAAACACAAAAATCTACTCAAATAAATTCCTAACAAATAATACTTATTTACTAAACTAATATCATTTAGATATAAGTGGAAAGTCATACCTCGAGTGCACTTAGGAATGTCTTTACAAATGACAAATGTCACTTAGACAATTCCCGCTCCTTTGCGTTTAAGATACTTCTTAAGGAAGGTATTCTTGTTACCAAGCGTCTCCTAAAGCTTGCTGGGTATGAGCTTTGACTAATCAATATCACAAAGAAGATTAGTGCAATTAAATGAAAAGATATAAAAAAAATGTTGTTATCAACTCAACATCCAAACATATAGTTTTTGAAAACATGGTGTTTGTTTTTATGAAAAACCTTCTTTGTAGTTTTCAATTAACTATGGATCGTATCAAGTTTTTAAAGTACAATATACTTCAAGAAACTTGGTAACGAAGCTCTGATACCAATTGTAGAAAACTAGAAGGGGGGGTTGAATAGTTTTACCAATTAAAACTTCCTTATAAACTATTTAGATCGACTTATGTCAATCTATTTGGTTGTGTGTGTTGCATGTTGATAAACAAGCATATAAAGATATGTAATGAAAAGATAAGAGTAAGAGGCACAAAACCACAACGCGAGTATTTATAGTGGTTCGGCTACAAGGACACCTTCCTTGCCCTACTCCACTCCCCGAGTCACCTACTCGAGAGTTTGTAATCACTACACCAATCTCCTTATGGCGGGCTCCTTATGGCGGAGAAGCCTTCACAACGTCGCTTAACCTTTTTCCGGTACAAAGCTAAATACCGAGTTCTTTCACACCAAGGCGAACTACACCTTACACAACGTCGCCTACCCTTTATACGGTGCTACGCTAACCACCGAGTTCTTTCACACCTTAGGAGAACTAATCCTTCACAACGTCGCCTACCCTTTATTAGGTACTAGGCTAAGCACCTAGTTCCATTGCAATGGAGGAACTACTACCACACTACACCAACGACTAATCCCAAAGGAGATCTACTCCTTTACAACATCATCAAGGACATCAATATCCTTGGATCTAATGCTAGTCTATCTAGTACATCGAAACACACCATATCGAATGTACATCTAAGGCACCTTTCACTATTGCCTTTGATTAGATCTACAAGACACCTTTCACTAATGTCTTTGATTAGATCTACAAGACACCTTTCACTAATGTCTTGTGTCTTCACTTCTAAGCACCTTTCACTAATGCTTCTTGTCTTGACTTCTAAGCACCTACCACAAGTGCTTATCCTATAGACGATAGATACCCTTCACTAATATCTTCGTCTTGACACTTGAGACATCTTTCACTAATGTCTTCAACACTACACTTCTTTGAAGAAAGAAAGGAATCATCAACAAGAGGACTTCAATAGCCTTGATGATGAGGAAGCATGGCAACTCATGGACTTGAGCTTGCTCGACTTCAAAGGTGATGATCTTGCCTTTAAGAGGAACCTAAAAGATCACACAAACACAAGACTACAAACATAGATCTCTTGGATCTAAGGTTAGTGAGATTTAACTCCGGGAGAAAGTATGTTGAGAGGGTATCAAATAATGAAGAAATGGCTTACTATTTATAGAGGAAAAACCTCATCGCTTCCCGGATCCCACGGATCCCTACCATAAGGGATCCGCTAGCACAAAGCTAGGGATCCGTGGTCCGCTCCTTTTGCCCATGGGTATTTTTGGTTATGGGTCATGGGTCATGGGTTATGGGTTGATCCATGGTTTTCTTTCTAGATACAATGTACCTTTAGGATACATTGAACTTGGTTAAGTTGTATATATAAAACCATGGGTTATGGATCAAAAACCATTTGCTAGTTTTTATCTATTTAGTATATACTTGTTTTACCCATTTTAGTATACTTAGCTTAAGTATGTGTTAACTCAATATGTAAACACTAGTTGTTGTACATATATATATATATATATACTAGTCGGATACCCGCGCACAGCGGCGGCGATAAGTATAGTTATATGTGTTTGCTTACCCGTTTAGTGAATTCGTTTCACAACACTTCAAATGTATATGTGTTACTTGTATGTGTTTGTTTAGGTTACCCATAGCTTTCCCGTTACATCCCGTTACATCATTATTCTCGCATATAAAAATACTCTCGCAATCTCTTACATGTCAAACACTCCCCCAAAAATATAAAGATTGTATTGATTGAAATAAAGGTTAAAGTTGTAAAATTTGAATTAAAATAAAATAAACCCACTAAAAATATAAAACTAAAACTCATAAAATATATCAAAATGGATGTTGAATTAAAGAGCATAAAATTTTAGAAAATATGGTGAAATTAGATTATAAAAAAATAAATAGATAAAAGATATTTCAATTTGAAAATAAAGATGAATTTTAATTGAGAAGTGACACATGTCACTTTATAATTGGAGCTCCTTATCTTACTTTTTAGTGGTTAGGAGTTAGGCTTGGGTTTGTTAATCGACACATGTCATCTCATGATCGAAGCTCCTTATCTTAATTTTTGGTTAGGAGTTAGGCTTGGAATAAGGTTTGGTTTTTAAATGCATTATATAGTAGTATAGATATATAGATCATAAAATCACTTATACTTGTTTTAGTGTTTTATGTGAATATGTTAGAAAACTATTAGTTCAAACCATTTACGTATTTTATTTGTTTCGTTAATATGATTTTACTTTTGTTATCGACAAAACATTAGAAGATCGTAAAATATAAATAAACGTTTTTACGGCTTATTTGTATTAACACATAAAATCGAGGAACTTTTAAATTTTGTGACCTAATGCCCCAACTTTAGCTTCCTTACCCTTGAGCCACCATTGATCATCCTTTATTAGAAAAAACTGTCATAATGTTGTCTGACGTGTTAAATGAAGCAAACATGAAACGTTAAAACACATAAGCTGAGTAAGATTAGTTTCAAGAATCTAACAATTTTGTTTATTAATCAAAATTCACTACTAGACCGTACTGTAACAAATATTTGTGGCTTTACGCAGTCCATAGTACTAATTCTCTTTTTGAGGATTTTCATCTAACACTTGGTGTTTAAAAAGTATATGGGTCATTTTGATATATCTATCCATTAAAAAAGTTGTACATATAATCAATATAGAGAAACAAATAAGATTGCAAAGAGCTAAGAAACACATGTGTTAAAGAAATTGATACTTCACATTCAACTTCTACTATATAATATTTCATCCCCAAACGAAATTGGTACTTCATATGAAATTTCTAATATAATATATTTCATGATACTTAGAGATGAAACAATTACCTATTGCTTGTCGGTATAAACTAGATATGGTGGAAGAACATTCGATCAGGGATTAAGGGATGAGCTTTGTACCCGTTGATGGCTAAAATATATCAATTAATACACTTTAGAGGGACTTATATTAGGGGGAAAAGAAAACCTCAAGGTTTAGGAGGGATTTGTAAATAATTTAAGGAATTTTAAAAGGTTTTGGTGAAAAAAGGGCGTTATCAATTTGACAAGTAGAGATTTTGGGCGGATAAAGTGAGCGGGTTAGATTTTACTTTTTTCCTTTATGAATTATTGTTAACAAATATATTTTTAGAGAGTGGTGTTTCCTAAAAAAACAAGTTTGTTTATGTTTTAGATTATAGAAACTAGTTTTTTTTTTCGAAAAAACTAGTCTTTTTTCTTCCATTTCTGCTTTTCCTGTACCATAAATAATGTTTTTATAAACCAATGGACACGAATATGCATTGTGTTACGCCCCGTGCCCGTTTGACCGAAAATTAAAACTTTACGTGAAAAATACTTGACTAAAACGGACATTCTGTTACTCTTTAACCAATTGACAAAAATCTATAACAAACTAACCCTTGAGACTACCTTTAGATAAAAATAGACTCAATTACTTTTGAAATGCCGGGTGGCGCGACCCGTGACGACTTACCGAATTAAGTATATGATTTTACGAAGTTTGACAAAAACCGACAAAAATCTAAAAAAGCACCATGCGGCTATATGAAAAATACCATACGGCCGTATGGCCATGCAAATAGATTACACCCTTTCTGTGTTTTAGAGCATACGGCCATATGCATTTATACCATAATGTTGTATGGTCTCTAACCTGCACTTTTGGACAATTTTCTGCATTTGTATAATTTTTGAAAAACAACTTTTATAACTCGAAACGACACCAAAAATTCTAGAACTAATTTAAATAACATATAACTTCATTTCTAAAAATATTTTTGTCTAAGTGACCCTTTAACACATACTTTACGGGGTTTACCAAACACCCCTTTTTGACCCATTTTACATACAACTCTTATACAACACACATAACCTTTACTATAACAATAAAGACCTCGACTTTGACACTTAACAACATCTTTTACAAAACATATTACGAAATTTGGGGGGTTCAACCTTGATTTGAGCTCGGTACTAATACTAAGCTCCTAAGCACGTTCTAATACACTTTCAACCCGTACTTCCAAATCTAAGTTTTTACCAAAGCTTACCTTCATCACACAAGCACCTAAAAAACACGGTTAAACACTAAACCGTAATATTTCGCTTAGTAAGTAAATGGCATAATAAGTTATCATATATCATAAATCATAATTTGCATCATGAACTTCACTTAAACCATCATTCATTCACATACGCATAAACTCTACATACCTTGCTAGTTTCACAACTAGGATATCCAAATTTTTCTAAACACGCATCAACTACTAAGCTCTATAAACCATCAATATCACATCAATGATGCTAAACTCATCTAGCAAGTTGTACCAACTAGCCTCATCTTAACCTTAAACTAAACATACAAGTCATTAGGCCTTCATAACCTTAACACAAACAATAACTTAACACATAACACATAATACAAACATGACAAACTCAATATAACATCTTGTTATAGTCGATTTACTTATCTCACTTTCAAGTAAGGGTGAGCAAACGGACCGGCCGGACCGGACCGACCGAAGGACCGACCGGACCGACACGGACCGAGACCGGACCGACCACATTCGGTCCGGTCCGCGGTCTCGGCTTTTGGGCAAATCGGTCCTCGGTCCGGTCCGGTCCGGTCCGGTCCGGACTAAACCGACGAAAACCGACGAATTGGGCGTTTGGACCGACCGACCAGACCAAGACCGAGACCGGACCGACGGACCGAGACCGGACCGACCAAATCGGTCCGGTCTCGGTCTTGGCTGGCGAACTTCGGTTTTCGGTCCGTCCGGTCCCGGCCGGTCCGGTCCGGTTTTCAGCCTATGCACACCCCTACTTTCAAGCTATATTTTACCAAGATCATCAACATCATCAGAACCTATATTCACATAAAAGCAATATTAATATCAAGGGTTTATAGAACCCGTAACTTAACTAATTTAATCTATAATCATCATATGATCATATCTTCATTATATGATGAAATCTCTAATTTCTCTACATAAACCCTAACTTAAATATCAAGGATAATTACTTACTTACTTGCATAAGAGCTTAGTTAGGGCTTATCTCCTTGATTAAAGCCTTATTTCTTCTTCAAATAATCATCAAAGATTCATGGTTTCTTTCTTTTTTCTTCATCCCACGTTACAGAAACTAGAACTTACTAGATGTTCCAGGGAATTATCTAGTTACTAATTACTTCATACAAAAGTTACTTCCCAACTTGACACTTTAAGCCCTTCAAGTCTCTTTCATTCTAATTTGGCCACATTAACTTTAGAATACATTTATCATTTGACAACCTTAGTCCTTTATGTCCATATCTCTTATATTTGAGACACATCAATCTTTCCTTGACTATATTACATCTTCTTTGACTATTAGATTGACTATCGGGTTTGACTAGCTAATTACATAACGCCTTTAACATAAAATCCATTGACTAACCAATTATATCGAGTCTTGCGACTCATAAAAATCTTAGTCAATTTCATCGAGAGGCATACCCGTTTGAAAACGGGTTTCGAGTGTGTTAGCCTTAAAAGTGACGACATTACGAGTTTGGACTAGAAACATAGATAGCTTTGTCCTAAGGGACTAATATTGTATACGAGACAAATTTATGTTGTGTTGTTCCTATAAATACCCCTCTAGACTCTCCTAGAGGGGCGTGCTTGTGTTTAGATTGTTCATAATTCAATAAAACTCTTTCATACATCACCTTTACTCTACTTTCTCTCTATAGAATACTACGTCGTGTTTTATGTATTTCGGTCAACCTCGACCTCCCGATCAATACTTGGATCTTGATACTTAGTGGTTAACATGTAGCATCAGAGCCTTGGTGTGATTTGTGGAGTGTTTATTTTCAAAATCATCAAAAATGTGTTTTTGTTGTTCTTGCTCTCGTTCTCACGTTTTTAGACAAAAATGTAACTTTCTCTCTTTCTAAACCTTGTTCTAACAAATCTAGACATAAAATCATATGTTTTTATGTCATGTCTACTATTTTAGAAAGGGATTTTGAAAAATAAGATATCAAAACATCAAGAAATGAAGTTTTTTTGAAGTTTTTCTTGTTCACATGTTTTTAGCAAAAAAACAAGTACTTTTTCCTTCTAAAACGAAGTTCTTATGATATTTGTAAAAGTTTTCATTTTTATGATGTATTTAATGTTTAATAAGGATTCTACGCAAAACGAATGAACAAAAACCTTCAAAAATGTGTTTTTTAAGTTGTTTTTTTGTCGAAAACACGTTTTACAGCTTTTACCAAGTTCGTTAGCATTTTTAACGAGCTTGCTAAGTAGGTAAAAAGGAATCTCGGTATATGATTTACCGAGTTAGGGAACAGGTATGTTTACTGATTCAGGGTATATGGTTTATCGAGTTTGTATGAGTTTTACTGAGTTATCTACCCAGTTAGGGCACCTCAGTTTACCAAATTACATACTAAGTTAGGGTTTCTAATTTACCGAGTTGGTGTCACTGATTTACTGAGCTTGTGGCAGCCTATTTCACCAAAACTAAGGTAAGTGGGTATACCGAGTTTAGGGTTTCTATTACCGAGTTGGGGTGCAATGATCATATACCGAGTTAGGGTTTTTTCATATACCAAGTTAGGACTCAATTTACCCAAAAAAAATCCTAATATACTAAATTACAAAACCCAAAATACCTAATTCACCATATTTCACCAAAAACACATCCGAGATTATTGGTTATACAACCATAATTATGAATTGTTTCGTCAAGACAAACACCAATTTATCTCATTAAAACAAACATGCTTGTGCTTGACATGATCGATCCTTATCAAGATTCATTTTGTGTATTTAAATGACAAAGTAACTACAGGGTTGATTCTTTATTGCTTATTTGGGTTTGAAGTGGCGTTTCACCGATGCGTATACTTATTTCATCTTCATTTTTTCTCCCCTCTCACGAAGATGACTTGTTTGAACACTTATTGTTGATGATTAAGACTTGGAAATGAAGTTATATATGTTTAAGGGGTTACGTCGTAGTGCTCACAATATACAACTATCACTTTAAAAACTTACGTTGTAGTGCTCAGTTTCTCACACAGTTGAGGATTGTTCGAGAGGTTTTACCGTTCTTGGTCAAGTATAGTGCAATCTTAAGTCACAAGTTTGGATTATTCTACTTCATTCTCAAGTTTTTTATATTGGGTTGTCTCCATTAGTGGTTAGTAATATTAGCCGATTACATTTATAAAGGGGGTTTAGATTGATTTAGGGGGAAATGTAAAGAGAGTATTGATCGAATTTTTTCATGGATAGTGATTATGCATATACATATTTATAATGCTTCTATTTTGATCTAGTTATGGGATATACAAGGATTTATGATGTTTCCAAAATATTGTAATCATCATGGAAGGAGAAATGTGTACATCGGGGATGTACAACAAGTTCACATGATTGAGCTAAATGCTTCACTTGTTACTTTGGTGTTATCGTTTTGACTTTTGCAAGTTGGTTTATTGGGAAGGATTCAATGTAGTGAGAAGAGTTGGTTGATTTTATGTTCCCCAAATGTTGAGTCACCATTGTCAACACAATAGATTGAAGAGTTTATCGTGTCTTCTACAATATCCGTTGCGCAAAATAAGACAAACACAGAAGACACAACTACAACATCAAGTTTCGATTCTACTTAAAGGCTTTCTGTTGGGAGGGAGCTGTATATTCGAACCTAATTTGGTCTATCCTATTTTACAAAACTTTCATTTTGTTTCTATACTGTTTGGCAACACTTTTCAGTTAAAAGAAAAACAGAAAAAACCAAACAGAAGAAAAGATGTACTAACTGAGAGGGAGTACCAATTAGAAATCAATACAAGTATAGAAGAGCATCGATGAGGTACAAGAGAAGAATAAGAGCTATCAAGACATCCTCGGAGCTGTTGTGCTTATGAAGACTTCACTATTAATGCTTGGAATATATCACAACAATGTTTCGCCTACAAGTAGAAGAAAAAGAGCAACGAAGACATCTTCAAAATTTGTTGAGATTTCAAAGACTTTATTATTTACTTGTAGGAATTATTGTAACCAATTCCCGTATGTCATCACTTGGAGGGAGTGTTAGCCTTAAAAGTGACAACAGTAAGGGATTGGACTAGAAACGTAGCTAGTCTTGCCAGCAGGGACTAATTTCGTATACGAGGCTTTATGTTGTGTTGTGCCTATGATTCCCCTCTAGACTCTCCTAGAGAAGGTGCTTGTGTATTAGATTGTTCATTATTCAATAAAACTCATTCACATATCACCCTCTCTCTATTTTCTCTCTCTAGAATACTATGTCCTGTTTTGTATATTTAGGTCAACTTCGACCTCCCTATCACTACTTGGATCTTGAATCTTGATGCTTCGTGGTTAACATCTTGTGCGTTCAATTCTTTGAATCCGTGCTTCCTAATAGGAAACATACTTCAATGTATTTGTTAATGATGGTTCATTATTAATCTTCTCGGATAATTCAATGTATCAAGCTACAATTGAGCTCAAAGGTTTAGAATGCTTGTTATTTTCTTTAATCTAGAATTCAAGGTAGCTAGTTTTAAATAGGAAACATGCAATAAATGGATTCCACGATCATTACTTTTTAATGCAATACGAAGATGTTTTAACCACATGGTTCTTGTAGAAAACAATAGTTAAATGGTTTGACAAGCTAACACGTTTATGTGGGCATCCTTTCATTATCTACATGGTCGACTCACAGTTGATTTAAGAACGTATCCAGTGCGTAAAGTATTCAAATTCTTGAACCTATTTATCAACCTTATCTCTCCAATTCTCATACTATTTCACCAACTCACACATTATTATTACTAGTACTGTAATAGCTTAGGCAATAAAATAGGCAGTACCATCCTATTTTTTAACATTTACCTCAAATATTACATCAACCCATTTGCAACACTTTTTCAGCATTTGGTCTAAGAATTTATTTGAATTTTACACGGTTTATTGTTGCTTTGGAGAAAGTGATATCGGTATTTTGTCTTTATTCCTTAGTTACAAAATATCTTCAAAATTGCGACTTCCATCGGGAGTCCGGGACCTTACCCTCTTCCAGTACATATTCGGAAACGTTTTTGAACTCGGTGACAAACCTCATTACTCTCTTGCTACACTTTCTAAATGTTATGGTCCTTTAATGTCACTTAAGCTTGGAAGTAGAACAACTATAGTCATTTCATCGCCTAATGTAGCCAAAGAGTTCTTTCGAATAAATGACCGATCGTTCTCTAGTCGTTCAATTCCCGATAGCACCCACGTAGTGATCAATGACATGATAAATACTAAGTAGTGTGGTTGCCAACTAGTGATCAATAACGATAACTACGAAGAATAAGTAAAGAATATATGTTTTCGTGGCAACATCTTGATGCTAGTGAAGTCTTCCGTAAAAAGAAGACACGAGTCCATTAATAAATATTCAAAAATGTTATTAGTTGCATCTAAAGAAATATCTATTTTCTAACATGTATTGATCATTAGGGGTATATATGTTTCAAGTAAAATAAAATCTATTGTTTGTGTAAAAAATACCTTTGATGATTCTCTTTGGCGAATTGCGATTCACTAAACAATCCTTTTTTAATCGATTTCAAATTCACTCGTCCCTCAAGCCTTACTTTAAAAATTCGATTATATATTCTTCTGTTATCGTTCTTATTCTTGTATTGGTTTTGTGTTGCGAGTAGGGTTTATCGGTTTTAGGGTTTTCTTTCAAAATCGTTTTAGGGTTTCGTTCTTGACTTTTATTACTAATTGATTTTATTTGTTACTGTTATCATTATTGTGTTTTTGATTTGGATTGTGTTATATGAGGTCGTTTGTTTATTAGGGATTGTGTTGTCATCATTAAAAACCCTTTTGGGGTTTACTGAACCGATTGAAGCTAGGGTTTTGTGTGCTTCTTGTTGAATTTTGTTGGATCGTATGTAGTTTAGAATGAAGCATGGGTTTCTAAGCTAGGGAAGGAGAGTTGTTAGCCAGAAAAAGGTTCTTCTCTGATGGATACTGGTGTAAACAAGGGTGTTAATACAAATATAAAGTTATCATAAGTAAAATTACAAGAATACATGTTATTTTGCAACGTATATACATTTGGTCATTTACATAAATTGTTGTAATAAATAGATTGTTGTAATATAATATGTAATAGAATGGGTAATATCCAAGACCCATGACCCATACCCATGGAGCTAATCTATAACTCATGACTCATTGTATGACATCATGCATGAAATCATGTTGGGTATTATTGATGACCCATGACCCAATGTCCATGACCCAAGACCCATGACCCATTATCTAGATACATTGTATTTTGTTGGGTACCCATGACCCAAATTCCATGACCCATGGCTCATAAATAACCCATAACCCAGTTTGCAACCCAAAATCCGGACTATTCTGACCCAGACTGCCGGATCCCAGGATTTGCACTAGTCGGATCCCTCTGGTGAGGGATCGCGTAAACCGTGGGACAGAAGGCTTTTGTGCCTATAATTAGTGAGCCATTTCTTTATCGTTTCTCACCCTTCTTCTTACAAACTATCTCATATATTATCTCACTCCTCTAACCCTTGATCATTTGATCATTCTAGTAGTTCTTCTATCTTTTGTTGTGATTCTCATATAGGTCCTTCACAAAGGAGAGATCACGCTATTTTACAAGTCATCCAAAAAAAAGATCCTTGATTGATTCGTCCATCCACAAGATTTTTGTAGCATATCTTGTAATTCATATTTCACATAGTTGTTTTGTAATAGTTGTGTAAAGGTTTAGTTCTACCTCATGGAAGAACTCGTTATTTAGATTTGTACCGGAAAAGTGTAAGCGACGTTGTGAGGCTTCTCCGCCAAGTTGAAGGAGCTTGTTGACATAGTGCTTGAACTCTCGAGTGGGGAACTCGGGGAGTGGAGTAGGGCAAGGAAGGTGTCCTTATAGCCGAACCACTATAAATCACTTGTGTCGCTACTTTCTATCCTTTTAATTTACTTGCTTTCTTTACTTACTTTACTTATTGCTTCATACTATTTATCCATCCATACGAATTCACATAAGACCAAATCTAAATCTTTAAAACTTAAATTAAAATCGGTAAAACTATTCAACCCCCCCTTCTAGTTTTCCACAAAGGGTAACAATGTTAGTGTTGTTACGAGTGGGAAGAGTGATGTTAGTGTGGAGGATACGAGTTCTCTTGATGCTAAGATCCGTGATATGGAACATAAAAGGCTCGAAGGAAAACTAATGCTAGTAGGTGATGATAGGGTTTCGTTAAAATCTCCGAATGTTGATCAACTGACAGCTATGGAACCCTTTCCTTGGTTGTCAGATACATTTGGAACTCCAAGTTCTTCCGCAAAAGAAGCTAGTGTACTAACGAGACTACATCAATTAAAGGGCAAGATGATTCTATTAATGGTGATAAATCGAACACGGGGCCTACTTCCTATGATGATCGTCTAAATGGTGAACAAAGTAAGAAAGTTGCTAACTTTTGGACCTTAATTGCCCCGGCTGGTAATGAGACTGATGTTCCGGTGTCAATTGAGTCTGTCATACACCGTCATGAGAACTTTGTTTATGGGTTCTTTCTAGGTAAAAGGGTTGCTTTTCATGTGGTTTAGTACTATGTCAAGAACGCGTGGAGCAAATTTGGCCTGACTCATACTATGATGAATTCAAAAGGTATTTTATTTATCAAATTCATTTCTAAGACCGGTATGGAATCAATGCTTGATAATAGACCATGGATGACACATAATGTGCCATTAATTCTTCGCAAGTGGTCTTCTATGGCGAACGTGTCTGAGGAAGACTCGAAGAGTGTACCTGTTTGGGTTAAACTTTATGATGTCCCTACTACGGAATTCATAGAGGATGGATTGAGTGCTATTGCTACAAAACTTGGTACCTCATTGATGCTAGATACCTATATAGCCTCAATGTGTAAGGAATCATGAGGTATGTCTAGTTTCGCGAGATCAATGATTGATCTTTATGCTAATGTTGAGTTAAAAGACACTCTTGTTGTGTCACTGCCTAATATTGATAGTAATTGATATATCATGCATTATATTCATGCTGAGTACGAGCGGGAGCCGACTAGATGTTCATCATGTAAGGTTTTTTGTCATTCATTGGATCAATGTCCTAACAGAATCGTGTCCAACGTGTATATGAAGACGCAAAGAAAACTGTTAGAGATCTTTCTGTTGTCCCAAAGTCTCGGTTAGTATACAGACCTAATAAGATGAATAACAAGCAGGCTAATCCGAAAGGTTCGAATTCTAATATGGTTGGGGATATTATTAAATCCGTTTCAAAACCTATGGGTGATGTGGCTAGTTAAAGTGGTACGAAAATTGTGACTTCAAATCCCTTTGATGTTCTTAATATGGTGGAAAAGGATGATGAGATTATTCCTAGTGATGCAGTAAACGCGAAAGGCGGGGATGAAAATGTAGGTCAAAGTAAAGTTGTTAACTTGGATAATGAGGATAATGATAGCGAGAATGAAGTGGAAGAGGAAGATAATGATACCGCGAGATTTATGGCATCGACATCTAAGGCTACGAAATCTTTAAAAAGCGGAGGTTGAACCGGGATGAAAAGCATATACAAGTTGTGAAAAGATAACTATAATGATAATCCATATGATGATGAAGAGTCTGAAGATTTAATAGAAGCACAATTAGCTTTCTGTGATGCCTATGATATAAAGGTTCATGGTCATACTAGGCGTAAGTAGTTTATCTAGTAGTTTTTCATAAGATTGGTTTGTCTTTCTTATGATTGGTTTGGTTTGAAGCACAAATGGTGCGTATTTCGTCTTATAATGAGCTGAGATGTGAGATTCACTCACATCCTATGTACCTAACTGTTTTTTTATAGTAATAAGTTTTGCCAAATGTAACAACTTTTTAACAAAAAAAAATACCCACTTACCGTTTCAGGTAAAATAAAAATCATTTGTTTGCATGTACAAATAATACCTTGATGTCCAACTATAAAAATTGAGAAGTATGTAATTTTGAACATGGTAAACCTATTATATTTATATAGTTTTCATGTTATAGTATGATATATTGATATTAGTTTAAAGTGTTTTTTTTTTTTTTTTTTCACAAATTTTTTGAGACTGTAATTAAACTTTCCAAAGCTTTAATTGTAATGCTACTATGTCATAGTATATGGATATTAGCTATAGTTGGGAATGGAGTGTAAATATATTTCATATTTAGGATGAGATGGTCGGTTCATGCATAACAAAATGCTTGGCCATCTTTCACGAGGGTGTAAGACACAAGATTTTCATGTAAGGTACGTTCCTGTTTTAGTGGCTTGTCGAAATCACAATTTTGACACAAGGTTTCGTTGGGATTTTTCGGTTTTGAAAGCCCCAAAGGTGTCGAGGTTGCTTAGTTGTTTAATTTACTACACAAGGGCAAAAAAACCTACCCTTTGGTAATGTGGTGGGTGACTTGAATGATGTAATATACTGTTAAACTTTAAAACTATTTGGGCTATGTAAATGTACATAGATTTTTGCCAGTCTAGTATTTGTAAAAGTTATCTTTTGTGGAAATGATCCTATTAGATCTCTACTTGCACTTTTTTCCCATTTTAAGTACCCAACTAACGGGAAGAGATCTAGTGAGAAGAGAAATTGAAATAAGAAGAATGAGAAGAAATTTGAGCCACACATTTCAAATGAGGAGGAGAAATTTATAGGGAGATGCATCTATTTCTTTAAGTGCATCTGAAATGTGCTGCTAAGATTTTTTCTCCCCTTCTCATTTTAATTTTACTTCTCATTTGATCCAACTATATGCCTATATGTATTGGCACTATAAAATGGTTAAAATGTTGCATCTATTATGCGGATGAGATGATGTATAGTGCTCATATTATGCAAAATATGAAAAAGTAGGGAACTGATACATGCATGATACAGTTTATTTTCTCTAAGAAATAGCCACTTTGGTGCTATGGTGGGTTGCTTTTGCATAAGAGCTGCTATATTCTGTTACAAATCGTTTTGTTAGACGTGGTAAAATCTACAATTATTCAAATTTTTGTGAGTGTATGGATTATTTTATAATTGTTCTTCAAAAGGCTTTGTTAAAGGACATAATTAACATGTAAACATTGTACTTAATGGAGCGGCTGAATGGTTAGTTTGCCTGCAGGGTTTTCTTCGTTGTAATTTGATAAGGCTATAGATAGTCGTAATATAATCATAGATATATATGATTAAACCCATCAGAGTTTGATCGGAAAGGCCATGAGTGGTTCATTTCTCGGCAGTGTGATCCCAAACTTCTCGCTCATATCCAAATCTTCGACTCTCATACTTCCTTCGAGCTTCCAATCAAACTGGAGAATCAAAGAACCTAACATTATGTGTAACATTCTATGAGCAATATTCAATCCTGGACACATCCTTCTCCCGATACCAAATGGAGTAAATTCGAAATCTTGGCCTGTATAGTCAATATTGGCATCCAAAAACCTCTCTGGCATGAACATTTCTGCATCTGACCAAACACTTGGATCTTGACAAATTGCCCAAAGATTACAAAGGATTTGTGCTTTTTTGGGCACAATGAAGCCTTGGACTTCTACATCGTGCAAGGATTCGTGAGGGATAAAAAAAGGGACGGGAGGATGTAGTCGAAGAGTTTCTTTTATAATAGCTTGTAGGTAAGGGAGTCGAGAAATATCATGTTCCTCTATGTTCCTATTTTCGCTTTGCATAAGCGTAGCAAGCTCTAACCAAGCCGTCTCCATTTTCTTTGGGTTATGAATGAGCTCGGCCATCGCCCATTCTAATGTTGTTGATGTAGTATCAGTTCCCGCAACAAACAAATCCTACAGTGATATCTCAAATAATTATGACCGACTTCAATCTTCTAACCATAATTCAAAACAATTATTTCGACTAATTTGGCCACTGAAATATGTATTTACATGATAAGTATTTACTTACAGTAAACAAACGATTGATGTCTGTCTTACTTATTTCAGACTCATCTTTTATGTGGATATTGAGCAACGCGTCAAGCAAGTCGTTTTCTGCTAATGGAACTGTATCGAGGGACGATGATCGTACTCTTGTTTGCAACCGTAGAAAGACGATCTTATCAAACATAGTATGTAACTTGTTGCCGATAATCGTTGCTTCTCGTGCTAATCCCTGTGGATCCAAGGGTTTAAGTGGTGGAAAAAAGTCTACTAGATTCGGCTTCCCTGCAACTTCCGTTGCACCGGTTATAACGTCCCTAAATTCTTGCAACGATGTGGTATCATATGAAGATAAATCCTTAGAGAATAATAAGTTGGATATAATGTTAAGAGTTGTCGTGAATGCAACTTCGCCTACATTCACGGCCTTTTTATTTGCACAACATCGAGTAATATGGTCAAGCAGTTCCTGTACCTACAAGTGTAAGAACCTATCTATATCATCATATTTTTATAAGTTTACTAAAAAAAAATAAAAATAAAAAAACAAAACAAAACAACTCTATTCTTCACACTTATTTTGCTACACTATGGTCAAGTATGAACATTTTTTTATATAAATTATAATTTATTACATTAATATGTGTCACAAAAAATTTAAAAATTAATCCACATATATAAGTGTGTACAATTACAATAAAGCTACACTTATATGTGTAGCAAATGTTTCCACATTTTTTATTATAAACATGTTTTGCAATTTTGACACACTTTTAGTTGTAGACATTCAAAAAAAATTCACACTTTTAACTATATATAGAAATTCGGATAATATCTTCACACTTATATGTATAGAAAAATTTGTCACACTCATTATTACCACACATGAGAAAGTGTTGAATCAATAATTTTACACATTTTTAACGGTGGTCATTTGTGAAGGTGTATGTATGTGCGGGTGATTTATTTATTTCTTTACATTAGACACAAATATTTTTAAAATCACTCTCGCTTTTTATTAAGTTTTTTTCTTTATACTTTTGACACTTAAACTTTTATGTTTATTTTTCTTTTCTTAACTATATATAAGAACGTTTTTTTTAACTATTGACAAATCCGAAATATTTGAGTTTTTTTAGTAAATATTTTAAAATAAGAATAATAATAAATAAATAAAATATTACTTAATAAGGGAAAGTTGAGTTTTTTCTTAAATGCAAAATTCTTCAAATGAGGTTTGTTTTAATATATAAAAGATTTGATTAACAAAAGAATCATCATATCAGCTTCTGTTAGGTTTCCCACCAATGGTATTGTAAATACTAAGTTAAACCAAAACTATAAATTGCAAGCAATGTTTTCAAAACCAGGTCGGACCGGTGCTCGGGCACAAAAACGGGTAAAAAACCCGGGTTTCTAAAACCGGGTTAACCGGTTAGACCCGCCGAGTTTTAAGTGACCCGGGTCATTCCGGGGTCATGAAACCCGGCCGGGTTTGATTTTTTCCATTTTTTTTTTATAAAAACCGGGTTGACTCGGCGGTCGAAGCGGTTGTATATGAATATGAATATGAATACGTACATATACCCTTATATGTATATGAAATATTTTTACATATTTAAATGCATTTATTTCTCAGGCTTGTTAAGGAACACAACTCTAGCTTTAATATGAAGCTCGGGCTTGAAATCGTTTATTAAATTAAATGAGCCCAAACAAGGTTTGAGCTCGGGCTCGAGTTGGAGCTCAGCTCGTTCAAGCTTGGATCATTTGGAGCTTTTATAAGCTTGGCTCGTTTTGAGCTGAACTAGAACTAAAAGTATAAGGTTCCAAACGAGCATGAGCACGAGACTTATGATCGTAAACATTCGGGGTCGAGATCGATCTTTGGCAAGCTTGGGCTCGACTCAGCTTGTTTATCAATGTTTTCAAACCCGGGTCGACCCGGCCGGTTCAACCGGTCGACGGCGGTGCTGCACAAAACGGTAAACAAAACTGGTTTTAAAACCGGTTAACCTTAAACCCGCGGTTTTGAGTGACCCGGGTCTTGAAACTCGGCCGGGTTTGATTTTTTTCAATTTTTTTATATAAAAACCGGGTTAACCCGGGTTGACTCGGCGGTCGAACCGGTTGACCCGGTCGGAAAAAATAATAAATGAAAAACCGGGTTGACCCGGCGGTTGAACCGGTCGGACCGGTACCCGGTGACTCGACCGAGTCGATTAAAAACCCGGTTTTTAAAACATTGATTGCAAGTGCTATTTAATTAGAGTGAAAAGACAAGTTTACCCTCCAAACATCAATTTCTTCTTCTCTTGCATATTTAAAATTCTCTCCTCAACAGTGTTTTCACTAAAAAGTTCAGGGAAATGTATTACACTTGGAGTTCTAAATAGAAACTTCACATTTGATTATTTTGAATTTTGATAACTTTAGCCTAGCTATGTAGATCTCAATACCAAGAGAAATCTTCTATTTTTTGGATTGCTGTCCACGGAAAATAAATTGTTTATGAAAGGTGTCTACCTTAATCGGAACATGCTTTAAAACCGTCAATACCATTGCACCAAGTTTGAAACCTCAAAAAAAAATACACCATTCATCCTTAAATGCGAAACGTTATTCAGCGCTAGTCCTTCGCTCTAATGGTCATATCTAACATTCGTTAAATCTCCCCATGTGACATCCATGTGAGGGTATTTTGGTCTTTTTAAACATCTTTTAACATCATCTTCCTCCTTTATACATCTTCATCATCAACCATCACCAACCACTACCATCTTCTTCCATTCACCATCTTCAACTATCCCCACTTTTTATAACTTCGATTTCTCTTATTCTTCCATCCACTAAATCTCGTAATAGATTCCATAGCCCTCACCATTCATGTAATAAACTATGATTTCGTATAATTATTTTAATTCCATGTAATAATTATTGTTCGTATTATTTGTTACAAAATAATAGTTTATTACATGTAATAATTATTGTTCAAATCATAGTTTATTACAAATAATTATTTTAATTCCATGTAATTCCAAAATAATTATTTTTGTAACAAACAATGATTTTAATTCCAAAATATTACGAACAATAAATCTCAATTCGAAATTGAAGTTATTTTAATTCCAAAATTCAAAATATGATTTCTGTAACAAACAATAAATCTCAATTCGAAAAATAATAATTATTTTGCAACAAATAATTATTTTAATTCCAAATTCAAACAATAAATCTATAATAGTTTCTTTTTCTTTTCGAACTGAGATATATATATTTTTTTTTGGTTGATTGGAGTTGTTGTTAGATGTTGAATGAAGTGGTGTATGAGATGATTGTGTGAGATTTTATCACTGGAAAAGGATGTTGTGGTGGCGCCGTTGTTAGATTGCTAGTAAACATGATGTTGTGGTCGGAAAGTAGCAGGAAATCATGATTGGTGAGAGTGTGTGTGGTTGGTAATTAAAGGGAATTGGGATTTTTTTTTAAAGGTTTGAGTTTATGTATTTAGTGGTGGGTTTCTTGAAATTTTTGACAAAAATTTCTGAATATGATAATTAAGGTTTGTGAAGGCGGTTGGAGGTGGTGAGAGTGGTGGTGTACGGTGGTGGTGGTGGTGGTGGTGATGAATATGAAGATGATAGGTGGTGGTTATGGTTTAACAAAGAAGAAAGAAGAAAATGGTAGGTGGTGGTGAGGTTTTTATTTGTTTGTGTTTAAAAAAGAAAAGAAAAATAATATAGTAAATTTACTATTATACCCTCATTTGAGTATCAAGTAGAGTGATTTAACGGACGTTAGTGAGGTCCGTTAGAAGAAGGGACTAACGGTAGATAACGTTTCGCATTTAAGGACGGATAGTGCATTTTTTTTTGTCAAAGGACGAAATGTGTCGGTCAACGCATACCACAAGGACGAACGGTGTAGTTTATCTAAATTAAATTGATAGTCATGTATTTATTTACATATTTTAATAATTTGTGTTTTAGCTTGATATATTTTAGAGTAAATTACACCGTTCGTCCTTGTGGTTTGCGTTGACCGCAGCCTATCGTCCTTTGACCCAAAAAAATGCACCGTCTGTCCTTAAGAGGCAAACGTTATGCGCCATTAGTCCCTCTCTCTAACGGAGCCCATAACGTCGTTAAGTCTTGTTAACCTGAGGGTATAATCGTCATTTCAACACCATAAGGACGAACGGTGCAATGACGAACGGTGTAATTTATACTTTTTGTCCCTTTTTTTACGTTTTCGTTCGTTTTCTTATGTTTTCGTCCGTTTTCTTACTTTTAACTCAGGTTTTTAACGTTTTACTCCTTATTTTTACGTTTTCGTCCGTTTTCTTACGTTTTTGTCCATTTTTTACATTTTCTTGGTTTTTCACGTTTTACCCGCTTTTCACGCTTTACTTCATTTTTACGTTTCGTCGCTTTCTTACGTTTTAGTCCGCTTTCATCCGGTTTTATACGTTTTGTCCATTTTAACACGCTTCTTTTTCTTACGTTTTACTCTGTTTTTACGCTTTCATCCATTTCTTTACGTTTTCGTCCATTTTTACGCTTTTATCGCTTTTCTTACGCTTTACTCAGTTTTTACGCCATCGCTTTTTTCATTTTCGTTCATTTTATTACGTTTTCTTCTATATTTTTACGTTTTTTTACGTTTTCGTCCGTTTTCTTATGTTTTCGTCTGTTTTTTATGTTTTCTTCCGTTTTTCTTACGTTTTAATCTGTTTTTTTACGTTTTCATATGTTTTCTTACGTTTTCGTCCGTTTTTTTACGTTTTCGTATGTGTTTTTACGTTTTCGTCTTTTCCTTACGTTTTTGTCCGTTTTCTTACGTTTTCGTCTAACTTTTTATGATTTCGTCTGTGTTTTTACGTTTTACTCCGTTTTTGTCTGTTTTCTTACGTTTTCCTCTGTTTTTTTACGTTTTAGTCCGTATTTTACGCTTCGTCCGTCTTTTTACATTTTCGTCCATTTTCGTCCGTCTTTTATGTTTTAGTCCATTTTTTTATGGATGAAAACATAAAAAGACGGACGAAAACATAAAAATACGGACTAAAACATAAAAAATAGGCAAAAACGTAAAAAAGCAAACGGAAACGGGCTAAAACGTAAAAAAACGGACGAAAACATAAAAAACAAACGAAAACAGACGAAAATGTAAAAAAAACAGACGAAAACGTAATAAAATAGACGAAAACGTAAAAAAACAGACGAAAACGTAAAAAAACAGGGTAAAACGTAAGAAAAAGGAAGATAACATAAAAAGACGGATGAAAACGTAAAAAAACAGACGAAAACGTAAAAAACCCGATGCAAACATAAAAAAACAGAGTAAAACGTAAGAAAAACAGACGAAAACGTAAGAAAACGGACGAAAATGTAAAAAAATAGACGAAAACGTAAGAAAATGACGAAATGTTAAAAAAACTTACGAAAACGTAGAAAACAAAGTAAAACGTAAGAAAAACAGACAAAAACGTAAGAAAATGGGCGAAAACGTTAGAAAATGGATGAAAACGTAAAAAAGACGAAAACGTAAAAAAAACAGAATAAAACGTAAGAAAAACGGAAGAAAACGTATTAAAACGGACGAAAACGTATTAAAACGGATTAAAACGTATAAATACGGATAAAAACGGATGAAAACGTAAGAAAACGGACGAAAACGTAAGAATATGGACGAAAACGTAAAAAAACAGACGAAAACGTAAAACAAGGAACTAAAACGTAAAAAACCGGAGTAAAACGTAAGAAAACGGACGAAAATGTAAAAAAACGGATGAAAACATAAAAAAAAAATGGACGAAAACGTAAGAAAACGGACGAAAATGTAAAAAACGAGTAAATCGTAAAAACGTGAGTTAAAAGTAAGAAAAGCATTTAAAACGGACAAAAGTGTAAACTACACCTTTCGTCCTTGCACCGCTCGTCCTTATGGTGTTGAAATGACGATTATACCCTCGTGTTAACAAGACTTAACGACCATTAGTGGGTTCCGTTAGAGGAGGGACTAACGGCGCATAACGCTTGCCACTTAAGGACGAGACGGTGCATTTTTTTTTGTCAAAAGACGATAGGCTGGGGTCAACGCAAACTACAAGGACGAACGGTGTAATTTACTCTATATTTTATACCCCGTATGTATATGAAGCATTTAGTATTACAATTAGTTTGATAATAAGACTAATAAGAACAGTTATAATAGTTAATCTATACTACTTTATAAAAGATTTGGGACTTTCTAAATGAAGAAGTCTTAAAAATTTTAAGACAAAAAACATTTCCTTAAAAAGAAATTATCAAACCATTAGTCAATGTTATTCATAATATTGGTCAATACAGACTTGATGATTATGGTCAATGCGTTTTGTATGTTTTGGTCAATACAGACTTTATGGCTGTTAAAAGAGCTTTATGTAACAAAGACATTAATTACTTTTGTAATGACCCATTAACTTGTGATCACCACAAACAGGGATATAAATCCCCCTCCACACACACACCAATTTCTTCATACCAGAAACCCCAACTCCCCATATCTGGTTTTCTCTGACGAAGGAAGCAGACCCAGAATCCTTGTTCAATCTCAATCAACAACCCAAAAACAATCCCCACAAACTCTTGACCCTCACTTATCATTCAACAACTCTCAAACACCAACAAGATTCGAAATACCATAACAAACATAAAAGTTAAAACACAAAAGAAATGAGACCAGATTCAATATACCCAACCAACAAACCCAACCTCATTGTCCAAATAAGAACAGCCAACGACCTACAAATTACAACATCATCAAACCACATTATCTACATCCCTTCAAAAACACAGATAACAACTTGGAACAACAAACCTCTATTCTACATCTAGACAAAAAACCATATACCCTCACTTTCACTCCAACAACTCTCATCTAAATATAAACCAAAAACATGACTCGAAAACAAAGAACCAAAGATCTCAGCTTCGTGTTCGGTACTAACAAAATCTTTTAAAGATTTATAACACGAGAATCATCACAGATCAGTGAGAAACAACCGCTTCTCTTATATATCCGAAAAGTTTAAAGAAAAGACAATAACAAATCATATTATCCTTCTTTCTTTCGTTAAAGATAAACAAAAACATTAAAAGGTACCTACCGAGATCTTTAAAAACCTTGAAGCGGGAAACGCGAACCATCATGAAAGAAAGATATAGTGTGTTTAGTGTGAGGTTTTCAACAACAAAAATCAATAAAATGGTTTTTGTTTGTGTTCGCTAGGTTAATAAAGAAAGCAAACACAGTTGTATGTGATTTGTCTTTAATAAAAAGAAAGGAAAAGTGTTTCAATGGTTGTGTTTGAGTTATAGATAAGAGACAAGGAATAGGTCTTTGTGTTCTTGTGTATTCAAAGAGCTTCACTTAAGAGAGAAAAAAAGTGTGGCTGCATGTTTTAGATAGAGGAATATTAGGGTTTGTGTGAGACTGCAATTAGGGATAGCTTTACAGTATAAAGTAAGATTTGAAGTGTTATATGTTAATTGGTGATGGGCTATATATTAATTTCATAATTTGGGCCTAAATTTCTTTTTGCTATTCGAAGTGTCATTGGGTTACAAATTTATTTTTGCTATCCGAAGTGCTATTGGGCTGCTACAAATAATACATATTTACAAAACAATACCACTTCAAGTATTAATAAAAATTGCAAGAAATATTGATCACCGATGATTTTAGTTGCAGAGACCACATGCATGAACGCTACGGCATGCTTTCAAGAAACTTATAACGACACATTAAGAATTAAAGTTGTTTTTAAAAACAAATATAAAGTTTAGGGTATTAATTAAATTTAATAAAATTATAGAAATTAAGAATTTTACAGTTAAGTCCATTATGGAAGAAATTACAATTAAGACCATGCAATTAAATTTAAAATGGACCACTAAACTTTTAAAAATAACACCCCTTTAAAAAATCAAAATTTTGACACATTTGTTTTTGTAGTTTTTTTTTCGTGGACGAACTTTAACAAATGTTAACCAAAATTCAATTCAATTAACCTCGGAAATAATCGCTTTCCATTATCGTATTAGATATATATGATTATGTAAGTACTCCGTAAATGCTTGTTGTTGATAAATCTATTTATCGATTGATATGATTCCACTTACTGTAACTAGTCTGAAAAAAGAATTAACTACCCTATATAAATCGTTGATTAAAGTTAAAACCACTAATATTAAAATAAAATAAAAAGTTACCTTACAAAAACACTTCCAAAATACTCAAAATAGGTACCGTGTAAATTAATTAGTTGAATAATTTCAGCCATTTTTTTCTAAGAGAAAGAGAAGACTTAGAAAAATTGTGTGACTGACTAGTTACTTTAATTTGTTGTATACAAAATTAAGTATACATTATGTATGTATATGAATGGTTATTGAATTATTGAATATATGTTATATATCGAGCTTGTACCTTTTCTCCGCGTAGTCTTACACTACGATCTAGACATTGCCCCGAAAACAAATATTCTTTGGTAATTCTTCGTAGTCTTCGCCATTGGTGTCCAGCTGGTAAAAAAACTATGGAGTGTTTACCCTGGGCCATCGCATGCATGCTCATAGGAACTGATCGACCAGAGAACGTTTGATCATGTGTTTTAAAGAACTCTTTGGCCATATCAGGTGACGAAACAACTATAGTTGTTATGCTTCCGAGCTTAAGTGACATTAAAGGACCATAACGTTTAGAGAGTGTGGCGAGAGAGCGATGGGGTTTGTTGCTTAGTTTTAAGAGGTTTCCGATGATTGGAAGAGGGTAAGGTCCTGGTGGAAGCCTAGATTTACGATGGTTAAAGACGGTGAAGCCATACATCAATGTTACAAGGAAAGAAAATAACAAATAAAATGCTGAGTAATCCATTAGTTTTCTAACAAATGCTCCATTCAGTTATTCTTATATGGAATCATTAGTCATCCGTAGCCACCTTATGTTTACTTAATTTTAAGTATCACCACATTCATTTAATTTCTCCTTTTGAACTTTTTCATAATAAATACAATCTCTCTTTGGTGATCCTTTATCAGAATATAATCTGCATGTACAATTGTTGCAGTATTTCAAACAATGCAATTTCAGGTTAATAATCTTCTAAAAAACTAATCAAGGCCTCCTTCCCTTGCTTGCGTTGTCATATAGGTCAATAAGTCATCACAGTTTGTCCACAAGACACAACTGCTGAATTAAGTTAAAGTTAGTACGTGTCAGATCATGCTCGTTTGCTTTTCCATAAAAGCTTCAGATTAACTGCTAGGCCTGAAAAAACGCATACATCTAATATGGAGTCATGATTCTCATAGGTGTCTATATAATATAGCCCAAATTTAATATCGCTTTTATTGAAAGTCTTGTTTGTTGGGCCTAAGTCAATTTGAAATACAATATCACTTTAGAAACAATGTATATTTCAGGGTTATTATTATTTCGTTAATACGTTTGCTTATGCTAAATAATCTTGTAAGAAATTAATCAAGGCCTCATACCTTCATCTTGTCGTCCTATTTGTTCACAAAAAGTACTGCTAATCCGTTGGAATATAATCCGTTGCAAAAGGTTGTTAATTTACATGATATTTCCTTTGTCGAAATCTAGTAAAGCTTTTTGTCAAAATAAATCCGTTGTCATTTTTATTTCTATGGAGAAATAACGCATATATCTAATCCGTGACCAGTTGTGGTTCTACATGCCGTCCGTAAAAGCCATATTTGGTGTAAGATAATGTTCATTTGCCTTGCCAAAAGCTTCAAAATAAATGCTTTAGTCATTTTTAAATAAAATAACGCATATATCTAGCATGGAGTTGTGGTTTCATAGCCGTCTAAAATCCAAATTTAATTTCGAAATCAAGTTTTGGTCTTTGTTCAAGTTGGCAAGTTTGATTTCATTGGGACTAATTCTTTTGTAATAATTGATTTTGTCTTTAGTTATTTAATAGATCAACCAAACTCCAAATAAAATTAAAACATTACGACAATACAACGACTAAACTAGTTTTGATTCGACGATGCCAAACGTCTTCCACCAACCCGCTGAGGCTAAGATGAGCTGCTCACAGCATATCTCCTGGTAATTTTCAACGATTCACACGCGTTACTTATGGGATCATAAGAACTGTTGCTCTCACTTGGAAAGAATACGTGTTGGGAATTAAGGTAAACCATCGATTCGCAGGAAGTATCTGCAAGAGATTCTCAAAGAAGAATGGATTCTCATTGTTAAACTTCAAGAAGTGTTAAAGCAAAATCATGTTTCAAAGTGCGAATCCACGTAGAGAGATAAGCGCAATATGTAGTCAGATGAAGGAAAAGTCACCATTATGAAAGATAGGTCACACCGAATAGTATAGAGCTTACTCGGAATAAACAATATGATTAGCAAACAAAATGATTAGTTGCATGCTTGTCAGATGCATGCGTTTGTATTAGGAGCGACGTTGTAAACGCCGCGAGAGATTGTGGTTTCTTGCCTATAAAAGGAACGATAATAGTTTGTAATAGATAAGTTTTTTGATAAGTCTTTCAAGACTTGAAAAATATCCAAACATAGAGTTTCTATAATTAAAAGATCCATAGAGGATCAAAGAGTTCTTAGTTATTATAACTCAGGTTTACTTTCCGCTATAAATACGAGTTGTAGAGATCTTCTATTAGTTTGCTTGTGATTACATAGGCAACACTAACGATCTCCGAGTGCTTAAGATCTATCAAGGTCTTTGTGTTTACAACAAGTATCGAGCCTCTGGAAAGTCTCTACGATACTAAGAACCATTCTCACCCCATACAACCAAACATACACTCACCATGCCCGATCTCGATAATGAAATTGAAGTCACCAACACAAACAACACCAACACCACTCCCATGCAATAATTTTAGTCTTTCAAACAAAGAATGGTAAATTTCCTTATTTGAAAAGGGAAGAGTATGATCTTTGGACGATGAAGATGGAAAACCGGATTTCAATATTGATTGGAATCATGAGGTAGTAAAGAAAGGAAACAATCTAAAGAAAATGATTCCGCATGTGGATGGGAAGTTTATCATGGCTCCTCCCAAACCATCAAGAGGTGCCGCATGCGGAGAGAGCATAAAGTAAAACTATTCGCTTCAAGCCATTCCTCAAGATCATCTCGTGATTTTCACCATATGGATGATGCAAAGGACATATGGACGGCTCTCAAAGCAAGGTTCGGTGGAAATGAAGAATCAAAGAGAATGAGGAAGTCCATGCCGAGACAACAATTTCGTGACTTTAATATCTCCGAAGAAGAAGGTATCCATGCGGGATAATGACAGTTCCATAGGATCTCGAGTCACTAAACCAAATGAATGCAAAACCGATAATGATGATCAACTCAAAGTTCCTTCGATCTTTGCCTCCATCATGGTTACATGTAAGTATTGCCTCAAGGCTAAAGGTCGACATGCTCACCTTTGATGAGTCAGACAATGCACTCGAACTCTTGAACCTCGATGTCGAACTCCCCACCGACATCTTCTTCTCGGCCATGCGCTTTTGTTGGAACATCTCACCCAACATGATGGTACTCGCTCCTAGTTCCAACTATTTTCCATCATCTCCTAGTTCCAACTACTTTCCATCATCTTGCACTCCCACTCCACCACATAACACTCGTCCCACTCCACCATCTTCTCAAACTAAGACTAGTAGTGTGATGGAGGATGTTCTTCATTCATTTGTTCGACTATGATACTCAAAGTATCTTGCATACGAAGACTTCGATCACTTGGACCCACTTGAAACGGAGGAGATGAAACCAAAATGCGGTGGCATTGCGCCGCTGGACATCAAAAGGTTCAAGAGAAGTCTGGAGGAAGTTTGCTTTCGCGGAAAGGAACCGTACCGCTTTGATAGGAGAAAAGTCAAGTGTTTCACTTGCCACCGATGGGGCATTTCGGAGGAATGCAAAGATGTGAAAAGCGAGATGGAGCTAACTACATTTCCTATCGCCAAAATGCAAGAGAAGCTTCGGAGCTTCAGCAGAAGACTTCTCACCATGGATGAACAGTCAACTGGATCGCATACGAACCCGCGAACGAGGAAGCTCATGATACCGATAAGCTCGATTGTGGCAAGGTGCACCGGATGAAAGGCATGATCAGTTGCCTTGATGGGACTATCTCGTGTACACAATCGATATTTGGTTGTAGTCTAAGATACAATGAACTTAAAGAAGAATATGATGCTATGAAACCTATGTTTGATGAATGCTATGTTGAAAATGAAGCTCATAAACTAGCATTAAAAAAAGAGAAAGACAAAAAGTATGGTTTCAAAAGAATCAAATAGCTTATGAAGAAAAGAAAAGGTGTTACGCTTGATCTAGAAGTTGCAAATAATTACTTAAAACTGCTCCTGAGAAAGCAAAGGATGGCGTGAACCTAGAGCTTAAAGAAAAACTAATGAGGAAATAGCTAGGCATAAGGAATGGTTAATTTCGTGTGATAATCTGCTAGAGAAATCTATAATACCAATCAAGAACCTCCGCTTAGGATTAGCTTTCAAAAGTATGTAGGAGTAGGTTGCATGATGGTCGTAAATCCACACCAAAAAGTTATCTAACTTTTTAAAGAAGTGAAATGCATGTCGTCCTGGACCTATTAGAGGTGAATTTATGCCCATTGACCTTTCCATCATCATTGACTTTGATGGATCACATCATCTATATGGCGTAAAGTCAAAGACCGCTGCACACGATACCTCATCTAATGACTTTGTCTCTTGCTCGACAAAGGACAATTCATCTGATCAAGGGTCTACTTCCTATGAAAGCCGTGATTCAAATGAGAAGTCCGACCTTCCCAAGCCTCGAGCCTACACCCAAGCCTCGCACCTCTGCCTACTTGAAGCCTTCTAGTAAGTCACCGAGGAATCAACTTCCAAGACGCTTTCTTCGAAGGCTTATTTTTAAATCTTTGAATAATCATCCGTTAAAACAATTCCTTGAATGTTTCTAATTTAAGTACTTCTTCATGTAATCAAACATCTCCTATTTGAATAAATCTTCCAAGAAGAAGACATGTTTTGTATGTGAAGTAAATTTCATTTAATTAATGATTGTGATTTTTATGAGCAAAGATTGGGTGCATGTGCTACTCACCGTAAAACACAAATCTAAATGGACCAATGTTGATAATATTCCACCTTATGTCCCACAAGCGCCTAATATCGACTCATCGAGAAGTCCAACTTGCGACCTTCCGTGCAACCAACTAGCCCATACTTTAATCATAGTTATTGGCCTACATATGTTGACTCTATGTATGCGGGATGGATATGGAGCACCGCTGTGAAGTCCTCAAGAAGTTGTTCTTGTACTAACAAGGACCCAATCATCAATGGAGAACCAAGAACAATGGTGGATCCTCTAAATCTTCATGTCCTAAACTCCATGATCCATGACAAGCGGTGTTCAAGTCAAGAATGACTTGAACCTCCATTGAATACTAACCGCTTGTATATATTTTGTTGTTGTTTGTAGGATCATCCCCTAAGCATAAGAATATTGGTATTGTTGATGATCTTCTCGCACCGTTAGAACTCAAGGGTCAGAATAAGTCCTCAATTTGACAGATTGCTTCTCTATGTCTCCAACCAAAGAAAGAGACAATCACACTGACTTCAAACATTGTCTGCTTGCTTGTTTTCTTTCTCGTGGAACCAACAAGTGTTTCTCAAGCTCTTAACGATTCAAGTCGGCTAGAAGCAATGCAAGAAGAAATGCAACAATTTCACAATCAAAGAAGTTTGGATTTTGGTTCCACTCTCGATGGCAAATATGCCATTGGGACAAAGTGGATTCGAAGAATAAGAGAGATGCTCGGTGTTGTGATCAAAAACAAAGCAAGATTAGTAGCTCAAGGCTTCGCATACAGGAAGTGGATTGATTATGATGAAGTGTTTGCACCTATTGCCGAGTTGAAGCCATTCGTGATCTTCTTGGCATATGCTTCTTACATGGGTTTCATGGTATCGATGGATGTCGAGGTGCTTTTCAGATGGTGAGATTGAAGAGGAGGTTTATGTCACTCAACCCAAGGGATTCAAGACCCGGATCACCCAAATCATGTTTACAAGGTTGTTAAAGCTCTATATGGCTTACATCGTGCACCTAGAGTTTGGTATGCCAAGCTTTCATCATTCCTCGCCAAGCATGGCTATAGGAGAGGTGCTATTGATAAAACTCGCTCCTAAAGAAGAATTACTCGACATCATTCTTGTGCAAGTTTATGATCGACATTATTTTGGCTCCACAAACGAAGCTTAGTGCGTGGAATTTGAGGAACTGATGAAGGGTGAATTTCAAATGAGTGCTATGGGAGAGCTTACTTTTTTTGGGTCTCCAAGTTCAGCAGAAACAAGATGGTATTTTTATCCACAAAATAAATACGCGAGGACATTTTGAAGAAGTTTGGCATGGAAGGTGTTAGATCGCCACAACACCTTACGAAGCTCTAAAGACTAAAGCAAATAATGAACCAGATCTACTATGAATGTTCATCCAGACAGTCCATGATTGGTTCATTGATGTATCTAATGACCAAGACCGATATTACGCTTGTCATGAGTGTTTGTTCTCTACATCAAGTCACCCACTTACTTCCCATCTCAATGTCACAAAAGATCTTTAAGTACCTCAGCGCCAACCTCTTTTAGGCCTTTGGTACCCAAAAGAGTCTCCTTCAAGTTGGAAGCATATAGTGACAAAGATTATGCTCGGTGCAACCGATAGAAGATCCATAATCGAGGTCGCCAATTTTCGGCAAGAGGTTGATTTCTTGGCAATGCAAGAAACAAACCATCGCGGGTCGCCTCAACCATCAAGGTAGTATGTTGTCACGAAATTGTCGCGATGTGTCCTTTGATTCAAAACCGCTGTCGGACTATGGGTACAACTTCATGAACACAACAATTCATATAGATAATCACAAGCACCATCTCGTGATAGTCAAAAATCCGCTTTTCACAATGAACAAAACACATTGAAATCGTGCACCACTTTATAAGAGATGCATATGAAAACATTTGATAAAAGTGGCTAAAATTCATACCGATGATAATGCGCGCACCTATTAACAAAAGCTTGATGGACCAAGGTTTCAACACCTTGTGGTCAATATTGGAATGCTAAACCCTCGATCAAGATAGTTTAAGTGGAAGGCATAGGCCTCTGCGGAGGCATATGCCTCGTGGAGGATTTGTGCAAACTCGTGATATTTTTGTGTCATATTTTTCTATAAATAGTTTTCCTTTTCCTATAAATTTTCTTCCGATATTAGGTTTGTAAAACATCATTTTGCATATAGTGATAGCGTTTATTTAATATATTTTATCTTTCTATATTTTGCATTTTAGCCTCATACTCATAATTTTTTCTAACACTAACTTTCTAATAATTCTTTAGTTTATTTGTCTTTGTGTTGTTCTTGTGTATTTTTGTGTCTGCTTTGCGCTCGATTGCAGCTTGTCCATTCCATGATCAAGTTCAAATTCATCAAGTGTGACTCAATGGTACATGGTCAAGATAGCTAAAAGTTTGTTGCTTGTTTCTTCCGATAGTAAAAGCATCAAGCAAACAATTTGATTCCAATCAAGTTATTATACCAAGAAAAGAAATAGAAGTCAAATTGTTCATTCATTCATTCATTCAAGAACAATTTACGTACTTACCTACATATAAAGTCAACTCTACTACAAATGCATCTTCAAGATACGAAATGCATAAAGCTAATCCTAATCTAGTGTATATCTTTCATTCCAAATCTAAGTTGAATGTCGATATGCATTAGATGTCGGCTTTGCTTTGTAGGTCTTGCATAACCATCCATTCCGCCTAACTAGATGGTTGGATATGCATGACCAAAGACGATTTAAGATGCTAAGTGTAACACCCTAGGCAAATCCCACATCGGTCGCGCCGGAGAGATGTTGGGCTCATAAGATAACATTCGCTTTACAATGACACAACGCGCTTTGTGGTTCATCGCGGGTGGAGTTCTTAGGAACCGGCGCTTAAGCGTGCGTCACGCGAGTAGTAGATCGGGTTTGGTGACCGCCGAAGTCTTCAAACGAGGCCACAAAACAAAGCCGCGAGCCCACAGGCAAAGCGGACAATATTGCGGTCGAGATAAGGCGGTGTTCAAGTGGTATCGAGCCACCCTCGAGCCGTTCGGGATGGCGGGCAAACCTCATCGAGGACGATGAGTCCCCATGGGGGTGATCAGAACACCCAAAGCCAAATCCACATCCACGCCGCGGCACGGAGAGATGTTGGGCTATAAGATAACATTCGCTTTACAATGACACAACGCGCCATGGGTTCATCAAGCGTGGAGTTCTTAGAACCGGCGCTTAAAGCGTGCTCATGTGAGTAGTATGGCTCAGCGACCGCCGAAGTCTTCAAATGAGGC
>CM040243.1:60075185-60098679 GCA_022545495.1 Chrysanthemum lavandulifolium | reverse complement strand
GCAGAAACATATACGAAAATTTTCGACGAATTTTTCTTCTTTTCGCCATTCTTCAACCAATAAAACCTTGTGAATCCCAGGTAATGAGCTCCCAAGCTCGATACCACTTGTTGATCCCAGTTGAGCAAACGATCTAATATAGAAACTGACTTGAACAAAGAACTTATTAAGTATCACGCGGAATTTAATACTTAATCTTAAGAAGAAGAACAATTAACATTCAACACCTCAATATTATTTATTAATACGAATACTCTTACAGATTAGGGTTTTGCAACCTTGAAGTGTATCGACCTTAGATATAAAACATACGTATATCTAACCTAGCCAAGGACCTCCTTTTATAGGCTAAGGAGTCCTATACAATATACAATACGTAACCTACAAGATAAATATCTTTCCATATTTATCGATACAATAAACCAACCGACTATAGAAAACTAGCAGTGTTTACAATGTACTATCGTGTGTTACAAAATACTACTAGTCATGGTTATCTTCATCGATGGTTACACTTCTTGATCGTGGTTATCTTCAAGCTTGTCCGTGGTTCCATTACTTAGAGTAATTCATCATCCAAGGAACCTAAAACCCAACAGGTTCCCACATATCCATTCCTTTAAGGAACCGTCCAGCGTTAGTGCTGGGATCCGTGGTAATGGTGACTCAGGCAACTCAAATTTTTCCTTTTGGAAACATTGATGCCTAGTGTGTGCCTATATGCAAACCATTTGGAGTTGGGGTTATCTCGACTCCTAAAACGAAAAGAAAATAAACGAAGGAGTGAAAAAGCATATTATTATGTGAGATAACCCGAGTGCTCCTTAATTCATTGTTGCTTAAATGAATGTACACGAAAACACATATTAGTTATATGTTCCCTTTAGCATTCAAAAGACATGAGATGCAATGAAAATAGGTTTTTACTTTGTATTAATAATGAAAAAGGTTTGTCCTAGATGTGAGAATAGCATTAGTAAAATGATACGGAGAAGTATCCTTTTAGAAAACATTTGAAAAGTTTCAAAAAAATTTATCGTTAGTTTTGAAAGGGTGAAAGACAATATACCTTGAGTTTTGAAAATCCCCATATTGTTTGTGAGTTGTGTGTGAAATAGAGATCATAGATTCGAAAAGAAGGTAAGGCTAACGTTTACATACCTTGTAGAATTGAGAAACAAATTACGACGATTGTTCCATGAGACCAAGACCAAGACGAAGCAAGTTGAATTGTTCTCGCTTCAACGGTTTGGTGAGGACGTTAGCTATGTTGTCTTTGATGATACCTTCTCAATAGAAATGTTCCTTTTTGAACATTGTCTCTTAAGAAGTGATGACGGATCTCTATATGCTTGTTGCGAGAGTGCAACACCGGATTCTTACTTAAGTCAATAACACATTTGTTGTCGCATAAAATGGCTATGTCACTTAGATGAATGTCGTAGTCAACTAACGCTTGTTTCATCCATAGTGCTTGTTGACATGATTTGCCGGCAGAGACATATTCGGCTTCGGTTGTTGATATCGTCAATGCCGTTTGCTTCTTCGAGAAACAAGATGTTAAACAACATCCCATAAAGGTACATACACCATTTGTACTCTTTCGGTCAACATAATCACCTGTATGGTCAGAATCCACATATACAATAGTTTCTACCCTGTTCCCTTAGGATACCATAATCCCAATTGATTCATACCCTTAATGTATCTAAATATTCTTTTGACCGCTTCTAGATGTGATGTTTTAGGGTCTTCTTGAAACCTAGCACATAGGCAAACACTAAACATGATATCCGGCCGAGTAGCCGTAAGATAGAGAAGACTACCAATCATGCCACGATATTTTGTATTATCAACGGATTCACCGTCTTCATCTTTTGTAATTTTAGTATTGGATGACATTGGTGTTCTTATGGGTTTTGACTCTTCTAAACCAAATTTCTTTAACATTTCTTTTATGTATTTGGATTGATTAAAGAAGATACCATCTCCTAGTTGTTTGATTTGTAGACCGAGAAAGAAACTTAGTTCTCCCATCATACTCGTTTCAAACTCATCATGCATGATTTTTGAGAAACCATCACACATGTATTGACAAGTCGATCCGAATATAATATCGTCCACGTATATTTGAACAATAATTATATGTGATTCCTTTTTCTTAGTGAAAAGTGTATTATCAACTAACCCCATGGTGTAGTTGTTTTTTATTAAGAATGATTTGAGTCTATCATACCAAGCTTTTGGGGCTTGTTTAAGACCGTAAAGGGCTTTCTTTAGTTTGTACACGTGTTTAGGTTTTTCAAAATCGATAAAGCCCTAAGGTTGAGCTACATAGACTTCTTCATTAATAAAGCCATTTAGAAAAGCACTTTTAACATCCATTTAAAAAAGCTTAAGATCATTAGTGCAAGCATAAGCAAGAAGTATTCTTATAGACTCTAATCTAGCCACGGGAGCATAGGTCTCATAAAAGTTTATGCCTTCTTGTTGATTATACCCTTGGGCAACGAGTCTAGCTTTATTTCTAGACACTACACCATTTGCATCTAACTTGTTTTTATATACCCATTTAGTTCCGACTATGGTTTGGTTGTTAGGTGGAGGGACAAGTGTCCAAACATTGTTAGAAATAAATTGATTTAACTCTTCTTGCATAGCCATTACTCAACTTTCATCTTTTATGGCTTCTTGCGTATTTTTAGGTTCTATGGTTGAGACAAAACAAAATAAACTACTTTGGTTTTGGACTTTAGATCTTAAGGTTCTTTCATTTAACTTTCCTATGACCTTATCTACGGGATGATCTTTAGACTCTTTAATATTGATGATTTCATTGTTTAATGGTTCATCTTCTTTGTTTATATTTTCCTTGATTTCTATGGCTTCACTTTCGATTATCTCGTCATCGACAAGAGGTTGGGTAGGTTTAGGTTGACTTTCATCAAATTTTACGTTTCATGACTCTTCAACCTTCATTGTTTCTTTATTTAATATAACATAAGCTTTACTATTAGTGTCACACCACCATGAGGCGGAAACACGAGGTGTAGGAGGAACATAAGCACAAGATAATAGAACATACCAACATTAATATTTAAAGAAAGAGTAAACCATTACAATACCGGTTTAGTCATCGGCAAATATATTACAAAGTTTAGATTCCAAAATATTGAGTTTTATTACATAACGACATGGCGACAAGTGAAAACTTCTTTATGCAAGACTTGATAGAAAAGTTTACTAACGATCACGAAATGCATGAGATAAAAGCGGGTCAACTATGAAAATAGTTGGTGAGTAAACACGTTTAGCGGAAATAAGAAAACTCGTAAGAAAAATTCAAAGCATTCGGTCGGCGAAAATAGTTCTCAAAGCAAAGGCATTGTGTATCCACTCGGTTCCAAATTCCGCCCATACAAAACTTGCAACTGTGTGTACTGACCCATTGCTAAAAATGTAGTGCTTAAAGTAGTCAAGTGTAAGTGGTCATAATAGTTCCCAATATAGTACCATGAATATAATAATGTAGGGATGCTCAGAACATAGGAGGCTTCGCTTTGCTCCAACAAGGGAGACTCCTTTGTCACTCGACCACCTAGGCGAGATTTATTGAGGCAGCTCCACCAACAAGGCGAGACTTCTTTGTCACTCGACCACCTAGGCGAGATTTATTGAGGCGCTCCACCAACAAAGCGAGACTTCTTTGTCACTCGACCACTTAGGCGAGATTTATTGAGCGAGCGCTCACACCAACAAAGCGAGACTTTAGGACAAGGTCATAACATGTACGGTTCAATAAGTTCTAACAAGTCATAATTTAGTAATTAAGTTCAAGGATTTGATTCGAGTTCACAAGTTCTAATTAAAGAGTTCACAAAAGTAAGAATCAATTTAATTCAAGTATGGTTCATGCATTTCGCCCCAAAATATAGTAAAAGCGGTAAAAGGGGTGTGATTACTCACTTGGTGAATATATGCGATGACAAAAGTGGTTACACGAAATGTAGCGTGAATCCAGGCCCTATTATGAATGATATGATATACAATGAGTTGCAATGTAATGTTATGCACGCATTTCGTATATTATTTATACCATTTGTGAGTTTTGAAAATAATACTTATCGTCGAAAATACTGGTTTGACGTCTTGACCAATCAAAAGCACTTTACAAGTTTTTACGTCAAAATGTCATCCTACAATGGTTTTATAATGATTTATAGTGAAATTATCACTTTTCGTAGTAAAACAATGTGGTGGAATTTTCATGAAATCAACAAAATGGCTCCGAAAAACTAGTCGTAAAATGGTGTCGTCGATCGTTAGAAACGAACTCAGCGGTTTTGGAAAGTTTTGTATCGATACCTAGAAGTTTCAGTTCGAGTTTTCGTCCAAAAGGTCTCGATCATAAAGATATTAAGGGTTAAAGATAATGATTTTGGCTAATTGTGTGCGGAAAATGAGTTTCGCCAAGTTTGAACATCCGTAAATAATTTACTATAACTCCGCTATACAAGCGGCTTGTTGTTTTGAAAAATATGGCGGTGAACTTGATTGACTAGAAGACAATTCGTTCCAAAAGTTTCACAACCTCGTTAAAACAGCAAACATGGTCGTTCTGACTAATGTAACACTTGTAGCGTAAAAATAATATAGTTTTTAGAAAATAATAGTTACGGCAAGTTTATGAAAGCGTGCATATATTTGTCGTTTCAAATCCGTTTTCTACGTATAATGTGTCCTTAACCGTATTGAAGTAAACTAATATATTTTTGAAGTCGAAATAATTTGTGAAGCTTAAGGCTCGTTTTGACCCGAACAAACTAAAACGCATCTTTGAAATTTTCGAAAATAAATATATTTAAATGCGCCAACTTTAAAAATTCACCAACCCGTTATAAGTCCGTTTTATCCGTTCAATGAGCCACAGTTCGTTTTAAAGTATATTTTCTAAAAATCAAGGCCAAAGTTTCGTACCATCAGTAGGTTTTTCCAGAAATTCGAAATAAGGACAGATCATAAAAATATAGTTATCGAAAATAGTTTTTCTCGGACAAAACCTATTCTAATCCCTTCAAATCAACTCCAAAGCTAATCTAATCCTACCATACACCTTCTTAGGGTGTCATGGGTTCCTAGACATCATCAAGACCAAAGAATACTATGGGAATAATTATAGGATGACCAATATGTATATATAACTCTAAAATCATGAAATAAATGGTATAAATCACATATTATGCATAATATCTCCAAAAATGAAAAGAAACATATGAAAGTGAAAAGGAAACATGAAATGATGAAAAACAAGCTTACTAGTGATAGTGATGAGGTGAAAGTAACAAGGATTAAACTTAGATACCCTTGGTTTTATTTCAAAACCATAAAAAGAGTATACACTAGATTGTAAATGACTTGTGCTCAAGAAAAATTTTGATCCCCTCCTAGCTCATGATGTAGAACCGGTTATGGAAGAATCCCAAGAGAGAAGAAAAAGTTTTTTTTTTTTTTTGACTTGTAAGAATGAGAAGAATGAAAATAAAATGAAAGAGTGAAGACTTTAAGATTGAGTATAGATCTAAACTTTCAAAGACATAAATTTCCATCTCAATAAATGCTAACTTCCCCCCCCCCCCCCTAGAACCGGTTATTAGGGGGGATGTTTCTCAATCTTATTATTTATTTTTTTTTTTTTAAACTATACTTGTATATATTTGTGTTTAGTTTGTAGGAAAAATGTATAAGTAAGGTAAATAGAAGTTTTTGAGTAAAATAGATGTTTAATAGATCAAAGTAGGATGTAATGAGATAATAAAAATTGTAAAAATACTTTCCTTGCGAAATTTGGGTGATAAAATAATTATCGTACCATTTTTTTTTTTTTTTAAGAAACGACGTAATAATTTAATTTTAACGATTAATATACCAAATAAATTTGAAACACTAGGAAAACTAAAAATATAGTTTTTATAAACTAAATGTAAGTTTAAAAATGCATCGGGATCATTTTTGAAAGTAACGGGTTAAATATTCAAAATAATAACTCACGCGATAAAGATTATTAAATATAAAAATTTCGCGTTGAAGGTGAAATGAAATGTCGTGAATGCATTAATATGATGCATATTTAATTTAAGAAATGACCGGAATTTGAGGATTGTGACATTCTTCCCATGTCAGCGGAATCACGTCCCCGTGATTCGATTAACGATACTATGGTCCGAACCTCGACAAGAGTTCTAAAGTTCATGCTCATCTGAGCAGTCTAATTGATCATATCAATGCCCATGCGTCTGAGGTTCCCCATTCAACTAAGTACATGCCCGTGATTAGATTAGATAGGATAAACTCGCCCAATATCGAGCGTAGCTCTCAAAGACCTTTGGGTTGTCGATTATAATCTAATCTCACAACTCATCAAACAAGAAGCGTCATGAGATTAAACTAAACCGACTTGAGTAAACTTGTCTCTTAGTTTGATTTTCGCAACTCATCAAACAAGAAGCGTCACTAGATCAAGCTAGGAAACAAGTTGTTAGAAAGGTAGGATTCCAATCCTTGAATGAAGTCTTTTGAAAGATTCGCTCGATATTCGATTTGCTTACACAATCAAATCCAATCAACAAAATATATAACAACTAAGGTCGATATCAATAGGTCTCAAATTAAGCAAGGTCGTGAGCGTGGTAAGAATTGGGAGGAAGTTATGCACTCAAAATCATGTCGCATGAAATAAAGTGGTTGCTCGAAAAGAATGTACCCGTTAAGCGTCGCGGGCTTCTCGGTACCCAAATAGAATGCTCGACCACGTGCGGGAGGAATTTCAATGTTACGATCTTGTGGGCCTCTATTGCTAATGCCAAGTTTGGACGATTACCTCCTTGATTGGGAGTTCTTTTCGACTGGACGGTATTGCGAAGGTGATCTAGACTTCCCTTTCGTAGCATGCTTTTCTCATCCTTGATTCCCAGTTCTGTTTGAGCAATTTCGAGAGAAGTGGCCCGTCTGTCCACATTTGCCGCACCTTCGGCAGTCTCCTGAGTGATGATAATTACATCGAGTACACAAAGGATGTGGACCTTTATATCTTTTGCGCTCCTGGGTAGTCGCTCCATAGTTCCTGGTTATTCGTTGCCTCTTGTCTTGTTGACCCTGGTCTCGGCTTCCCTGGTGATCCTCCTGTCGCTTTCGTCCATTGTTTGAAGTACCTTCTCCGTTGTTGGTTCGTCTAGCATCGAGATGTATTATAATTTGGGTGAGTAGATCCGCTATTCCAGCAGCGTTGTTGTTTGGATTGTCATTGTTGTTACCTCACGGCGTGTGTTTCTTGCAACCATGATCTTGCGAGGACCAAAACATCGGGTTGAGTAAGCGACATTGAGCGAAGTCGGATGAGGTGCGAGCGGTGGTAATGTGTGTTATAGTGATCGAAATATGACGGGATCGAATCGTGATATGTCTAACAAGTCGAAAGATGGAAAAGAAGATATGAACAAGGTACGGTAATGTAGCGTGAGCGTAAAACATGCCATGCATACCCACCCGACCAATGCAACCGGTGACCAGACTCAAAGACTCGACTAAACATGATTTAAATTACCCTTCTTATCATTGCATGGTTCTTCATAAATTAGACATAGTTGATCGGGTTATGTATAATTTATGATTAACGATCAACGATAGGACTAGATGACTCGGATGATGTTCAATGTTTAATAAAAAAAAAAAAAATTTTCCGGTTATATTGTGATTTTTATTTTTGAAAATCGGCATTCTCTATAACCTTTGGCTCGGATACCAATGTCACACCCTCGAGGATGAAACACGAGTGTAACTAAGGAACATAAGCACAAGATAATAGAACATACCAACATTAATATTTAAAGAAAGAGTAAACCATTACAATACCGGTTTAGTCGTCATCGGCAAATATATTACAAAGTTTAGATTCCAAAATATTGAGTTTTATTACATAACGACATGGCGACAAGTGAAAACTTCTTTATGCAAGACTTGATAGAAAAGTTTACTAACGATCACACGAAATGCATGAGATAAAAGCGGGTCAACTATGAAAATAGTTGGTGAGTAAACACGTTTAGCGAAATAAGAAAACTCGTAAGAAAAATTCAAAGCATTCGGTCAACGAAAATAGTTCTCAAAGCAAAGGCATTGTGTATCCACTCGGTCCAAATTCCGCCCATACAAAACTTGCAACACTGTGTACACAACCCATTGCACAAAAATGTAGTGCTTCAAGTAGTCAAGTGTAAGTGGTCATAATAGTTCCCAATATAGTACCATGAATATAATAATGTAGGGATGCTCGAACATAGGAGGCTTTGCTCCAACAAGGGAGACTCCTTTGTCACTCGACCACCTAGGCGAGATTTATTGAGACGCTCCACCAACAAGGCGAGACTTCTTTGTCACTCGACCACCTAGGGCGAGATTTATTGAGACGCTCCACCAACAAGGCGAGACTTCTTTGTCACTCGACCACTTAGGCGAGATTTATTGAGACGCCCACCAACAAGGCGAGACTTCTTTGTCACTCGACCACTTGGCGAGATTTATTGAGACGCTCCACCAACAAGGCGAGACTTTAGGACAAGGTCATAACATGTACGGTTCAATAAGTTCTAACAAGTCATAATTTCGTAATTAAGTTCAAGGATTTGATTCGAGTTCACAAGTTCTAATCAAAAGAGTTCACAAAGTAAGAATCAATTTAATTCAAGTATGGTTCATGCATTCACCCCAAAATATAGTAAAGCGGTAAAAGGGGATGTGATTACTCACTTGGTGAATATATGCGATGACAAAAGTGGTTACACCGAAATGTAGCGTGAATCCGAAACCGCCTATTATGAATGATATGATATACAATGAGTTGCAATGTAATGTTATGCACGATTTCGTATGTTATTTATACCATTTGTGAGTTTTGAAAATAATACTTATCGTCGAAAAATACTCTTTTGACGTCTTGACCAATCAAAAGCACTTTACAAGTTTTACGTCAAAATGTCATCCTACAATGGTTTTATAATGATTTATAGTGAAATTATCACTTTTAGTCGTAAAACAATGTCGTCGAATTTTCATGAAATCAACAAAATGGCTTCGAAAACTAGTCGTAAAATGGTGTCGTCGATCGTTAGAGAACGAACTCGACGGTTTTGGAAAGTTTGTATCGATACCTAGAAGTTTCAGTTCAGGAGTTTTCGTCCAAAAGGTCTCGATCATAAAGATATTAAGGGTTAAAGATAATGATTTTGGCTAATTGTGTGCAGAAAATGAGTTTCGGCCAAGTTTGAACATCCGTAAATAATTTACTATAACTCCGCTATACAAACGGCTTGTTGTTTTGAAAAATATGGCCGGTGAACTTGATTTTACTAGAAGACAATTCGTTCCAAAAAGTTTCACAACCTCGTTAAAAACAACCGCAAACATGGACGTTCAGAATAATGTAATACTTGTATCGTAAAAATAATATAGTTTTTCGTAAAATAATAGTTACGGCAAGTTTATAAAACGTGCATATATTTGTCGTTTCAAATCCGTTTTCACGTATAATGTGTCCTTAGCTTCGTATTGAAGTAAACTAATATATTTTTGAGAAGTCGAAATAATTTGTGAAGCTTAAGGCTCGTTTTGACCGAACAAACTAGAAACAGCATGCTGAAATTTCAGAAAATAAATATATTTCGTCGCCAACTTTAAAAATTCACCACAACCGTTATAAGTCCGTTTTATCCGTTCAAAGCTGGCCACGGATTCGTTTTAAAGTATATTTTCTAAAAATCAAGGCCAAAGTTTCGTACCATCAGTAGGTTTTCCAGAAATTCGAATTAAGGACAGATCATAAAAATATAGTTATCGAAAATAGTTTTCTCGGACAAAACCTATTCTAATCCCTTCAAATCAACTCCAAAGCTAATCTAATCCTACCATACACCTTCTTAGGGTGTCATGGGTTCCTAGACATCATCAAGACCAAAGAATACCATGGGAATAATTATAGGATGACCAATATGTATATATAACTCTAAAATCATGAAATAAATGGTATAAATCACATATTATGCATAATAGCTCCAAAATGAAAAGAAACATATGAAAGTGAAAAGGAAACATGAAAATGATGAAAAACAAGCTTACTAGTGATAGTGATGAGGTGAAAGTAACAAGGATTAAACTTAGATACCTCTTGGTTTTTATTTCAAAACCATAAAAGAGTATACACTAGATTGTAAATGACTTGTGCTCAAGAAAATTTTGATCCCTCTAGCTCATGATGTAGAACCGGTTATGGAAGAATCCCAGAGAGAAGGAAAATTTTTTTTTTTTTGACTTGTAAGAATGAGAAGAATGAAAATAAAATGAAAGAGTGAAGACTTTAAGATTGAGTATAGATCTAAACTTTCAAAGACATAAATTTCCATCTCAATAAATGCTAACTTCCCCCCCCCCCTAGAACCGGTTATTAGGGGGGATGTTTCTCAATCTTATTATTTTTTTTTTTTTTTTTAAAACTATACTTGTATATATTTGTGTTTAGTTTGTAGGAAAAATGTATAAGTAAGGTAAATAGAAGTTTTTGAGTAAAATAGATGTTTAATAGATCAAAGTAGGATGTAATGAGATAATAAAAATTGTAAAAATACTTTCCTTGCGAAATTTGGGTGATAAAATAATTATCGTACCATTTTTTTTTTTTTTTTAAGAAACGACGTAATAATTTAATTTTAACGATTAATATACCAAATAAATTTGAAACACTAGGAAAACTAAAATATAGTTTTATAAACTAAATGTAAGTTTAAAATGCATCGGGATCATTTTTGAAAGTAACGAGTTAAATATTCAAAATAATAACTCACGCGATAAAGATTATTAAATATAAAAATTTAGCGTTGAAGGTGAAATGAAATGTCGTGAATGCATTAATATGATGCATATTTAATTTAAGAAATGACCGAATTTGAGGATTGTGACATAAAAGTACGTTGCACTTTTTATCACATATTTGTCCTATACTTAGAAGGTTGAAGTTTAGGTTTTCTACGTGACACACATCGTTAATGGTTAAAGATTTGTGAGAAATTGTACCTTTACCGATGATTTTGCTTTTGCTATTACCAAATACCACATTCCTCCATTGAAGGATTAGTATGTGGAAAACAAGTCTTTATTCTTGGTCATGTGCCCGTGCACCTCTATCCTTGATCCATTCATCCGGATCTAGGTGACCTTTAAGCACACAAAAAACAATTAACTCAAAATTTTGGTCCCCATTTGTTCATGGGTTAATTAGTGTTATACATTTCATTCATGTTAGGCATATATGGAAAAGGTGAGAACGCATTCCATTGTGTAAAGTTTTGAAATGGAAAGCCGTTTTGTACATTAGGATTCCATCCCATTTGATGGTGATTACTTCTCGGATAAACATTATTAGGTCTCCTTATAAATGTGTTTGGTTTTGAAAACGGTGGACCTTTGTTTCTTATAAAACTTTGATTTTGTTTTAGTGGAGGTGATTGTCTAATAGTAACGTGGGTTGGTTTCTTCTTGTTAACGATAACAAAGTCGGTTCTAGATGAAGTAGCTATATTATTTCTACTGTTTGCTGGTACAGACCCACGGATCCCTGGTTTTACACTAGACGATTCCCTTTTCAAGGGATCCGTGGGATCTGTGACTACAGTAGCTTGTTTTTCAGTTGCTTTGGCAAATTATGTTTCTTTATTCTCGCTAGTTGAGGCATTAAGTTGCTGAAAACCTAAACCCTTTTGATTGTTTCATGTTTTAACACTATCTAGTATTATATCTAGAGTATTAGTATTCATTCTAGCAATCTTGGAATCAAGATTATCAACTAATGTTTGAAGTTGAACACAAAGCTCACATTCCCATCCGCTTTCTTCCCTTTTCTAAACATTTTAATTTGTCTTTTAACTCAATGACTTCCTTTTCTAAACGCTCATTTTGTTTTTCAAAATCTTATTTTTGTTTACTTTTAGACTAATTTTGCAAAGTTTATCATATTCACGATGCAATGATTCATCATCTAATGATAAGCTACTATAATAGAGAGATTCGGGACATACCTCATTTGAGTCATTTGCCATGAGACAAATTTCTCCGCTCTCCTCTCACTCATTCCCCACGAACCACTTATGAACGCCTTTTGTTCGTCACGTTTGGGACACTCACTAATGAAGTGATTAGGGTCCCCACGCTTAAAACATGCTGCTCATCCCTTGCTTCTTGTCATCTTTGCCTTTTCGAACCCCTTCTTGTCATCATATGGTTGCTTGACATGTCTTCCCTTTCTTCCAAGAACTTCTTGAAATCCCTTAATGTCATGGCATATTCTTCATCATCACTATCCGAAGAAGAGTTTTCTTCATTACTTAATACCTTCTTGGCTTTTAAGGCAAGAGACTTGTGCTTTTCTTTCTTTTCTTTGAGGCTTCGAATCTTTAGCGAGGACAAGCTCATAGACCTTTAGATTGCATATGAGTTCGCCGAGGTGAGGATTGCTAAGTCTTTTGATTCTTTGATGGTCGCTACCTTTGATCTCCATTTGGATGGAAGCTCATGTAAAATCGGTCCAGCGGCCGATTAATCCTCGTGATAATCGCCGATCGCTCACTAAGCGCCTTGATTTATCATAATCGGCCTATTTAATCGCTTTTGTCAAAGATCGCTAAAAATCGGTCAACAAACTGATTAATCGAACAAAATCTCTTAAAATCGGTCAACAAACCGATTAATTGGACAAAATCGGTCAAAGATTGCTTAAAATGGTCAACAAACCGAATAATATCAATATTTGACTTTAAACTTTGAAGAATTATGTATTATGTTTATATTTAAACACTTGAAATATTTGAAATTTGATGCCTTATTCTTATCTCATACATATAATATAATATAATATCTAATATTACAATTTTTGTATAAAATTCCAACCGATTAATCTCGATTAATCCTCAAGATAATCGATTAATCGCTAGGCCTACCCGACCGCCTCACTAGCGCTAGCGATTTTACAACTTGGATGGAAGTGCCCCGAGATATCTCCGATATTATTACGACCGGAGAAAGACTCATCAAGTGCTTGTAATGATGTAATTATAGTATTAAAGTTAGCAAAAGAATTATCTATACTATCATCATCCGATATTGAAAATTGTTCATATTGTTGAACAAAAAAATCTATTTTATTGTTTTTAACTTGTTGGTTTCCTTGATGAGTTACAACTAAAAAATTCCAAATTTCTTTAGAGGTTTAAACATAGAAATTCTTTCGAATTCCTTTTTGGGTAAAGCATTGTATAAAACCATTTTAGCTTCACTATTTATGGAAAGCTTTTTCTTTGATCATCGGAGAGTTGATCATGATGTGTGTTTATTTGGTTGCTGGTTTTATCATCTTTTGTAGTGGCTTTAAAGTCACCTTCAACAATGATGTACCAAAGATCAATATCTTTTGACTTCACATAAGTTTCGAATCTATTTTTTCAATAAATAAAACCATTAGTTTCAAGTAGTGGAGGTCGTTGCATAGATTGCCTTTCTTTATAATTTTCAGAACCCATTGTGATCGAAAAGTTTTAAAATACGATTTACTTTAAAACTTTTGTAAACCTTGCTCTTGATGCCAATTGTGGAAAACTAGAAGGGGGTTTGAATAGTTTTGCCGATTTTAAGTTAGTGTCAAAAACTTTAGATTCGCTATTATGTGAATTCGTATGGATGGATAGAAAGTATAAAGCAATAAGTAATGTAAGTAATGAAAGCAAGTAAAGTAAAGGATAGAAATGACACAACCGATTTATAGTGGTTTGGCTAAAAGGACACCTTCCTTGCCTTACTCCACTCCCCGAGTCACCTACTCGAGAGTTCAAGCACTATGTCAACAAGCTTCTTCAAATTGGCGGAGAAGCCTCACAACGTCGCTTATACTTTTTCCGGTACAAAGCTAAATACCGAGTCCTTAACACGGAGGACCAAACCGACACAACTATAACACAACAACTATGTGAAATATGAAATACAAGATCTTGCTACAGAAATCTTGTGGAGGAACAAATCAATCAAGGACCCCTTGCTTGGATGACTTGTAGTATCTCGTGATCTCGCCTTTGAGAAGGACCTATATGAGAATCACAACAAAAGAAAGAAGAACTACTATGTAGGTCAAGAGATCTGAGATTAGAAGAGAGAAGTAATATATGAGAGAGTTTATAAGAAGAGGGGTGAGTTACAATGAAGAAATGGCTCACTATTTATAGGAAAAAAACCTCTACTGTTCCTCGGATCCCACAGATCCCTTACTTGAGGGATCCGTCCAGTGTAAACCGGGGATCCGCCAAACGCTCCTCCTATTTGGGTTATGGGTCATGGACCATTGCTAATGGGTCATGGACTTTAGGTCAGGGGTATCCAAATAGATACAATGTACCTAATGATCATGGGTTATGGATTTGCTCCATGGGTATGGGTCATAGGTTATGGATTTTACCCATCCTAATAAACTATTACAACAAATGAATTATTACAACAATTTATGTTAAATGACTATATGTAAATGCTTTACAAAAATAACATGTATCCTTATAATTTTACTTATGATAACTTTATATTTGTTATCAACAAAACACAAAGAAATCGCTAAATGTGAATAAACATTTTTACGATTTATTTGTATTAACATATTCGAAGTATACGCAGCACAAGGGACACCATGCATTTTAATCCACATTGGCACCTTAGATAATCCTCTTTGGTGAGAATAATCGAAGGTGACACACTTATTAAAGAAAATAGATGTACCACGGATCATCCATGGTCCATGTTTTAGCACATTCTTAGCACCTTGAATAGTCTTGAATTTAAAGGAAAAGAAACCTATTACATTCTGTTGGGATATGAAAGTACTGAAGATATCAAAGTAATCAAGATATGAAAGTATTGTAGTCGCAAAGAACTAGAAGAAGTCAAATAGTCAAAGTCTTGCTAAAGACATAGTCAAAATCTTGCAAGATGAAGTCAAAGCATCTTGCTAGAACAAAAGAAGCATATATTCGTTTATGGAAAGTATTGTATTCCATGTTTAGATTACTTGTCGTACAAGGTTATCAATTGTAAACCAACTAGGATATCCTTGAGCCTATAAAAGGACTCCTAGATTGGCATTAGAGGTACGATTTCAGAAAAAGAGTTTTAGAGTTTACGAATTAGTGTTTTAGAAGAAAGTTCGATTATCTTAGAGTTGTATTTAGAGTATTTGCATAATAAGCAGATTTAGAGTTTATAATAAAGTTATTCTTCTTAGCTTTGTTAAGTAAATTCACAGACTTGATAAAGATTGCTCGGTGTTTCTTTGTTAATAACTTAGGATTTATCCGAGGTTATTAAACCTTAACAAGCTATTTAAGTTAGTTTGATTAAAGTATATCGATCCAACAAGTGGTATCGAGCTTGTGTGGAAACTCGACTAGGAAGAAACCCTACTTCAACAATATTCAAGATGTCGATCGAAGTTGTTCCACCACCCTCAATCACCTCACTCGTAATTCCAATAATAAGAAGGGAGAATATGATCTCGGTGCATGAAGATGAGGCAAGATATTGCCATTACAGACCATGCTTTATGGAATGTAATTTTGAATGGAATGAAGTTGTTTGATCCCATTGTTGTTCCCGGACAACCCTCTGACCAAAGCGGTCTTACCAAGAAGAACACTAAGAAATCAAGAGAAGGCTCTAAACATTCTCTTGTCTCGCTATTCCAGATGGTCATCTTCTCAAGTTTCATGATGCTAAAGATGCTAAGCTCTGGGCTGCTCTCAAGACCAGATTTGGAGGAATGAAGCCTCTAAGAAGATGCATGTAAACTCTGTCAAACAACAGTTTGAAACTTTCACAAGAGGGAGAAAGAGAGAGTCTTGATGTCGCATATGATAGGTTTGAGAATCTCCTCAACATGTTGGAGCTATACAAGGCACAAGTATCGATTGAGGATGCTAATTTGAAGTTTCTATGAGTTTGCCATCTACATGGCATGTGATTGCTACTATGATCGAGGACAACAAGGATTGGATGTTATGGACTTTGATGATCTCTATCATCAATTAAAGGTGTATGAACATGAGATGAGTGGTCAACCAAATTCCAAATCTCACAAGATTGCTTTTCTATCATCGAAGAAGAACAAGACTTCCAAAAGTACAACTTCTCCTCAAAGTACTGTTTCTCAAAGCATCTGCTTCATTTATAATCCCCCATCATATGCTCAAGAGCCCCACCATCTACCACTTTGAACTCGGATGAAGTTGTGTGCTCCTTCTTTGCACAACAAGCAAGTTTACACGTCACTTATGAAGAGGATCTAGCACAGTTGAAGAAGATGCACTTGAAGAAATTGATATCGTGGCAAGTTGCTTTGATCACTGCAAGGATCAAAAAGTACATGAAGAAGACAGGCAAAAATATTGATTTCAAACCAAAACAAGGAATAACTTTTGACAAATCTAAAATTGAATGCTTCAATTGTCAAAAGACTGGTCACTTTGTAAGGAGTGCAGGTTTGCTAAGTATCAACAACGTAACATCCGAGAAGCCTAAACTTGAGCTCAAGGAAATTCCAATAATCAAACAAAGGCTTTGGTTGCTCAAGAGAAGTTATCGAAGTTGACCGGAGTGAAGAGTTTGATGATGAACCGTGACTTCTTGTATGGTAGCGATGGAAGATACGAGTTGAAGACACGGTGGAAGCATTGACCTGAACCGCTTTGATGAAGAATCGAACATCTTTGCTTTGGAATCGATGATGGCTTTGGAGGATTTGATTGGAGCAAAGAAAGTGAAGATGATCCCTGTTCTTCTTGCTATGGTGGCTACTTCACCAACTCGCCTCCTATCTCGAGGTATGCTCAAACTGTTATGATTTTTATCAAAATTACTTAACATTATGTGATTGAAAGAGATAATTGTATTAGGGCTAGGTCCGAGGTAGCAGGATATCAAATCACTTTAGAGTCTATAGAAGCTAAAATCATAACACATGAAAATAATGAAATGGCTTCAATGAAAAGTATGAACAACAGATTACCGGTTAAAACTTAGTGAATGGAAATTAAACTATAAAATTCTTGAAATTGAGAAATTAACTAAGGAAAGAGATGATTTGTTAGCTAAGTTTGTCGCTTGGGAGAGTCCGGTTTGTCCCATGTTGCTTATGTTGAAAAAGCAGAAGGGCTTACATTAGAACAGCTTAGGATTTGGAATGGACTTTAGTAACATAGATGAAAATCAATCTAGTGATCGGGATGATGGTGTTTTGAGGATATTACCACTAGTGATGACGAGCTCATTAACTATTTAGATTCATCTAGTAATGAGGGCTCGATAAGTGAACCACCTCCGAATATAAGAAAGACAATGGTTATCATGCTGCTCCTCATCCCATTAGTCATCACCCTCTAGGCCCGATGTTTCTCGTTATGGAGTAGATAGTCTAGAGTTTAGGAAGAAGCTTGTTGCTCAATCTAGGTCCGAGAAACCCAAAGAAACTGTTGAAAACAATGATCAAAATCTAGCGGTACCTTTAAACCAAAGTCTCGCTCAACAAGCGCATACTCTCGCAAAACTTTTCAAAACAGTCTTGCTAAACCTTTTGGGATAATTTTGCTCAAAACAAATTTTATCACCATCAAGAAGGCAAAACAATTTTGGGCATAGACATAGAAGAAATCACTTTGGTCATATGGGTCAAAAACGTGTTTTGTGTGTTATAGTCCTACTCACTTAATCAAAGATTGTGACAAACACTCGTAATATCTAAGCAAGTTTTCAAGGAATAAGTCTAACAATCGAGACCTAGAGAGCACAAACAAGTTTGGACTAATTCTAATAGGGTTAATCACCGAAACTTCACACCGGATCATAGATACCCACATCGTGAGAAGACCTTCAAGATCTCACAAGACTTTCCAATCTTTTTTCGAGACAAGGTACGAAAACCATACTTGGGATAGAAATTCTAGGAGATCTCACTATCAACCTAGAAGGTATCACAATTCATATAGGGATCTAGATCACAAGAACCACTGTTAAACCGAATGGATTAAAAGGGACAAGATCACGAGAGACATACAAGACGCTCAACAAAAGTGAATCGATGTTTTGTGACAAAAGAAAATCTGTGAAAGAGATTTATGTTGAAAACCGAGAAAGTTTTGAAAATCCACATGCTAAAAATCATAAGATAATTTTGGATCATCATGTGAAAGATAGTGGGAATTACATACTCAAAGAATTTGAGTTTGTAATCTCTCGCGGGAACACAAGTCAAGAATGGCTTGGGTTCCTAAAAGTTTCTAACTCTTTTCTTTATGTGCGGTGGCAACCCAAAAGAGGAGCTTAAAGATCATCTTATTGTGGATAGTGGTTGCTCGGAAGTATGACATGCGATAAAGAGATCCTGTCGATTTTAGAAATATTAGTGGAGGAAAAGTTGCATTTGGGAATGATCCCAATGGAGGAAGGATTCTTGGGAAAGGAACAATTAAAGCTGGAAGAATCGATTTTGAGAATGTCGATATGTGAAGGAGCTAAAGTTCAACTTGTTGTCGGTCTCTCAAATTTGTAATAAAAAGCATCCTGTGTTATTCACGACACGTAATGTCTCATCCTTTCTTCCGACTTCAAACTCGTTGATGATGACTTGGTAGTACTTAGAGTACCAAGGACAAATGATGTGTATAGTTTAGACATGAAGAGTCTACATTCTTATGGAAGAGCCACATGCTTGGTGGCTAAAGCAACATCTGAAGAGGCACATCAATGGCATAGAAGATTGGGCCATGTGAATTTCAAGAACATCAACAAACCTGGTCAAAGGCAATTTAGTTAGAGGTTTACCTTCAAAGACTTACAAGAATGATCAATCCTTTTGGCATGCAAGAAGGGTAAACAACACAAAGCTTCAGAAGAAGCTTGATGAAAGAAATATTAGAGAACCATTGGAACTATTACATATGGATTTATTTGGACTGTCTCTGTGGCAAGTTTAAATAAGAAGAAGTAATTGTTTGGTTATTACCGATGATTGTAGTAGATTGATTGGGTTTTCTTTTGGGCTTTAAGGATGATACCTTTGATGCTATTCAAACTCTTATAATAGCACTTGAAAACCAATTAAGACTCAAGGTTAGAGGTATTAGATCTGACAATGGAACTGAATTCAAGAACAAGCCTATGGATGACTTTTGTGCTAATAAAGGCATAAAGAGGTGTTGGATCGATATACTTTAATCAAACTAACTTAACTAGCTTGTTAAGGTTTAATAACCTCGGATAAATCCTAAGTTATTAACAAAGAAACACCGAGCAATCTTTATCAAGTACGCGAATTTACTTAACAAAGCTAAGAAGAAAACTTTATTAACAAACTCTAAATCGCTTATTATGCGAGATACTCTAATACAACTCTAAGATATTCGAACTTTTCTAAACTCTTAATTGTAAACTCTAAAACTCTTTTCCGAAATCGCACCTCTAATGCCAATCTAGGAGTCCTTTTATAGGCTCAAGGATATCCTAGTCGGTTTACAATTGATAACCTTGTACGACAAGTAATCTAAACATGGAATACAATACTTTCCATAAACGAATAAAACAGCTTTGTTTGTTCTAGCAAGACTTTGACTTCACCTTGCGGATTTTGACTTTGTCTTTAGCAAGATTGACTCTTTGACTTCTTCCGGTGCTTTGCGACTTACAGACTTTCATATCTTGATTTTGATATCTTCAAGACTTTCATATCCCAACAATCCTCCCCTAACTTGAATTCTACTTGCTTGACTTCAAGTTCCTTTGTGAATATATCTTTAAAAGCTTCATCTTTAAAATGGATTGTTCTTTAGTCTTTAGATTATATCTCAGAGAATCGTGCTTTGTCAAAGTATCTCTTAGAATTGTTTTCTTCATGCAACATCAAAGAATCTCCATCTTTTCAAAGAACACGACAACATATGACAATGTGTACAATAATTCAATTTTAAGTTGCATACTATTCTCATCACATCTAAGTGAATCATTGAAAATTTAATGGATTTAGAACTCTTTACCAAAGCCATTATCTCCGGAGTAGCCAAATGTTTTGGTGTGTAAGACCATGGTACATTGATAACCATATGATTTTAGCAAACCACCACTATCAGATTTGTTTTGTCTTTACCAAAAGTCAGTACCTTACGGACTAGTTAGTTCTTTTATCTAATGGTGAACTAATTACCAAAATGGTTTTTCCATCGCCTTTACCACAAGCCATTTCTTGTGGGCTAGCCAACTCTTCACATTATCGATATGGTGAGTTGATGACCATCCAACTTATTAGCAAGTTGTCAACTAAAAACGGTTTGATATATCTTTACGAGCCGCTTGCTCATGGATTAGTCAATCCTTTTGTAACCATGGTGGATTGATAACCTATTGATGTTATCATCACAAAACCATTTATTCAACCTTTATTTCAAAAATATTTATTGCTTAGCAAAAGGTTTCATCTAAAATTTACTTAATCGGTTTAGTTCAAGAAATAGTACTTTGATGAAAGTCTTGCTTGATAAGCGTACTTTGAATAAAAGTCTTGATATATCAAAAAGTATTTATTCAAATAAAATTCATACCGCTTAAAGATCATTCTCGACAATGGTAGTCCGCCTATAAACGATTGATCATCATGCAAGCGGTTTCATCACCTCTTCTACTTCCAATCCATGCTCTAGCATTCTTCTCATTAGATCAACTGTAAGAGGATATCTTCTTTCGCAAACATGTGAATCATTGTTCCATTTTCTAGCTCCAAGACATGAACTCCAGATTCTTCAAAGAATCTCCAAGAAACTATTTCCTAGTTTTCTTGATCCTTCCAAATATCATCGATTTCTCTTCATCGGTTCCCACATGGTTATGAGATCCCATGCAAGACCAATCCAATCCCTTCTAATGGATTATCTTCAAAATAAGTCTTCACAACATCATATAAGTAGAATAGATCTACTCTATCTATAATATGCAAGAAATCCCATAGCCTTTTGAAAACTTTGAAACTTTCATCTTCTTGTGAAAACCATGTAATCTCCATTCTTAGATTTCTCAACTTTGAAAACACTAATCCTTGATCCATTCATCTTCATGTCATTATCTTCCTTGTTATAATCAAAATCTACCACTCTGAGATAATTCTTCAATTCATCACTAGTCTCGGATCTTAATTCAACCTTTTCTTTCTTTGAAAACCCACCATCTCAGTAGCATCAGTTCTTCTTTCTCTTTAAGCTTTTCTTCCTTTTAGCTTCAGTTCAAAAAGCTTCTTCTAAAGTCTTTAATGCCTGCAACATCTTTCTTATAAGCTTCTCTCAAAGATCATATAATCTCTTCATATCCACATAATTTAGCTTCCTAATCCTTTAAATCCTCTTGCTTTTAGATATGCCATCATTGCATTCCTTTCTTTAGCTAAATTAGGTCTTCTTGACATAAATCGAGCAGGTGTTGGAGATCAGAAGGTTCGGTAACTTCAGATTCAATTCCTCTGTAATTTCGAGCTACTTCTCTATTCCGAGCTTCGAGCTTCATGTTCTTCTTTATATTTAGCATTTAACTCTTCTTGAACTTTTCTAGCCGCAGTTTCATTCCTTGCAACTTCAAATGCTCTAAGTTATGCCAAAGTGAGTTTCTTTTCTTAACTTCAACCGTAATACCTTTTCCTTGTCTTTTGGATCAATTGCAGTTGATCGTTCTTGGTTGTTCTTCTTCTTGTACATCTCTAATGGTAACTCCTCCTCTTGGTTGTGACAAATCTAACATTGTAGCAATTACTTCATCATCACTTCTTCAATGAATAGGTTTGAATGTAGCTTCCTCCTCTTCCTCTATAAAGTTGTGAAGGACCGACTTCTTCTTCAAAATTCAAAACCCTTGAGTTATTGGTGTTATAACTTCCGCCTAGATGTATCATGAAACTCAAGATTGATGTTCAAGATTTGATCATCAATACCTTGAACATCAAGACTTTGATTATCGCACCTTGAACTTGTACTTCTTCTTCTTGTCTCGGAAAAATCTTCTTTCTTCTTCAAAACATCTTCTTGATTCTTTTGTCTTCATAACATCTTCTTTCATTTTTTTTAAATTCCTCCCAAGTTGATGAAGATGATTTAGGAACCTTCTTTGTTCAATTCCTTACGAAGTGCTTTTCGACGCTTATTCTCCTCCTTAACCCATAAGTTGAAACCTTGAATATATGGTTTAACAAAATTTCTCAACCGTAAATAGTTACGCTCAACTTCCTAATAGTTTTAGCTCGACGCTCAACAGTCTTGTTCAACCTAGCTAGCGCCTTTGTCAAAGCATAGTTATCCATAGTTAAACCTTCACGAGGAATAGTAGAATCAAGACCTTGAAGTGGTGAATGAGTTCACAAGCGAGCAGCTGTGGAGATGGAGTAGGTGTTCTCTCAATCTCTACTTGAACTTCAGACTCAAGAATCATCACCTTGTAATGATGCAAGACCTCATGAGAAGCGTGATTGCAGATGCGATACTATGAAGCGGTACCTTGATCGAGATCGGTACCTTCGTTTCTTCATCCTCTCCAATTGTGATCACGGACAGCTTGTACAACTTCCATCATGGATGTTGTTAATGGAATATCTCCACCTCTGAACAAGTTACTTCTCTTAGCCATGAAAGTATAGGTTTTAGCTTGTTGCACAATAACAGGTAGTAAAGTAGCAGGTTTTGGAACATCAGCCAATTGCTTATTCAAGAAAACCTGTATAAACCTTGGATACATCAACCAAGTAGCCCCAGATGATATATGAGAGAGCATTCTATCCAAAATAAGCCGTGAAAAGTTAAACACTCTGTCTGTAGCTAAACCAACCACTGCAGATGCAATATTTGACCCAAACTGCTCCCAAGAAGTGCTTTTAGAACTTATGCAATGGAGCAAGACATGAATCAAAAACTTCCATTGAGGACAGAATAAGGCCTTCTTAAAAGTTTGTTCACCAAAGAACCTTCATAACCCAAATTACGAAAAGTATCCCAAATCGCTTGCTTGTCAAACCTAATAGCCCCATCTTCATCACCAAATAATAAATCATCACGAATGGAGGCCTCCGTAATCTTGATAGTCTTTCCAAAGAATCGAGGATTTAATACGACAAACAAGACTTTCCACATAAGCAAGATTTTCCCAAGCGGTATTTTGTGAAATAAGATGCTTTGCCAAAACCGATCATATAATCTAAGTATAAACTAACATCCTCCCTCAAACAATACGGGACTATACCTAACACCTTATAGTCCTCCCCTTAAACATAGCTTAGTAGTTAATCATTCCAATGCTCACGACCAAGTGATTGAATCGTGACACATCAAAACCTTTTGTGAGTAAATCA